>JAWWEY010000005.1:28307497-28364195 GCA_035582745.1 Loriotus luctuosus | reverse complement strand
CACAGCAGCAGATAACCATTGGTTACATTTTGTTCCTGAGGCCTCTCAGCTTCTCAGGAGGAAAAATCCTAAGGAAAAGATTTTTCATAAAAGATGTCTGTGACAAGAGTTAGTTTTGCTCACTGAAAAATCTGGGGGAGCCCATGTTCCTAAAACCCCTCCAGATGATTCATCCTTGCACAGTGCACTCCCTAAGGCAGAATCACTTTCTGGAGTTTCATGGAAGCAGAGTACCTGCTGTTTGCAACCATCTCCCTCTCCCCTGCTCATGCAGGAACATGGATGAAGGGCTTTTAAAGTCTGTGCAGCCTCCATCACCCATTTCTGCCACAAAAAGACTGACCTGCAGGACTTTCTCCCATTTAGAAGGCAGGGAAGGATGTTGTGAGGGTTCATTCACCATATAATGGGCTGAGAACCAAAATGTGCCCTGTGTGCACGCAAAGAAACAGGAGACAAAAGTGACAAAACAAAAGCTTTGATCATCGTGGGTGTGTGTGTTTGTGTTATTAGCTTTGTCTGGCAGCATTTGAAACACTTTTGTCAGCGACTAAAGGAACCACTTCTGAATTTATTGCAGCCAAACTGGACAAACAGCAGTCTGGAGAAAATGAGGATCTGTGTCTGGTGTCTTTTCAGCAGAGCCCAACACTTGTAAGGAGTTCCAGTTACTTTACAAGATACTTTGTACGCCTGGTAAGTTTTAAAAATGCAGATTTTAAACTCGGTTGTAGGATTAGAAGACAGAGCAGAAGAACCTCTGCTGCTTCTGATTGTTTCCAGGGGTTGCACTGATCAAAAGTGATTTGCTGTAGAATAACAGGGATCTTCTGCATGCTCTGACAGGGACCCAGCAGTTCCCACCTCACCCACAGAGCTTTCCTCTGCTGCCTTCAGCAGAAATGCAGAGAGGACTGGAGAGAGCCCTTGCTCTCAGCCTCAGGATGGGACTTTCCAGGACAACCCCCAGTGCCTTTCTGCTCAAACTGTACCATTTCCCCATGTGATATCTTGGTTGTTTGTGCAATGACAGCATTCCACCATGTCTGATTTTCATGTTATCTGGGCTGTTTGCACTGACACAACACGGGGTAAAGCAGGGACATTGCTTTTTCCTGCTGTATTTTCACCTTGGTTTGGGCCTGGCTGAGCTTGATTTCCCAAGATCCTGAAGTGAATTCGTCCTGCCTGATTGCAGCCCCTCCTTTCCAAGAAATCACCCTATGGAATAAGCCCAAAGTGTTTCCTATCTCCCCTTTAACCCTTTTCCTTCCCCCTGAGTGCTCCATGGCCCAAGGCCTGCTCCAGAAGGCAGGAATTCAGTGTGATCCCCTCATCCTGCCCACTCAGAGGCTGTCAGAAGCCAAAATTGACAGCCCTGGAGTGCCAGGAGCGAGCGAGTCACCTGCAATTTCACACCTGCCATGGCTGCTTTCATGGCAGCTGGCAAGGTGAGAAGCTGATGAAGGTCCCACTTGGCCCAGGCTGAAAGTCAAAGCAACTGCTGGGCTTTTCAGGGAATGTCCTTCCCTGAAGTAGGAAGGCAGGTAGAAAAGCTGCTGGCAGCTGCCCCGGGGCATCTGCTGCCTTGCTTAGGACACATTTGTGCTTTTTGCAGCTGTCCTGTTCTTGGCAGCAGCTTTCCTGAGCTGGAAGAAGCACTGGCCATCATCAGCTGTGGAAACACTTTCTGGGCTGCAGATTTCTGTCTGTGGGGCCACAGCTGAACTGTATTGGCCAAGTCTGTGTCCCTTCTAAGTGAGGTTTAATAGTGCCAGGTGAGTAGCAAAAACCATCCAGCAGGTTTGGACTCCACTGGTGAAATCTAACCTGCAGTTTTGATTGTTTGTTCCTACAGGTGTGCACGAGAGAGGCCCTAAACCAGGCTAGGGATCTCCACAGGACAGCTGTGCAAATGCTGTGACAGGCTGGGCTCTGGGAGCTGCTTTCCTGCTTTTCACCAAGTTCCTGTTGCCCTGTACCAGCAGGAACCTGTCCTGCCTGTGGCTGGGCAAACCCAGGCTGTATTTATTTCTCATTTGCTGTGAGTTATGGCTCCCAGGGAGCAGCAAACTTGTGGGCTTCTCTGTCCCTGACCAAGAGCTCATCACAGAAATGTGCTCCTCTAGGTCTGTGTGGGCTGAAGACCCCTGAGCAAACACCCAGCAGCAGCCACACAAGGGCAGGGAGAGGAGCCAGCCCCCTGCCAAAAGCAGAGGAATCCAAACAGCAGCAAGACCCAGGACAGAAAGCAGACTCACAGAGGCCCAAGAATGTTGCATTGCACAGACCCTGTGTTTGCAGCCTGGCATCCTGGCCCTAAAATATCCTCTGGCAGCTCCCAGAGCAGGTTATGGCCCCTGGATCACAGCACCAACTCCTGTGGGAGCTGCTGCTGCTGCAGAGTCCTCCTGCCAGGCCTCAGCACAGCACGCCAGGAGCTGCAGGGATGTGCAGCCCCCAGAGCCTGGAGCAGCAGCTCATCTTCACAAGAGAAACACTGGCCAAATGCTGGCTCCAGCCTTAAAAACTGGAGTTTTGGAAGGCAGCTTCAGCCAGGCCCAGGTACATGACTGCTTGTATGAAAACAGAGGGCACAAACCCAATCTTGTGTCTTACGCCGTTTGTGTCACCAAAACCCACGGAAACACTCACCCCAAATCAAACACTGCCTGTCTGAGACTTCCAGTGGAATTTTGTTTCTAACTCCCCCAGCCTGTCAGCCTGCAGGAGTGAACAAGCTGAAGCCAGCCCGGGTAGCTGGGTTCATCAGGAATGTGTTAAGTTACACCACAAACTCCATCCCCGTGCCAAGCAGCACACACACAAAGCTGTGAAAGGACACGGGTGCCTCCCAGTTAATGTCACCTTCACAGCTTCCATAGGTCACAGCACAAGCAGACACCACTGCAAGATGCCAGGCAGAACACGGAGCCCGCTCTGAACAATGCCACAGGCCCGGGGAGAGATGAGGAATTTAAGGGAAGCAGAACAACAGGAAATAAGGAAAATCCCTCCAGCAAAGGTCCTGTGGCCCATCAGTGGCTGCTCAGCGCTGCAGTGACACAATGGAGTGACTGAGGGCCTGCCTGGCAGCCAGCATTCCCAAGGCCATTGTTGGCAGCACGGGAAGGACACAGATACAAACAAGAGCTGTGTTCCCAGGCACTGGCAGAGACACATCCACTGCAAAGGAAATGACATCCTGGAGCTCCCCAAGGCCTGCATGCACCGTGCCACCCTAGCTGGGAAATCATATCCTGAGGCAGGAAAAGCTGTGCCAGGAGGGGTTAAAGAATCAAGCAACCTGCATGAGCACAGGATGGGTTTTTGCCTGGTGTTGGCAAAACTGGACCAACATTAATTATGTTGCCTGTTGCTGGACCGACATTAATTATGAGGATAGATGGAACTTGGGCATCACTGCAAGGAAGGAGATCCCCTTCAGAGAATCTTTGTCTGACCTAGGGGATATATGGGAGAAGTAGAGGATGAATCCCACCCAAATGTGATCTCAACAGAAGAGCATTACCTCTAGAAGTCACAAGGCTTGGAGAAAGAAGAGGGATAAGTTTATAGTCTCTTTGCTGGCAACAAAGCCCCTGTAAGATCCCAGGGAAAACTGCTAGAAGCACCAGCTCTGGTCAGAAAACGAGAAGCTGAACTGCCCTGGGCAGCAGGGTGGGATCCATGCTGGATAAGCAGCTCTCTCCAGAGGATGGCCATGCACCTAGAGGACACCAACAAGGGCAGCCCAGGGGATCCATGTGGTGCTTTAGCTCTCAAAACAGCTCCTCAGGGATTCAGAGCAGGGCGCTCCAGGCTAATCCCTGCGTCCCTCGGGGAACCTGAGGATTATTGCTCTACATCTGCTCCCAGGGCTGGGCCCCACCTTGTCCAGGCAGTGGAAGTGCTGACAGCCACTCTCAGCTCTTTAATCGGTTTGGGACAAACAGCAATGGGCTCTGTCCCCTGTGGGGCAGCACATTGTGCCATTCACATTCTCTGAAAAATCCCTTCACCCAGGGTTTTCCTCCTGGGAAGCTGAGAAGCCTCAGAGAAAAAGAAAAGAATTCTTACCTCAATTGTTTCTCCTGTGTTGTGCTCATGTGGAATGTGTTTGGAGATTGTTTACCCACAGGTGATTGTTTCATTGGATTCTGCTGTGAGTTGTTTGAGTTGTTTTGACTCTTTGGCCAATTGGTGCCAAGCTGTGTCGGGACTCAGGGGACCGTCACGAGTTTTCATTATTATCTTTTTAGCATTCAGTAAGTTTTTCATTATTATCTTTTTAGCATTCGATAAGTATCCTTTCTGTATTCTTTAGTATAGTTTAGTATAGCATTCTTTCATCTAATATATTATTAAAAAGTAATAAATTAGCTTTCTGAGAACATGGAGTCAGATTCATCATTCCTCCCTGCCACAGGAACCCCTGCAAATACAATAGCACCTCTTAAGCCTCTGATGGCTTCTCTTGACTCTTGGCTGGGGCAGGAATGGCCCTCGGAGTTTGTCTGGCAGCAGCTTTAGAGCTACAGTGCAGCTTCCCTGGTGGAGTGGTTTTGGTTTGTTAATTTGAGATTTTGTTAATTTTGAGATTTCTCGGTTAAGGTACTAAAGAGCGTGGTGGGTTCAGTGTTGGTTAATTATGAATGTGTTTATTTTTTGTTGTGAGATAGGATTAGGAGAAAGGTAAAGTAGGTTTCAAACTTTAAAAGGATATAAAGAAAAATGTATTAATAGTAATTAAAAGAAAGAGTAATAAGAATTGGAATAAAACCCAACTAGAACAAGGCTCAGTGAGCTCCCTAGAGAAGGGCCACAACAGAACTTGTCTGGCTTGGGCCTCAGCTGAAACAGGCCTTATTACTTGTTCCTAAGTCAGAAAAAAAAAAGAAGATAAATTCTCGAGTTTCTTTCATCTTTTACGTGTGTTTTTCACAGAAACATGTCTAGTTTTATAGCAGCTAAAGTTTTATATCACTTCTTTAAATGTCTCCCATACAAAAGCATAACCCCTGGTTATCCCGGGGGCTGGCAAAGGGTGTCCCCAGCAGTGTGTGGCCACCAGTGGTTCCCCCCAGCAGCAGCCATGGCAGTGTTTGGCTGCAGCCCAGCCCAGGGTGGGATGGAGGTCCCAGGGCAGCAGTCAGAGCTGTGCTTTCAGCTGTAAGAACTCTGATAACTCAGACCTGTGATAACTCTTTCAACTTCTCAGCAGAAAGGGCTGCAAAAACCTGGGGTTTGTGCTGTTAGTTATGCACCAAGATCACCTGCTCGCCTCTCTTCCTGCTCTTCTCTCCCTCCTGCACTTGCCTGCCAGAGCTGGGGCACTGGTCCTCCCTCCTCCCTTTCAGATTGGGAATTCTGGTTTGGGATCAACCCTGGCTGTGCCAGTCCCGGGCAGTCAGCCCCATCTGCTGGCTGCTAGGGAAATACGGGAAGCTCCAGGGGAAATTTAGATTGGATTTTAGGAAAAAGTTTTTTGTTGAAAGAATGATAAGTACTGGAATGGTCTGCCCCGGGAGGTGGTGGAGTCACCATCTCTGGATGTGTTTAAAAAAGGATTGGTTGTGGCACTAAGAGCCATGGTTTAATTGAGGCGGTGTTAGGGCATGGGTCAGACTTGATGATTTTAAAGGTCTTTTCCAAGCCAGTGATTCTGTGATTCTCCAGTAATGGACAGCCTTGCTTTTAGCCAGTCTTCTGCTGAAGCCACAAGTCGCAGGGCTGACCCAAATAATTTAAATTATTGCCATTTACAAATAGGGAGTGTTAAATTGAAAACATTTTATTAAAAAATGTTACAAATAGGACAATACATACTGGATTAAATGAGAGATTTTTAATTTATAATCATAACTTAAACATAAATTAAAAGAGTCTCATTTGAAGACTTTTAACAGCTAAAAAATCATATTTTCAATACATAAACATACAAATCTCAGTCTTCCATTTCATTCGTAAACATTATGCAGTCATGCAATCCTTACAAACACTTTCCATTTAGTTTCAAATAAATTCTGATCAACAACCACAGGCCTACTCAAGAACAAGTATTTTACAATACATGTACAGTTAAGAGCACAGAAATATCCACAATAAAAGTTGCTCAAATAAATACATATGTATATACACATATTACAGTACAGAATCCCACAGGGATGAGATCATTTCAGATCTACCTGCTGTGTTCAGAAACCAGAATACCCTGTGTAAGCACCATGGTTCCTAGTGCTGTTATATTTTTCAAAAAAGGCATCTAAGTTTTCTGGGATATGCAGCAGAAATCCAAATAATTGCCCATATCACTGCAGGCATATCTATTGACTGGGACATCTGAAAATAAACTGACTTTCACAAACCAGATCAATAGTTTCAAAGCTGTTCAGTGAATATTTTTCCATCCTGATTCTTCTATTTCTGCAGGCATAACCCCTGTGACTCCAGAGGAGACACCTGCAGCAGTGTAGTAAGTGATGTGAAATAATGCATGTCTTCACCTCACCTTGGTACCTTTGAGTGGAGCAGAGGAGGAACCAGCCTCCTCTTTAGGCAGCAGTGCTCTGCTTACTCACCACCTGCACAGGAGATGGCAAGCTCTCAGTTCAGGATAAATACATGGCTGAATGGAGGCAGGATTTGGCCTCAAGGCCAGAGTTGTCTGCTTTGTCTTCAATGGAAATACCAGACAGCTTGAGTTCAAGATTTCTGAATCACACACAAGGTCAATCATCTTGTCAGCAAAAGGTAAAAACATCTGGACAGCTGCTGATTTGCAGGCAGTTTCATTCTCCAGAAATCTGAGATGTAAGTGAAGGTGGCTGCAATTCCTGTGGAGAGAACAAAATTCCTCCATAAATCAGAAAACTGGCAGAGGTTTGTATTTGCTCTCATCTCAGAGGAATTTTGTATGCAGCAGGTAGCAGAACTGCACAAAAGTGTTCCTAATACCATTTGCAGCTGGACAGAATGCTAAGCACAATCATCCTTCAGGAGCTGAACAACCATTTCTACAGCAATAAATCCATCAGTCTTGTTAGGAACTGCCATGCAATGCCAAGATGCATATTAGGTGTCCCAAAGCACATATTGCTGTGTCAGCAACTGTACAGCAATTAGCAGCTCTGATTGATTGCTTGTGTGATTAAAAGGAAGAGAATTTGTGAGTGAAGCCATCACATGTGCTTACCTGAAACACCTGAGTTAGACATTCTCACCAGCACTTTGGAAACTACCCTCACTGGCTGTTTCCTGCCAGTTCCTATAAAACAAAAAGTGAAAAGTACTTTAGTGACAACAGGTTTTTATCAAATGGATTTTAGCAAAGTGATGGCAGTGGTTTTTTCATGTTGCTTTTTTGAGACACAACTTACCTGAAAGGAATGAACTTCTTTGCTGCAAGAATAATAAGAAAAGATATTAGTATTTCAAGACAAAAGCCCTAATTCTTGTTGTCCAAATATTTGGGGTTTACTATTTTTTTCCTTTTTTCAGATGTCCATCCAAAAGCCAAACATGGCATACATGGAGGGTTCTTGAAAATAATTTTGGAATTTATTTAAGTATGGGAATTACCACTTTTTCAACAAGCAAGGTATAGGGCTTTGGAGGTTTGGGGTTGATTTTTTTTCCTCTACAGAAAACTTTTCATGAAGATAAATAAAGCAGTGGAGCCAGAGCAGGCGCTCACCTTTTCTCCGGAAGCGCCTTGCGAGCCAAAGGAGGAATGATGCTGTGGACAGCAGAGAGGCAGAAGTGGCTGCTATGCCCACAGAGATGTAGCTGGCTTGGTCAGAGGCTGAAAGGATGAAAAGATTTCAGTGAGATCAAGGTGGTCTTTGAAGCCCTCTCTCGTTCTTCCCTTTCCTCGTGCTCTTCAAGAGGAACCAGAAGTGCAGCTGGTAACACTTGAGTTTTCTCTTGCTGAAACAGGATTGTTCCTGTACACAAGGTAAAAAGCTGAATACTAAAAATTACCCCATCCATTGCCAAAGTAATGGCAAGGCAAGAAGCTCCCCACACCAGGGTCTGTCTCTAACCTCCAGCCTTGCATAGCAATTTGTGCTCCTCTTATTTTTCATGTTGCAGCTCATATTTTAACTCCCTGTGTGCTATCTTCCTCTTTGAGCAATCCTGCTGAGATCAATGAAATTCTTCAAGGATCTAAATTCTGCTCAAGCAAATGAAAGTGGAATTGAGCTTTTAGGACCTCAAGCAAAAGCATTCCAGGCAGGCCAGGGGTGTTCCAGCTGAGGGCAGTGACAGAGCTCTTACTGCCTTCAATGAGAAGGCAAGGCTGAGCTTCTGTCCTTTGAAATTGCAGCCTCTGAGAGAAAAGCTCTGTGAGGTCTTTTGGCTGAGGAGTTCATCCAAGAAACTATCACACCAAATCAAAAAACCTATAAAATTTTCCACTGAGAACCAGACTTATGAGTGCAGATTTCCCCACAAGGTTCTGCTTGTCTAGAAAGGCTTTTGTCTCTGTTCACATGGGAAAAAGCTCATACTGAGAAAAATTTGGTTTAAAAAGGGTTTTTTTGTAATATATATGTGTATATATATAAAAGAAATCAATATTTTCCACCAAGATCTTTTAAGATGTTTCCCCTCTTCTATTTTCAAGCATGGCTTTTGTTGGGTTTTTGAATTAATGGAGTTCTCTACACATTCTAACTCACTGGTTGCTACTACACCACTACCACCCTTCCATGCCTCATCTAACTAAAAATACAGTGCCACCTCCCTGTGGCTGCTCACAGGCAAAATACCTTCACAGGTGGGCAGGCTGGCACTCCAGTTTCCTGAGGGGCTGCACTCAAGAACACGAGAGCCATTGAGAGTCCATCCTTCCAGGCAGCTGAAGTGGCAGGAGGTGTTGTAGGTGAACATCCCAGCCCCGTGGGAGCAATCCATGGAGCCTTTCTCAGGAGGGCTCAGTGGTTCACACTGTATGACTGAAACACAAAAAGATAAGGTTATTCCTGTTGGAGAGCAGTGAAGTAGGCAAGAAAAAAAGAGGTTCCAAGCAAACAAATAGTGAAATTTCTATATAATTTCCTGTGGTTTGCTTGCACATAAATTTTTTGCAAAAGAACACAACTGGAACAACTAAGGGCTTTCCTGTCTTTGGCCCAATATTTTGCACTAGTAGATGCACAATTTATTTTCAAATTCATTTGACTTTGGGATGGGAGCTGCTCAGAGCCATGAGCAGGCATTCCAAGGCACAGCTAAAAACATGGGAGCACAGAGTTTAGTTTGGAGCCAGAGCCATAGAGGAATATGGATTTCTGTGTGCTCCCCAGTGACCAGAAAACTGCAATTCCCAGCAGCCTTACCTTTGCATTTGGGCACCGGCTGTGACCACTGTCCCTGAGCCGTGCACTCCGTGCTGGGTGATCCCTGCAGGACAAATCCCTCGGGGCACTGGAAACGGCAGCGAGAGCCCGAGGTGAGCTCTGCATCAGCGCGGTCACAGCTGACGGAGCCTTCTGCCGGCGGCGGCACAGCCTCACAGCGCACAGCTGCAGCACAGGGAGCGCACAGCACCATCAGCACAGCGCTCCGGGACTGCAGCAGGCAGCGCTGGCAGCCCCCAGGGAGAAGGAGATTGGGAAATTACCTGCACACTCTGGCTGCTGCCTGTCCCAGGCCCCCGAAGAGCCACACTGCAGGGTGGCTGCTCCTGTCAGGGTAAATCCTTCCTCACAGCTGAACTCACAGGTGGTTCCCCAGGTGAGCTGCACTGAGGGATGGGAGCAGTTCACAGCCCCGTGGGCAGGCATTTCCAGGGCAGGGCAGGTCACAGCTGAAAGCCACAAGAGACAGCACAGAGCTTAGCTTGCAACAAACCATTTTAAGTCTTTTTCCTTTCTGAAACTTAGCAACACACCCACTAAACAGGAGCAGCTTTAGAAAAGCTACTACTATGGCATACTACTATGCCACCATCCTACAAAGCAGACAGAAGGGGAAATATTTTAAAATGGGAAACTGGCTCTTCAGGCAAGACTGTTGATTCATCTGCAGCTCATGACAGCAACTATTTAAAATCCAAAATTTCCCTATTTTGATTGTTGCTGGATGACCTTTGATGCTTTCATTTGCTTAGAAAAATACCTTATTCTAAGCCAAACACCTCAGAAAATTATTCCTACAGTCAGGAGTAATTGGCCTGTTGAGAGCAGTCTCACAGCTAGGTCATCTCAATTCCCTGTTTACACCTAAGAGTTGGAAAAGTCTTTCCCTGCAAGGAACAAGGCCAGAACATTCACCCTACTCATCTCACCTCCTCAGGAACAGAGACCTGAGTGCTGAAATAAAATAGCACCTACATCATCACATAATGTGTTACAAAGGAATTGGCCAAATTTCCGTTTTTACCTACTGCCTGAGGTGTACAGGACCATGTGCAATGCAGCAAACTCACCTCTGCATGCTGCAAGGGGGGCAGACCAGAGCCCAGCAGAGGTACAGTGGACAGACTCCAGTGCAGTCAGCTCATAGCCCTCCTCACACTGAACTTTGCAGGACGAGTTGTAGCTGAAGTCCCCCAATGGATGGTGGCACTCAAGGCTCCCATGATCAGGTTTGTTTAGTGGATCACAACTCTCAACTTCAAGGAAGCACAAGAAGGTACACAGTCAGTCTCTTTGGCTGAGCAGCTAAACCAAGAAGCCAAACTGAGCACTGGGTAGCATGAGTTGGTCAAGAAGCAGGATGAAATATTCTTACCAAACTCACATTCAGGCCCATAGAAGCCAGGGTTGCAATGGCAGGTGTGGTTGTTGATGGTCTCTATGCATTCTCCATGGCCACTGCAGAGAGATGGGTTGCAAGAAGCTGGAAAAAAAAAATAAAGCAGATTATGAAAGAATCAACAACAGCCACTAAGAAAACCTGGCTAGCACTTTGTTTGTCTTTCTGACACTAAACAAGCCCTTTATACAGCAAAAGAAAATCAGAGGGTTTGGTATTTAGGAGTATCCTGTCATTTCACAGAAGCATTTCTGAAACGCACACCTTTTACAGACTAGCTCACAGTAAAAGGATTCTGCTGGCTGGAAACTCCAAGACCACTTGTTCTGAGCTAAATATTAGATGAAGTTAAACAACTCATCCCAGCCACCACCTCAGCTCCCCAGGGTCACACTGGAGTGACCTTTATCAGATCATACCTGTGTAGCACAAGGCAACCTTCTTCTTCTCACACTGCTCATCATTCCATTTGCCATCATCCTTCCCTCTTTTGATGTAGATCTCAACACAGTCCTCATTGTTCCCTTTGCCATTTGGCTCCCCTGAAGCCCAGTTTCTTGCTTCTTCTGTCAGTTCTTTGTTAGTTCCAGTCCAGGTCCACACACCATTAATTTTTCTGATTCCAATCCAGTAGTAACCCGGATTGAAGGGTAAGAAGGTATTGAGATGCTTGATTTCCTCCTTGTTCTGGATGGCAACCAGGTTAGTATACTTCTCTCTGCACCACAGCTCTGCCTCTCTGTAGGTCATGTTTGTGTCTGAATAATGGTATGTCCACCCATTCACCCCCTGCAGCACTGTAAGTCCTAGAATGAGAAAATATCCAGAAGTTGGTGTGTGGCTTTTCCCCTCCTCTCTCTCTAGAAGAGGACATTTAAGCTCTATAAATACTGCAAACTTGTCAGTATCTGAAAAATGTATAAAAACTAGTGGTAATTATTTTATAAACAATCACCTGGCAAGCTTCAAACCAGGCAAGTCAGCTTCAAGTCCAAGACTTCAGCCTGTGAAACCACATCTGATCACACAAAGCTTTGAGACTTATAGGAGCCAATTATGGCTTTGACAGGCAAGCAGGGAAAACCATTGCATCTTCTGTGTGAGCACAGCCTCAGGTTAATTAGGGCAGGTTCAAAAAATCTCTTTGATGCTGAGCTCAAAGAGAACAGTCACACTAATATTGCCATCCCACTAGTTTTCTACACAGAGAAATACACACTTACCATAGGTAAGAAGAGACAGGAACTGCAAGCAAATCATGTTTCTGAGAGTTTTCTCTGTCTTTTAAGCAGATGGCTATGAGAAATCAAAGAAACAGATTTGTAAAAAACAAATGAGTCAAAAATCCATGTAAAGTACTGGTCATGCAATTTTTGCTATGTACTTTTAAACAAGTAGGATTTCCACAAATTATTCATTTAAAAACTGTAAGTAGCTTTTAAAGAAGAAGGACACAGATTTCCAGCTGTCCAGTTTTCCTTTAGCTGGGCAGTGAAGCAGAGTAGCAGAGTCCATTTCTACTCACATTTTGTAGCTGCAGTGTCCAGGTGACAGAATTCCTCTGCACTGCTTCCCAGAGACTGTGGCTAAGTGGATGAACTCAGCCTTGAAAATCAAGTTCAGCTCCAAGTGTCTGGACTCTGAAATGCTCTGCCTTTTATTCCCTCAACTAGCCTGCGCTCCACGAGACGGGAAATTCCGTATGGAAAACAATTTCTTGGAAAATCCCAGGATCTGGCCCTCCCACACGTCAGGACGGATGTTTCCCCTTGCCAGAGAGACACACTGTGGTGACAGAGTGCCAAGAGCCACATGACAAAATTTTACTGACAGAAACACACAATTCCAGGATATCAAGGAGGAGGAGGAGGACAATTAGATGGAATTAAATGCATGAATAAGCAGATTGCAATTTTTCACCTGGCATAATGTTCTGCAGTAAGGAGGCATCAGTTCTTCCAGTATCTCTGTAGGAAAGGCACCAACACTCAAAACTGGAGCAAAAATGGGAACTGCAGCACAGAACAAGCCCTTCCTATGGATCTCAGCTGTGCAGAGCTCTCATTTCTGGTCAGGTTTGTCAGCTCCAGGATTGCTGGAGATCTTCACAATACAGGTTCATCAGTCACTTGTAGCAGTCAGGCTTGAAACGTGGATCTTGCTTTGAAGAGTCCCTTGGACCAAATTCTTCAATGTCCTGATCTCAGTAGAGTTACAGCACCTGAACAGGGGCAGATAATATTTCAGTGGACAAGGAAATACACTAGGAATTCATGCACATTTATTGTGTATACTCTGATTAATTATACTGCTGCATAAAGCTTCACTGTTATGGATGGGATTTAATGAGGCTGAACATGCAAAGGACTCAACAAGTGCTGGCAGCAATAGGAGGCCACAGGGTAGCACCCACTTCACATCTGTAAAGCATTGTTTGAGTTCATACAGTGCATGTTGGAGCTCTGATTTTGGAGCCTCAGCCTGTTCTTACAGAATAAAAATCAGTGGAGTCCAAGCTAACATCAACTGGTATCGCCCAATTTTTTCACAAAATAAAGAACTGTCAAGTAGCCAAAGATCTCTGCCCATCAAATAAATCATCTATCTCAGAAAAGAGCATGGAATAAAGAGTATATTCTAAAACAGCCTCAGTTACTAACAAATCGGGAGAGTTGACTAGAAATTGCAACAAAGTCTTAGAAATTACTGAAGAGAGTGAAGATTAAAAACAACAATAACAACTGAATATTTGTAGGCAGAGGAACATTTTCTAGCAGGTGTGAACTAGCAACACAAATCAAGAAATTCTGGAAAGCTGAGGTCAGCTTTTGGCTGGCCTGGGCAAGCCTTGCTTAGAGGCACCAGACATCCTGAGCCTTCCAGGCAGCATCAGACCAGGGCTGCTGTTTATTTAGCCTCAAACTGGAAATGAAAACTTTTCCTGTTTGCCAGCCCTTCTCTGTTAGGAGGCTTTCTCACCTGAAGGACACAGACAGAAGCTGGTATTTTAATGCACCTGAACAGCACATCATGCAGCAGGGCCTAATTTCAACATTATTCTACTACAAACTAATGTTAATCAGTCTTGATAGGGCAGGGTTTGGTTTTTTTGTTTTCTAAAACATCGATCAGCTGTTACAACTGTATGCACAGAAAATTTATAGACAACTTCAGGAGAGTTTTTATGCTCCCAGGCACCAAAAGGCAGAAAATGCTACGCCTTTTCCTGGAGATTCCCTTTTCCAAGTCATTTAATGAGCTTCCTACTGGTAAGCACTCACCCTTATCATGGCAGAAACTCTGAAGAAAGCTCTGAGGAAACTTCATCAGAGTTCATTTGCCAGTGGAATCTCCGGAGGAAGGAAGAGTTTATTTCATAGTTTACAGTAGTCTTCCTTTGCAGGGGCTGTCTGAGACCTCTTGTCTGCAGCAGATAAAGAAAGCCCCACAAAAAATAACAGAACACCAAAGCCTACAAGCAATATGCTTGTAAAAACTCCAGCCTAAAAAAAGACTTGTTTCTTTTTATTGGCTGTATTCCCTTGTGCATCATTGCCGTGGGGCTCTTTTTGGTTTTTCCCAGGGAATTCTGCTGTCCACTGATTGTATTCTTATTTCCCTGTAATATACTGGAAGATGAAGGCAAAATTTTCAGGAAAAAAGAAAGCCTGAAAATCATTCTCAAAACCCCACAACAGAAGTTAAAACCTCCCTATTAAAAGTCAAAGGCACTTAAGAACTTCAGGGGGACTGGGATTCCTATGAGCTAAAGCTCATCTTGGATGCTAAACTACATCTATATTTCAGGGAAAATACCTGTGATACATTTTCTTAGGTTGAACTGGGGATAATCAAGGTAAAAATGCCATTTCTAATTTCTGTGTTACTCATTTATTCTCTTCTCAAAGTTACCTCACATTCATGCTTTTTTACTCTTTTGCCAGTTGATTTGGGAATGTAAGATCCTCATTTCTTGTGCTGTACAGAGCTGGATGAAGTTGTTGTTCTCTTCTTATATTACATGTAGTTTCTTAAAATAAATACAATTCCTCTCTGTCAGAAAAACAGGAGACTCTAAAGACAAGTTTTTAGAAATGCTGAACACTTCTTGTTCCTATACACTCCAGAATTTTATTTGCACAAGTGAAGGCCCAACTTTTTATAGGGAACACTCCAGATCACCTCTTTTCCCTTACAAACAGAGGTGAATTAACAATTATGTTGCCACAACTGATTTTCCAGTTGAAAGGTTCACTTAGGAGGCCACTATGAGACATAAAGGGTAACAAAGGACTTTATAAACATATTAGGAATAAAACAAATAAAATCCAGCCAGGTCTGCCTTTTAAAGGACAGCAATTGACAGGGGACATGTCAAATGTCACTTCTTTCTATATAAAGGAAAGTTAATGTTCACTGCAATAGTGTAGGAAAAGAGAACAGGTCAGATTATGGAGTGAAGACTATTTAGATTGGTTACAACCAATCTAACAACAGTTAAAAGATCCAAACCTCAGTAATTAACTTTGAGAATATGAGCAAAAAGGTGTAAAAAGGTGGACAAAAAGCAAATATTGCCTCTCTGTATCTCAGAGAAGAAGATCAAGCTAATTAGAAGCCAGGCCTTCCATGTGAGCACCTAGAAAAGGCACTAGAATATTGACAAATGTTAAAGAAAACCACTGAAAAATCAACAGAAGGCTGCTAGGCTGTCAGGAACAGCTGACATTGATATGATTGATCTGTTCCTGGTAGATCAACCTGGCTTGTGCCTCAAGGCTGTGTCAGTAATAAAGAAACAATAGCACACTGGGGTTTGTAATAATTAAGATTTTTAATATAGTCCCATGAGACATTCTTATGAGGAAACAAGTGAAACAATGCTTAGCTGAAATCACCATAAAATGAGCACACAAGGGATGGAATCAGAACTCAAAGGGCAGATTTTCAAAGAGCCCTCTCTGTCCAAGAGAACTGTTTTATTCCCATCCCAGTGTAAGAAAGGGTGCTGGAGGAAAGAAATCTTTACAATCTACTTACAAGAAAAGAAAGAAATCTTACAATCTACTAAAACCCAAAAGGTGTTTTAGAGAATTTAGGAAGCACGTGATCAACAATGTTTCACATCCACTTGGTGCATAACAAGTAGTGGTGAATTGATTTGTAGGGACAAAGTTTTGATTGAATTTTTTCCAAAGAGGCCATGAACTGCTAAAACAGAGGTTTTGTAGAGTCTGCCTTTCTGTTGGAAATTTGTAAGTTTTGGTTTGAGAACCATTTTTTCAGTATCTCAAGAAAATTGAATGCAGTGAAAAATCATTTTACTTTATCTGAAACTCTGTTGGACTTGAAGAAATCACAAATTCAAGACAAATAGAGGCTGTGGTGGGATCCCAGGTAAACAGAGTATATAGATATATATTTGTACATGTAGAAATAGACAGAGAATAATTTCCCATGTGTTTTTTAAAGACTGGTTCTTTATCTACACGATTGCATCTGCATTTACATATCAACAGACAAAAACAGAGCTTTAAGTGCCTCTGAGTAATCCAGTTCCATCTCTCCTAGAAAATATTTTTGTCATTCCTAAATTAAAACACTTGATAGGTATTTATTTCAAAGTGCTTTGTATAATGGACATTTATCCCATGGCAAAGAGTCATAGAACCACTTGAAATTTTGAAATAGTGGAAAAACCTCCTGCTTCACCCACAGTAATACTAGGAGAGGCAAAGTAAGAGATTTAGCCAGCCTGGAGGGGGGAAAAGGAGTTCTAGTGCCAGTAGTGAAGGTGTTTCCTGTTTGGAGAGGAGCTTGAAACACTTAATTCTTTAGAAATTAAGAGACAAAGGGTTTAAATCACAAGTTTTCCCTGAGGTCCAGATGGGAAGAAAAGATAATTTCTGACAACATACTCATCCCTCAGCCTCTGTGTCTGATTAAGTGTGAATAAGGTAGGCAATGCAACTGCTACAAAGACGCTGGAATTTCTCAAGGCTGCCTGAGGCAGTCTCCACTCTGTCTGGAGTGGAACCCCAGGAGTCAGAAAATCTTATCTCCACTTCTCATTTCGGGAATTCTGATGTGACTCATAGCGCTCAATTTCCTCCAAACAGGCAAAAATACACATTGAAGAATCTAACCTGAGGCTGGGGGGGTCACTTGCACTGGCCAGGTGTGATTCAGAGCATTGAAACATGAAATAGCCAAGGAGAACAGGAAACAACAAGTCACACCTCGAATTAAGATAAAAGCAGCACTGGCCTTCACACCACACACTGGCTGCCTGCAAGTGGAACTGATCCCATGCAGAACTTGATTCTTTCTAATTCCACTGTTGGAAATTGTGGCAGAGAAGCTCTTGGAGCCTTGTCACCCTTCATGTACAGATAGAAAGAATAGAGATAGAAATAGATACAGATAGAAATAGAATAGAATATATATATATATATAAAATATATATATTATAATATATATTATGTAATAATAACATATATAACAATATATATAAAATAATGTAATAATATATATAATGTAATATATTATATATTCTATTTTATCTCTATATATAATAGAAACAGATAGAAAGAATACAGATAGAAAAAATAAGAATATAATGCATGCATTGGCTGTTCCTTTGCTGTCCAGCTCTGTTCCACAGCCCCATGGTCTCAGCAGGGAGATGTCCCACAAGTGACACTGACAGGAGGTGCTGGCTCTGAGGAACAGAACAGGTACAGCTTTTGGCAAGTGAGAGGAGTGAGAGCAAGTTTTGGGATTAGGAGACTAAGTAGGTGGTTGAGACTGGAAAAGTGGTCATCATGAGACACAGTTGTTGTTTTGCAGATTGTTTGCAGAGCTTCTGCCTAGCTCTGTTCCATTAAATATTGTGTTGACTTATCAGAGAGCATGTGAGCTTATCAGCAGCACTGGATGGCTGACATGACCCACCAGTCTTCATTTGCTGTATGAGGAGGAAGAGGCTGCAAAAAAAGGATGAAGATGCAGCAGCTTCACTTCCTTACTAATGCATTTCACCATGGGTTCATCAATGGACACAATATTTAACATGTTTGAGTCCTTAACTACAGCAGTATTCAAGAGCAACGATTAAATCATTAAACACAGCATTCATTATAACAAATAGAACAATCATGAAAGGTCCATCACCAAAACTGCTGGAATTCTGTGGAATGAGAACTTGCCATGGGGTATCTGAATCTTTAAGGCAGAAGACCAAAGCACAAGGAACAACTGCACAGCACTGAGAAGTAAAACCTGACCCAAGAACAGCCATCAAAGTGTATCATTCATACCACTTTTGACTTTTCTCAGTCAATAGACCATGAGAGAACAGAAATTGAATTCTGTTCTTCTCGTATTCTAGAAGAGTCCGTGAATTAAGGACTCGTTCAGGAGCTTTTTTTGCCACAACCTATGAATAATCTATGAATTATTCAGGGAAAGAAATTTATTTCCATCAGCAGAATAAGTAATTACTTTTTAGGACAGGCATTTTTAACACAGAATCATTGGTGAAATCTACTTTTATTGCTGCATATAATTGTTGTTTCAAGAACAAAGAACTCACTAACTTTGAAAGCAATGATGTTAAATTACTTAATTTTATCACTTCCCACAAGAAAACCCCAAACAAACTGGCGCCGCGAGGCCTTTTAAAGTTCCAGTTAACTGCTACCAAAAAAATTAGGACTTCCCTTATTTCCAGGGATTGAAAACAATACTTTAACTTTTCCAACAAAGATTTTGCACTTCCAGCACTTTTAGATTTCTTGACTCATCAGGAAGGATGATCTGTCACCTATCCTGAAATTGTTGCACTTTTATATTTGAGCCTAAGAAGAGATGCACAAAGTGGATTTTCTTAAGTGCTGAGCATGTACCCCACCCAACAGACCCTGTTAATAATCTTTAAATGTTAATGAAGGGTTGTCAAGCACTGGAACAGCCTACCCAGGGAACTGGAGGAGATATTTAGGTGCTTAGGGACAATGGTTTAGTGGTGAATTTGGCAGTGTTAGGTTTCTATTTGGATTTTGATCTTACAAGGCTTTTCCAAACAAATGATTGATTCTGTGATTCTGTATTTATCCTTCCTGGTGCGTACTCATTTTGGTTTTTTCCTCTCCTTATCAACAGGCATTTACCCATTATTTGCAGTCACATGATGGCAATCAGTAGCAGAGTCTGGCTATTTGGCCCACAGAAATAATATCACTTTCACAACAGATATTGTATCAGATAAGGAAGAAGGAAGATAAGGAATTGCCATTTAGCAGCTATAAAATAATACTGGGCTGGCATACAACATTCTTACTTCGGGCAGTTAATCTGAATCCCCACAATGGGGGTACACAAATACAGTGGGGAAGCTGCCCTAGTCTCAAAATAAAATGAAAGATCCAGCTTTATGGATCTTTCCATAAATCCCACCTGAAGATAAGTAAATTAGGAGTGCAGATGCTCTATATCCTCTAGAGTCAAAGACAGATAAAGGTTTATCTAAAGGTTAAGTCAAAGGACATAACTTCAATTTATATCCAGAATTATGCTAGTAAGACTTCATACCATTACACTCCCCATCCATCATCTTCGTTCTGATTTTTTCTTAGGAGCTGCCATCCCAATACCATGACAAAAGAAGGGCATGATTTCCCTGCTGAATGCCTCCAGCCCTAAATCTACCAATCAAAACCCCCTCATATCTCCAAGAATGCAAATGTGTGAGCTTATCTTGAAGAAAGGCAGCTGAGAGGCCCATCCTGATATTCAGCATGTCACATATCCCACATAAATGAACTGTGATCAATTAAACAGCTCATTCACACTGTTTGTCTCTGCAGAGCACAAAGGAACAGCTGGGCCTCAGGAACCATCACCTGCTCAACTGCTTCCATCCTGCCCCCAACATATGGAGAGCAGGGAAGGACAACCAAAGGACAGCAGAGCCCTGGAAACAAACCTAGAGAGCTGTTTCATTGAACAAGGGGATTCTGGGCATGTCCTGTTCTCTCTCACTTCAAACATTAACAACCCTGTGACAGGCTGGTGATATTTATGGTCACTCAGAAGGAGAGTCAGGAGAATGACACCTCCTGGTAGGAAAGTCCAGGTTTTTCAAGGAATAGATACATGGCATGAGGTCCCTTCTGAAGAAATACCTCTCCAGAAGCCTATTAGAAATTTGGGGTTAAGCCTGGGGAAGAGGAAGCAGCTAGGAAGGCTCAGAAAAGTAAGGAAGGTGCTCAGAAGTTTTCTGTATATAGACAGATACAGCTGGTACAAAAAACCCCAAGTGGATAAAAAAACCTTTTGTGAGTAAATGTAGACCAGAAATTAGAGGGGGTTTTTAGCCAGCAGAGCAATGGGGTTATAAAACTGCCTTCTATGAGGAGCAGAAGAAAACTTGGTTTTCCCCAGATCTTGTTCAGTTTCTCAAAGGGATCATTATTTATGAAAGCAAGATACGAGGGGTCCAGAAAGGACCCTTCACAGGTGCCAAAGATGTTAATCCCAAGGCAGATAATGTTATTAACCTGCATTTGTTCTGGCCACTTTGCTAATCTGAGGAGCTGCTAAAAAACAGCTGTAGAAGACAATCTTTATTAAATCCTATTAAATCGAATGGGCCAAGCAGCAAAGAAGATCTGTAATCTTTGGTGTCCATGGCAGAATTTACAACAGTGCATTTCCTTTGCACAAGTGTATAATGCATTCTTCTGATCAACCCCAGGGGTTACTCCTGCTCTGGAATAAAAGATAAATTTGCAAGTACAGCTAAACTTTAGCCTTCATTTTACTTTCTCTATTGTGTGAGGGTTACATGGAATGGAAAGCACCTACTTCAAAAGCCTTTCCTTAATATTTTCCTGTAATACAAGCATGGGCTAAATGTATCCTTACATCTTGTGCTCTCTGTCAGAGAGCTCAATAAAAGGAGAAATTTATACACCTGGAGTTCAAAGTGATTGCTTCCCTTTTCCTGATTTTAGTAGCCTGGATTGATCCAATGGCTTGAGAGAACCTCATGTTGAGTTTTACTGCAGCACAGTGTATAGTTAAGAGCTTTGCAAAATAATATTACTTTTCTAGTCACCTGCCATTTAGAGTTTAAATTGCTAAAAAAATGAAGATGTTTTGGCATTAGGATACTCCTGGCTCACAGGATCTGATGATAGGAAGGACATAAACAGAGCAATTTTAGTCATTTGGGTGTAATCCAAATCCTGCAACCTGCAATGCAAAACAAGTCCCAAACAATGCTTTTTAGGACTCTGCTGCAAAGAGACAAGATGTCCTTTGACCAAATAAATAAAAAAAACCCTCAATTTTTTTCAGAAAATAGTGCCAAGCCCAGGACAAAAGGAAAGTCCCTGTGTGCAGTTTTGTTGGAGACAGGCTGTGTCTGGCTGAAGACCCCTGTCACCCCATGCCATCCTCTCCGCACCCCTGACGCCCACAGTGACGCACCAGCAATTCCCAACAGCAGAGGGGAATTTTTGTCTAAAAATGGCCTAAAAGCCACGAGGAAGCTCCTATACCTGGGCATGGCATAGGAAACTACTCTTGGACAAGATAGGTGCTCAGGAAGGGAGAGGCGTTCAAGAGAAATGGACAAAGCTCTGCTGGGATTGTTACTGAATCACAAAGTTATCTGCTCAAACTCATGTAGGGTGAAGCCTGAGCTTGCTCTCCTTGTTGAGAGCAAATTCCTTTCAAGTTTAGCTTCTGAGGTATGCCACAAGTATTTCCTTTGCCATCCTCACCACTATTGTTTGTTGCTAGTTCCTTTCGTGCATCTTAACTGAAATGGGGCAATAAAAATTTTCACAGCCACGCAACAGATTTCTGTGCTGGAGGAAATGAAGGAAATCATTCCAGTGAAAAAGAAAAAACAGAGTTTGTGCAAACAAACAATCTCCATAACGCTATGTTAGTACAGAATAAATCAGAACATGAGATATTAGGGTAGATTGGTAAGCAAAGTAACCAACCACAACCAAACCAGACCTTCCTAGATTACTGGAAACAAATTTAAAACACGAATCCTACAGGTCTTTAGTGCCAGATAAAGCAAGCTTAAGCAAACACTTCAACTCCACAAGACTCTCTAAGCCTCATTATCCTAACTAGGCACAGTTTTTATCACTTTCTCTGCCTGCCTTGAAAATCCAGAACAGCTGAGGCAGGAGCTTGGTTTCTACTTAAAGCCCTTCGCACCTTTTCACCCCCCCCTAAAATTAGGGGGTGAAAATTAGTAAATTAGTTAGAAAATTAGTTAGTAAGGGTTCAACTCCCTAGGGCTCTGAGTATTTTTTCCCCTCCCAGATTTGCTGTTGCTCTGTGCACAAGCAAGGTAACTAACAACAGTTTCTGACATAACAAAATACTTGAATTTTTTAAATTAACGTTTATTGCAGTGAATAAAGTAGCTCAGGAAGCAGCTATAATTGTAAAGTAACCAATAAAAGTCTAACTAACCATAAGTCTAATAACAAAATAGTCTAACTAGCCACCAATTTACATTTACCTTTGTAGTATCTCTAAATATTATATTTAGATGATATGTACTCCTCTGTTTTACTGATTTTTTTGTTGTCTTAATTTATGTAGTATTTTGTTTGTGTATTTAGAGGAAGTATTCAAGTACTAGTTTTAGATTTTAAAGCTGTTGTTGATGGAGAAATTAATTTCAACAATAACTTAAATATTTGTATGCATGAAAAGAATAAAATAGTTTAGTTAAAGTGATCTACAATGTAACAAAATGTAATTATGTGGAAGGGCCTGATGTTTTGAAGTTTTCAAAAAATTCTAGTCCTTAAAATCTGAAATTTGCCCGATTTTGGAGTAACCACTTTGTGAAAAATGCATATTTTGTGATTGGCTTTTTGCAAATATTAAAATGAATATGATATGTGTTGTATTAGAAAGTAATGCTGTATTAATTATCTTAAGTAGTGTGTTAAATATAGTTTTAGTTTATAACAAAACGTTAAAATAGAAACTATGCTATATAGGATACTTTTTTTTTTTCCTAAAGAAAGGACTCGCAGCGAGATAGCAGCCCCAGGATACCTGAATCTTTCAGAGAAAGAGAATTTATTGCCCCATTATCAGAAGAAATGAATTTCTTCCCACCTCGCTTGGGCAGGATGACGCCGTTACGATTCAGAGGAAGAAGCTGACACTGCCCAGACAGAATCCTGTGTTTGTATGGAATTTATGCATCATGTATGAGGTGTATGAATATGCAACAGGCTGTTGCTTTTAAGGGTTAATCCTCTGTGTCCTTTATTGGGCTTATTTTGCCCAGAAAAAGGTACCTGGACATCCATAATGCTTTGTTTCCATTGTCTCATATTGTCCTAATTCAAATTGTCCAAATTATTATTACTCTAATTGCATAACTATTTTTATAACCATTTTATTACTATTAAACTTTAAAAATTTTAAGAACAAGTGATTGGTGTTTTTCACAAGTCTATGCAAAATACTCAGTTTCTCTGCTTTTGGTGCCTTGATGCTCACAGAGGAGCATCAGGTAAAAGCAGAGTTTTATTGCCGTGAGGGATTTTGTCAGGTGGAGACCCCCGAGGCTCAGATGACCTGTCTCAGGTCAGAAGTTAAAATATTGATTATATTGGTTTAATGCTTCTCTTGACTTGAGGATTTGTTGTCAATATGAGACAAATAGAGAGAAAGAGTTACAGACAGTTCGGGTACCTTTTTCTGGGCAGCATAAGCCCAAAAAACGACCCACATCAACAGAGTATTAAGCCTTAAAAACGATTACCTGTTGCATATTCATACATCTCATACATGATGCATAAATTCCATTCAAATACAGGATTCCGTCGGACATCGTCATCTTTTTCCTCTGAATCCTAACAGCGCCTTCGAGGCAGGAAGAATTTCATTTCTTCTGATAATGGAGCAATAAATTCTTTTTCTCTAAGATTTAGGTGTCCTGTGGCTGCTATCTTGCTGCAAGTCCTTTCTTTAAAAAAAGTATCTTACACAGCATAGTTTCTATTTTAACATTTTGTTATAACCTAAAACTGTATTTACCACACTACTTAAGAGAATTAATACAGCATTACTTCCTAACACAACACATATAACATACATTTTAATATTTGCGAAAAGCCAATCATAAAATACATGCATTTTTCACAAGGAGCATCAGGTAAAAGCAGAGTTTTATTGCCATGAGGGCTTCTGTCAGGTGGAGACCCTGAGGCTCAGATGACCTCCGTCCTAGGTCAGAAGTTAAAATATTAATTATATTGGTTTAATGCTTCTCTTGACTTGGGGATTTGTTGTCAGACTCTGTAACAGAACCACCTTGGTGTTTCATTGAAACCAGAGAAATAGTAATTTACTTCTTTTTAGGCAGATACTGTGCTGCTATTTTTAAGGTTGTCTGTGGCTACACAAAAGTGATCTGCAGAAGGGCAGCTGTGAAATTTGACATAATGATAGAACTCGGCTCGTTTTTATCGGCGGGCACCTCAAGGAGCCCACGGCCGCTGCCGCCCGTCCCCTCAGGGCGATCCACCGCCCCCAGCCCGTCCCGCCTCACGGCCGCCATGGCGCCCGCCCCGCCCCGCGCCTTCCCGCCCTCACGGCGGCAGCGCCATGGCGGCCGTGCGGGACGTGGAGATCGACCCTGAGGGCACCTTCAAGTACATCCTGGTGCGCCTGCAGCGCCCGCGCGGCGGCGAGCAGCGGGACATCGTGCGCGGCACCAAGGCGGCCGAGTTCCACAGTGCGTGACAGCCCGCGGGGCGCGGGGCCGAGCGGGCAGCGGCCGCAGTGGGGCCCCACCGGCGGTGGGACGCGGCCGCCGGACCCCGGCGGGTCTGAGGCGGAATGGGAGCCCTGCCCTAAACAGCTCAGAAATTCTCTTTTCTCCACTTTATGCATCTCCCAGGTGATAGGAAAACTGGGGCTGTATATCTCTCGTGTGCCATTTCGGAACCCAGTTGAAAGGAATGAGGAGGTGTCGTTGCAAACCGCGGGCCTGAGGGTAGATAAGGACAAACTTTGAGAGGTGAAAGAAGCTATGGAGGGGGAACTATAAATTCCTATGGAATTACACTAATTGACACAGACTTGCTGAAGACTGTGCCAAATCCCTGAATTTGCAGAAAGAGAACGGAGACATAGGGAAAAAGAAAAATGGTGGGGGGGTACATATTAGAAACGGGGTTTGTTAGGCGACTGGGGAAGTCTGTACCTTTCAAGGGAAAGAGAGAAGTGGAAAAATTATAATAAAAAGGAGACTGTGTCTTCTAACAATTTGAGAGACCTCTCCCTTCATTCAAATAAAGTTACAGGACTCCTCTGTCTCATTTGTGAACATAAACCTCTGGTGTTAGTGGATTAATTTTCCTGATACAATCAGCCTCATTTTGGAGAACGATGTATGCTAACTAACTAAAAAACTTTAACTGCTTTAACTGCAGCTTTTCTGTGCCTCTGAAGAGAAACCTCCCTGTTTCGTAGGTGAAATAAGAAAGTAGCCAAAAATGAGTTTTAGACTATGTAATGCCTAGTTCATTTTCTAATGTCTCTCACCATTCTTCTTGTGCAGATCATATATTTGAAAAAGTAAATCCTGAGATGGAAAAGCTGGGATATGAATGCAAGTGCCTTGGAGGAGGGAAAATTGAACATAATAGCAAAGACAAGAAAATCAGGGTATTTGGGCTCTCAACAGTAAGTGCATCTCTCATTTTCCTTCAAATGCTTCTGTCTCTGATGCTGTGGGATTTTTGGTTAATAGCATGATGAGTTTTGTCAATTTACATTACATGTTAAACATTAGCTGGAAAACTTGCCTGTCTGACTTGTGAGATAGATTAGAAAAACAATGGTTTTAGGGCAGGAGAGCTGTATTGTTAATCTAGCTGCCAAATTAAGTGTAAGAGGCAGTGGTCAGCTCTTGCAGTCTGAGAAACAGAGTTTACTCTCTGTTTTTGGTCCCTTGATGCTCACAGAGGAGCATCAGGTAAAAGCAGAGTTTTATTGCCATGAGGGCTTCTGTCAGGTGGGGACCCTGAGGCTCAGATGACCTCAGTCCTAGGTCAGAAGTTAAAATATTAATTATATTGGTTTAATGCTTCTTTTGACTTGAAGGTTTGGTGTCAGACTCTAAAACAGAACTACTTTGTTGTTTTATTGAAACCAGAGAAATAGTTACTAACTTCTTCTGGAGCTGTGCTGCTATTTTTAAGGCTGGATGGGGTCTTCAAAGTGGTTGCCAAGGCAAGAGTGAGCCGTGGATCTGTTGCTTTCCAACTGACATAACTATATTATCTGTTATTTTTGAAAAGCTTGCATTTTATAATGCATCAACTTTAACCTTTTCAGTTTAAATGCTTGTTTATTTAAGCTGTTCCTCTTTGGGGCCATCACTGATGAATAAGAGTATGTTTTGTTTGATAATACAACCTTGGACTCTTTTTTTTTCAGTGCTCTAAGTAAACTTTCATGTGAAATATTATGGGGAAAAAATAACCTTTAAATCAGAGATTTCTGTCTGTGTACTGCACTGTTGTTATGTGTAGTTCTGAAATAAGAAATCCAGATAACTGTGATCATGTAAGACAATAATGGAGAGGCCACTTTCACCACAACTGCCTTAAATGTCAGTGAAACAGTAACTGTGACCAGAGATTTTTAAATGAGGGCTAAAAACCACATGGGTCATCTGACCTTACCTGGGAGTTGCAGTGGCTGAAGAGCATAGGTACTTAAAATTGTGCTATTATCAGCTGAGGCAGGATGGGAAATAAATAAAACATGAAGACTCTGATTTCTTTAGTGGCCAGAGTAGTGCTCAAATGCTCACACTTGTTTGCTTATTACCTTTCCCATCAGGTGAGCCAAATCAGCTGTTTGTATGCTCACACATTAAAGTGGTTCAATGCAATCTCTGTGGTTTAAAGCAACATCCCATAAATACAGTGGCTGATAGGTTGGGAACATTTTAAAAGAAGCTTTCTGCTGGAGAAATTGTGTAGAAAATGCATTTTCTGTTTGACCCCACCTAATTTATTTTGTAGAACTTCAATTTGGGGAGGAGGGAATTGGAGAGGATAATAGAAAAATAAAACACAATACTGCAAGAGTAACTTTTTTAGAACCTTTGATTTGCATATGAACAATTTTGTGTTGCTAAGAACTGAATGAATCTGAAGACTAAATGTCCATGTGCAATTTGTTCTGTCTTGCAGGGCTATGGAAAAGCAGATCACTCAGTCACTGTAGAGATACTGAAGAAAGAATATACAGATTATGAAATTACATGGTCAGATGACAAGAAATAAACTTGTGAGCACAATGAGCAGTTCCAACCTGGTAACTGTGAGCTGTACTTTGATAAATAAAATTGAATGTGTGTTCTGTGTGTAACCATAAATCTGGAGTATCTGGACTCTTCCATAGTTTATAATATGGTTGGTAATCCTCAGATATATATTATTTTTTAGATCATTCCCTAATGCAGAATATGAAGTTCTAACCCTTTTTCCTTTCCTTTTGATGTGCCCTTTAGTTAAACACTCCCACACCACCTTACCTCTAATTTGTTTTCATCCAGTCCCATTTCACTGATCTATTGTAGGATACCTAAGGATTTACCACCAACTACAAACACCCCTGGGCCAACCTGTTCACTGATCTTTGGACCACAGTGTTTTCAATTTGTTTTTCTATTACTTTTTAGGCTTTTCATCTTTTTTTACCCACATTTAAAAAAAATTGGTGTAGAGGGTGGGGTTGACTGTTACAGTTCTTCATCAATGATCCAAATCTTTGACTTACTCATGATTTTAAAATCTAGTATTCTGCAGAAGTAATGATCAAAATATTTGATTTTCCTGTAAGAACCTTCTCAATAGCAGACTGGTGGCAATGTAAAAATTCTGCCAATGCTTCTGTCATTCTGATTCCTCTGGACTGCTTTGATTTGTGTGAATTTAAGAATGCTTTTTCCTTTTTTCTTTCTAGCAGTAATTATGTTACAGTAAACTACCTCCTCAGTACACCAAGGCAGTGTCTGAATTAGCTGACATCACCCTCCTGTTGTGATAGGATGTTGCCTTTTGTTTGTTGTGAAATTACTTGCTAGTTTTCACTTTTTTTGTTTCATGATACTTTTCATTTAATTCATTTGTGGATTTATTGACTTGCTGTCTTGAAGGCTTGCTGACTTCCAGAGGTAATTCTGGATGATGATATATTCCAGATGATTATATATTCTGGATGATATAGGCTTCCCTTTTCTGTGGTTCCTACTGCACTTACCCAGCAGTATCTGGTGGTATAGGGAAGCATTTTTTTTTCAGCATACAAGTGACTAACTGTACAAACCAGGAAATCTGAGACACTTTAGGCCAGTTTCTATCACCAAAAATCCTGCTGTTACTCCCCTCTTACAATTGTGATCCATCTTAAGTCACCTTTCTATGGCTTTGTTTCAGTTGCAGAGAGGAATTTTTTGTTCTCATCCTCAAACCTTTCAGTCCAGTCCTCACCAGAAGAGTTCCAGGGTCTCCATCCCAATGATCTGAGAGCAGAATCTCCTGAATCTGGTGCTCCAGGTCTCTTGGTTGGCACCAGATTCCCCCCCGTTGCAGCCTGGATTTTCCCCTCCAACATCCTTGCCTGCTTTTACATCTGCTCTTTGTGCTTCTCTTTGAGTTCCTGTGCAGTGGTTGTCTGGCTGCACTTCAAATACTGTGGTAATGATGACAGGATTGATTTTACTTAACAAGATTTTGATTTCAGAGCCTGTGTGCCTAATAACCAAGAATAGCACACAAGTCAGTAACCTGCAAATTGGGCACTTCCCAGTTCCATGATCAAGGGCTTTTTTTCCCCTAAACTTTAGTAAAATAACTGTAGCTGCCAGTATACAGACCTGAGTTTTAAATAGCCTAATTTCCCAAAACTGGCAAATAGTCTTCAAATGGAAGTCATCAGTTAGGGATAACTGTGCTAAAACAAACAAGCCTTTCAATTTAGTTTCCTGAGGTATTTAATGACTGATTTTAATCTTTGTCTCCACAATAGTTACAGGAAAGACATAACTTACACCGGACTTATTATTGTAATGACGTGTTCCAAATGTGAGGGGAGGAAAAACAGTGATGATTTGGAGTGAGCTGATCAAAATTGAGTTACCAGCTGATCTCTACCTTTTATTTCTTCACAGAAGAAAGATTTTAATGTGTCATAAAAAATACTTTGAGGGACCTCCCAATTCAGTTATTTTTTTAGTGCAATGTCATTTGGGGCAATTTAATTTCCCTGATCATTAGCAATACTGTACAAGTGTTACAAAGGAATGAAAAGTTTATTTTCTTCTATTCCAGTTTGTGAAGAGGAGCAGGACACTGGTTACTAGGGTGTTGAGGATTTCTCAGGTAGAGCAAGCCTTAACATAAATGAGGGAAATTAGTATTATTTGAAGTTGAAACATCACCAACCTACAAAACTAAGTGTTGAATTCTGTTTCCTCTCAGCATGGACCTGCTGAATTCTAAGAACACAACTCATCTCAAATATGGAAATCCCAATGCTAATTGTGCTGATTTCACCTGAAAAAAAGCATCTTCCATTTTCTAGTCAGATTCTGAAATTGGAAGCTAATTATACTGTGGGGGGGTTATTTGTTTTGCAGGTGTGCAGTCACAGTAACATTGTGACTCTGCCATTCTTCCCTCATCCTAAAAATCCTAAAAATTCTGATTCTGTATTTGCACAAAACCAGCTATGTTTGAGCCAAATACTGAGTGAAGGCACAGTAATTAAACCAAAGATGGTGAGTTTGATAGTGGAATATTATCAAGAGGAGATATTATAGAAGATTTTGAGTACCTTCTTCATTTATTCATCCAAAATTACATGAGATTCTTGTTCTAACCATGTTTTTTGTCATAGTGGTCAGCATTTCTTATTACTTCAGGTATGGTTCTCTGGAACTGCACTGGACTAGCAGGTGTAGAACAACCTATTCAGTGCAAGCCATGATTTATCTTAGGAGTTTGAAAAATGACAAACCCATTTGTTTCCAGCTTCTTTGTTTTGACAGGAAAAAAAAAAAGAGCTGTTAACAGTACCTTCTTGATTTGCCAAAGTTAAAACTTTCTTTGTTCCTCAGTCTGTAGTCAGCAGTTATCATTACTAAGTTTCCGAGCTGGTTCAGAAAAATTCCAAAGTACCGTAGCAGTCATGGCAAAACTTACTTTTTTTCTCCCTCTCCTATCCTGAGAGGCTAAATTCAGTAGTTTCCAAAGCATCCCTTTAAAATAGCCTGAAACAGTAATGAAGGCTCTTCTGTGAAGTACAGGAAATCCTTTACAACTCTCTCTTAATAGCAGCACGTTCAAAATTGGAACCCTGGGATTGACTTTGGGCACTTTCAGTGATGGAAACTTGATGGCATAATTAAAGTGATTTAGATCACTGTTGTACTAAGTTTCTTTCCATCCTCTTAGACTATTTCCTTCTGCTCTACACTGAATATCCTTGCATCCAGTTTACAGCAGTAGTCACTGTCTCCAAGTTTATATTTCTGCAATGGCACCTGATAAAGCAGTGCATGATGTCAGCAGCTGTCTAAGAGCTTTCTGTCTGGTTTTGGCCAGAGCAAAGCATGCAGTGGATTTCCTATTTTTGTTTGAATTGCCAGTGGCACTGAGTGCTCAAGACCAGGTTGTGTAGTTCTTTGGGGTTTTGTCTGCAGTAATTTCTTCAGCAACATCACTGTCTTCAGCATAGGGAAGTGCCTTGTATGGCAGACTTTTCTGAGTGCTTTCTGTCCTGCCAAGCTGCTGTGAAAAGATTGAAAGGTGTGGATGTTCAGCAGTACCCCCAGCAAGTTTAGAAAAAGGGGCAATTCATTTCTGGAAAAATCTTATTTAAACAGTACAGCAATCTATTAAACTCCTGTAATAGCACAGTTTATCTCCTTTTCCAGTCATCTCCTAAAGCTCAGTTCTATCATCCTCCAGTATTTCATTTGTAGGCTTGTTGGTTGTTAGGAGCTTATCTTGTGTAGAATATTCCTTCCAGTCAGCTTCTAAACCAGCATGGCTTTTTCTAATTCCTTCCTGAAATTTTCTTAGCTTATGACAGAATCTGAATGTGAAAATTTACAGACCACAGTAGGTAATATTGTTACACTCTTTAAGGGGCTTGAATAAGTTATGTGTGCATTACACATGGAAATATTACATGGATTTCTGAGATCCCCATGAGTGATAAATGCAATCACATCTCCCTCTGCTGGCAAAGCAGCAGAGCTCAGAGGAGTGTGATCCCTGCCTGAATCTGGCTGCAGTCAGGCTGCCTAACCTCGAGAAAAGCCTCTTGCACTAATTTTGGATGCTAAATTTACCTCATTCAGCCACAATATGTCATGTCTGTCATTCCTGTGACATACAGTTCTGCTGCTCACAGAGAATGTGAAAGCCTGGATGGAGACAATGACTTGCTTAATCTTTTATATAAATTAATTATCATAAACAGATGCTGCTTTAAACAGAACTCTATGCAAAGTCAACACCAGAAAAGTCCCTCACTTCTAGTCAAACACCAGAATTTGTCAAACATTTCCACAACCACCATCCTTAATTTGTTAAACCAGAATAAGAGAGAAAAAAGCAAAGACATGAGGGTTAAAACATTTTTAGTTATTTTTTAGAAGATCATTAGTTTAATTTTAACAGGAATTTTTAAAGGCAATTTCCATAATGCATCGCTGCAGACCCTGATCAATTGTTTTAACCAAACTGGTTCTAAACACGTTTTTATCTTCAATGAACTTCTCAAAGAGATAGACACCACCACCAACCCCAAAATAATGCACTTTGCTTGCCAAATACACATGGCCATTTCTATCCAGGAGCTGAGCCAGTGTGTCATGGAAAGCACTGTAGTAGTCAGGATTATAGATGGTCTCAGAGGTGAGAATTATATCATACTTCAAACAGGGTTTGTTGCTGTTTGACAGGAGCTGGCTGACTTGAGACCACTCTCCAGAAAAAAATCTGCATCTGCTGAGCACATCAGGTGAGCCCTCTGCCTTCCTGGGCCTCTTTGAAGGAGGCTTGCTGGCTTTTCTGTCCTTCCCACTCCTGCCTTCACTGATACAGTTGGCCACCACGTTAGGCAAGGTAATTTCATCAATCACTGTGCTGTTGTAGTCCTGAAAATGAACTCTGGCAGCTTCACCCTGTAAAGCAACAATTCCCAACAATCCAGCCCCACAGCCAAGATCCAATACAGTCTTGTTGGTAAATTCTATCTCAGCCTCAGACAAGTAGTCCATGAGATCAAAGGTGCATTCCCAGATTTTCAGCCCTCCTTCATAGACTCCTGGGATGAGATCAGAGTGAGAAGAAACACTTTTGGACACGATGCCTTCACTATCAGCATCACCTGAACACGTCCTTTCCACTGCAGACAGCTTTACATGAGACAGGCCCAATACTGTTTCCATGACTTTATTTTCCAATACTTTGTTGAGATCTTGGGGAATGCTGTGCTCCTTGGCAGCTTTCACACAGAGGTTTTTCTTCAAAGCTGCCTCATCCTGGTGCTTAGCAGCAGCCAGCTTCGGGCTAGGCTTTGCTGCAAGATCAGCAGTTTCCCTGCTCTTTTCCCTGGATTCCTGCTTCTGTTGTGGAGAGCACAGCAGTAAGAAGTGAGCATCTGCCTCGCTGTTCTCATTTTCATCAACAGCAAAATCAAATCGAAAATCCATTTTCAGGAATAAGAGTTTTTTAAAAGCTTAATTTATTACAGCCAAGCTTTTATGTAGGTATTGTTGCAGGACAGAGTATTTCACTGGTGCAGTATCAGATGTCTTGCCATGAGCCAGGTGAACTGCTGCTGGAAATAAGAATAAATAGTTTTATGTATCATTAATATCAGCACTAGTTGTGGAATCCTGATTTTCATTACCAGGCTTCCCCGGAAAGCCGTGGAGTCTCCCTCTCTAGAAACATTCCAAATCCACCTGGACACGTCGGGGACGCTGCCTTGGCAGGGGGTTGGACCGGCTGATGTCCAGAGCTCCCTTCCAACCCTAACTATTCTGGAATTTTAAAAACGGCTCTCTAACCACTCAATTTTATTAAAACACAGCGTCGCAGCTGACCCCATCTCACATACCAGGTAAGGGAATTAGGACAGCTGCCAGCTCCGCTAAAACTCGCATTTCAGACTCCGCGTTACAAGGGGCGCAAACCCAAGGCTCGGTGCTCCCCCGCAGTCCGAGTTGGGGGCTCCGGGAGCGTTTCCCACCCCGCTTTCCCCGCGCCGTGCCCGCACCCACCCGCGGCCGCCGCTCGCTCCGGGCCATGCTCCGCCATCCTCCGCCGCTCCCACACGGAGCCGCTTCCGCTTCCTCGGGCGCGGGGCCTTGTGGGAGCGCGGGCGCCGCTCCCGCCGCTGCCCCGCGCTGAGGGGAGCGCGGCCGCCGCCATGTCCCAGGCGGACCCCGAGCAGCTCCTGCGGGAGCTGGACGGCTGGGACTGGGAGCTGTGCCGCCGGGAGCTGCCCGCCGTGCTGCCCCGGCTCCTGATATCCTTCCCAGCAGGGCTCCGGGTGGCTGTGGGAAAGGCACAGCCTTTGCTGTGTTGGGGGGATGTGTGTGCTTCCTTCGGAGTTCCAGAGTTCGAGAATGTGTGTGAGGGAGAGCGGTGGGACCTTTGTGAGGGGCCGGGTGCCGGGAGTTTCGCTGGAGACGGGTACAGCCTTTCCCCGGAATAAAAGGTTTATAGAGTCTAGAACATCGCGTGTGGTTCATTTAGCGCTGTAGATAATCCCCGACACATCTCTCACCTACCCTCCCAAAACCAAAAGAAACGCGACCCCCTAAACAAACCCAAACCACACACCATCGAAAAAAATCCCCAAAAACCAACCCCTCAAGACTTAGTCTCTGATACATTTTGGAAAAACTTTGTTGATCCTCCTGGTACTCCGGGCTGTCAGCCTGCGTCGGTTGTGGAGCATCCCCAGCAATTTCATAGGAACGTGAGACAGTGATAGAAGTCACTGTGGCTTCTGCAGGTGCTTTAAATTTAGCCTTTATAGCAGAACAAGTTTAATTTTCTTTAACGTTTTTACTCAATGTATGCAGAGTCTGAGGACTGGACTGAGCATATTCGTAAGTAATGGCTAAGAAGTGCCTCTTCCTGTGGAGCCCTGTATTGCAATTGCATTAAAATTGAAATCACTGCAGTGCTTAAAATACTTCTGCTACAACTTTTCGGAGTCTTCAGTAATCCTGCTGGACCTTGCATGTTCCACTAACTGCACATTGAATGAGCTTTATAAATGCCCCTATAGAAACTCTGCGTCTAAGGCTGCTTTTTTCCTTTCTGCTACTTCTGATCTTTAAATACACAAAAGAAGAGTGTTTTTTATCTGGTGTTTTATTGTCTTTTGGGCTGTTATCTTCCAGGTGACAAAGCTAATAGTTTAAAGAAAATGAGGCTTATATGTAACTGTTTATGAGTGTTGCTAAAACTGTTACATTGCATATTGTGTTGCATTATAAAACGTGCTACTGTTTGCGGTTTGGAATGTGGCAAATACTGGATCTGTAGGCTTGGCAGTTGTGCTCAGCCTTCAGCTGAGTTTAGTCAGGTGTGCTGCTATTTTTGATGGCTTTGTGCATGTTGGAGCTATTACAGTTACTTGATTTTTCAGATCATGTATGTGTGTTTTCATGCATTTCAGATAAGGCAAATGTTCTGTTGCCTCTCTCAAAATCAAGTACCTAATTTGTTTTTGCTTTCTGCAGTTCTTTATTTCCTCTGGTAGGTTGCTGTATGTTTCTGAGAATTACACATTGTAAATGTTTTTCTTTGCAGGTATTTTGAGGATCCTGACTGAAATGTTTTTGCCACATATCAGCCTTGAAGATGTGGAACAAATTTTTTTCTCTAAAGTATTACCTAAGGTAGGACAGCTTCAGTTAACTGTGGAATTGTCTGTCAGTCCAGTGTTAAAACCTGCTTAGATTGCAGTGATTCATCTTTTAGGGTTGCAAAATATCTATGGGATATTTTGAAATTTACCTGTTAAGAGTTTTCACAGTGTTGTGCTGAATTGTTTCTGTGATTGTTCTCATTCTTTACAGTAGGGAGAGAATCAAATATACAATGTTCTGCTTTCTATATTAAACAATAGACTTGGGTTTTATTTCTTTCTGAGAAGATTGGGCTTTTTGTAAAATGACCAAGGTGGAGAATTTTTAAGTGAGGGAGCTTCTCAGGACAAATAAACTGAAGAGCTCAACACTCCCATATCACAAATGAATGTTGTGAAATTTCTGAATTAATATAGTGAATAATCTTTTAGACCATACTGACCTTACAGATGTTTTCTTTTTGTAATAAATGATGGAGAATTTTGTGCCACAGGTGTATATGAAAATCAGTGCTTGCATTTTAAATGAAATAAAGAGGTGCCATATTACTGATTTAAGTTTCAAGACTCAGCTTGTCCATTTTAAGAAGCCAGTAAAAATGGCCACTTGATTTCCCTTTCTCTTATTTTATCTCAAATAACAAGTTTTTGGAGATTACAAGAAAATTGTCTCATAATAGGCATATCCTGAGAAAGGATCACTGTACCACTGTTTATCCTGCATGTGCCTCGCTGTCTTTGCAGTCTCAAAAGTAACACTCATCCAAAAACCTCAACTAAAATAGAAATAAATGTTGTCCATACGTCACAGACTTTTTTTTTTAAAGTATTCAAAATGTTAATAATAATTTTCAACAAACAAATATTTTTATGAGACAAAATGAAAGTATTTTTTAAATTATGTGGCTTTAACTAAGTAAAAAATGTTTAGTAGAATAATATATTTAATATATAATATTAAATAATATTTAATATTATTTAATATACATTATATATATGAAATATATTATGAATTAATAAGAATATATATATTAATGAATAATATATTTCAAGCAAATTAACTGCGAAGCTTGTTTTAGCAACAGATCTTAGAAAAAATAACAGCTAAAATGTCTTCTGTCTATAATATATACATAAAATGGTTTTTGCTTCTTGTTATATCATGCTTTATGAAATGCTGCAAAGTGTTTTCTGCTGTGAGTTCTCTCTGTGCCTCCATGCCAAGGCAGCAAGCAGGTATAAAATGGCATTATTATTTGTTTAATCTTATTATTTATTATTATGTGTAATCTTATTATTTATTATTAAGTGTACCTTTGTAAGCAAAATGTTTCAATTTTGTTGTATTCTGCCAGACTCTACAGTTCTTTGATAACTTGATGTGTGAATTATCCAGCAAGGCCAAAGGACTCACCAGCCAGAGTACAGAGTTATGCAGTACTGTAAGGAATCTGCTACAGGCAAGTCCCATCTCATAAGCTGTCAAAATAATGTTTACATCACTCTTTGCTTTTACCTAAACTACTAAATTACTAATTACTAAAAAGGTTTTAGAATGTTTTTGCCAGCTACTGGTGGTTAAAATGTGATTTAATCTTCCTTTGTAGTTGAAGTTCAGTTAACATTTTGTGAATGATTTGATTACATCTAGCATGTGATGCTAATAATAATTTTTAAAAATCATCGTAAATTCTGCTCCAAGTCCCTTCTGCAGATGGAATGTGACTCCCCATATTTAAAGAGTGAACCTGGCCCCTGTTTATACATGTCACTTCATTCTGAATTTTAACATTTTTGTGAATTGAAAGCAATAGTCAAAGAAATAAGGAGTTTTCATGGAGGGTATGGTATTGCAGAAAAGCTCTGGAGCTTCGCTCACCTTTAACAAGCTACTTATTTATACAAATAGCAGTGAACTTTAAATGCCATAAAATCCAGGTGTATTTCAGCTAAGAAAAGATGCTTTTGGAGGCATTGCAGGAGTGATTGATGTTGTTCAGTGTTAATCTCAGACGGCGGTGCAGCTGCTGGAGACGCTGACGGGCTGCGTGCGCTACCTGTGCTCGGTGCAGGAGCTGTCCCTGCACAGCATCCGCTCCCTGCCCTCCTCCGTGCTCTGCGTGGTCAAGAGCACCTTCACTCACTGCAAGGTATGGCTCTGCTGGCAGCACAGAAATCCTGCTGCTCCTTGCCTTTTGGGAAATGTAAGAATGTAAGAATGCATGTCTGGGTGGCTGTTCGGGTCCAATCCAGCTAGCTATGGACCCCAGCACACACCATCTTACATGGACAAAGGCAAAAGACCAGAAGGGCTCTTCTCCACGTGGGGACAAATGTCCTCAGTTTATTCCCAGGAGAACCACCAGATGGGAAGGACCCACATGGAAAAAAGAGGGCAGGCCAGCTGCCTCTAGGGGGTTTTAATGGCTGGGAAAGGGGGCTGGAGGAGAGGGACTGCAGCCAATGGGATACAAGTGAGGAGGGGTAACCAGAGGGGTGAATCAGGGAGAGACCACCACACTGACACTTGGGGGTCTATGGAAGACCACGTGGTGATAGGATACAAATCATGTGAACAGTGCAAATTACCAAACACCCAGTGCAAACAACTAAATAACTATTTAGTGCAATACACCAGGGAAACACTTTATAAGAAGATCTTATTTTAAAATGATACTGTTGTTGAAGTATAGTTGTAGGGTGACCCCCAATGTGGGGAATAATGTCCTCTGACTCCATGATTCAGAAGGTTGAACAATTGCTTTATTAAGCTATACTATATTATACTAATACTGTACTAAATTACATATTAAGGAGATACTATACTAAAGAGATACCGAAGAAAAGCCTGTGACTGTCTGCAGACAGCCAGGACACAGCTTTGACCCGACTGGCCAAGAAATCAAAACAACCTTCACTGGTGTCCAATTAACAAATCACTTTGGGTAAATCATCTCCATAACACATTCTACATGTGCAAAGCAACAGGAGTAGTGAAAAGAATAAGAATTGTTTTCTCTTCTTCTCTGACGTTCTTACTGCCTTTCCCATGAAAAATCTTTGGAGAGAGAGTTATGTCTGTCTCTGTTCAGAGAATGTGAATACCACATTAAAGTATTATTCTTTTAATTTTAGTTGTTAAGTCATTTTCAGAGTGCACTCAGTGCACAGGTACAAAGGTGATTTTTCAGCTGTCTGCCCAGCAAATCTGACCTGCTGGTGAGAAGCTCAGACTGGGCTATTTCCATCCTTTGCATCATTTTTAACTAAACATTCTACTCAGGAGCACAGTGCTCTGAGGGATCTGTGCTGCCCTGATGGCTACAGTATTTACAGAGCTACAAATGGCAAGTTCCAGAGTGGATTGAAAATTGACATTAGCAGATTTATGTTGGTTACAGTGAGCAGTGTGTATCAGTTTCAGATATGGACCGATCAGGATTTTCAAGTGCAACAGTAATTCCCTCTAAGCACTGAAAATAAAACAAGATTAGGACACACTAACTTTTGGTTGCCTTTCATTTTCATATTTTTAATAATTCTTTCTTGTGGGAACATTTACCTCAGTTTTCCACGTCAGGATTCAAACTCAGATGCCATATCTTTATCTAGTAATTCTAATATGAAAGTATTAGAATATAGAATACTAGAATTACAAGTCTTTGGCATGCTGCTGACATTGTCCTGTTTGGTTCAGAAATATGATCTCAGGTTCATAGATGGAGGCCTGATCCAGAGCCCCCTAAACTCACAAGAGCCTGCCAGACCTCATTAGTTTCCCACGAGCTGCAAGTGAACATATTTTATATTGAGTGCTCAGGGGCTGTGTATTGAGTTAAAGTAGGTACATCTGTGCTTTGTTCTTTTTCTCCAGAGAAATGTATGCCAAAGCTCTTGGTGTTTTCTGCATGTGAAAAATCAGGCTGTGAGTCCTGAGCTGTTTTACAAACCTCTTCCTCCCCATTTCAGGACAGTGAGTCAGTGTACTATGGGCACCTGCACTTAATTTCTGACCTCCTCCAATCCATGTTCAAGGAAACTTACTCCCTTCAGAAACAGCTGATGGAACTGGTTGATCTGATTTCCATAGACTCTGCTTCCACTGAAGATGACATCACATATATGGTGTCAGGTATATATGGATTTGATACTTCTTTAGTCTTGCTCAGTCTTTTTTTCTTTGGAGAATACGTTTGAAATTTTAAAACAGGTTTCTGAGCATGCTGAGTTCCTGCTGTCCTGACCAGCTTTTCATAAAGCAGCATTTTGAACCCGAAATATTTCCATTTTTCTCCTGAAGCTGTAGGAATGTTGTGTAGATTTGTAGGACAGGGGCAGCACCTAAGAACTGAGCCATTTTCCTAATTCATGTCAGTGTGCTGGTATTCTCTCAGTATTCTCTTGGGATTGCAGTGAGCTCATAAATCTGATTTTACTCTGTTGCTGCTGCTTTTATTTCCTTAGTAATCCACACTGTGCTGGAGATCTGCTCTGTCATTTCCAATATGGACCATGCTCTTCATGCCAATACGTGGAAGTTCATAATCAAGTATGTAGCTAAACTCTTTGGGGTTTATTGTGGTGTAGTTTTAAATAATGAATGAATCAATTGCTTTCTGCTCAGAGTTTCTAATAAAATTGAAGTGAGAGAATTCAATGTAGCTAGTAAGGAAATTTAGCTAGGAGCACTGCCAGTGAAAGTAGGTAGGAATTGGTATGAAAAGTAATAGAAACTTGACTTTCTGTATTGCAATGCAGAAGAAAATTTGCAACGCTGTTGTCTGAGTGATGACATGAAGAGGTCTGACCTGCAGTTCTGTAGATGTTTTTACCTTGAGTTGGCTGTCTCAGACTTCCATCCTGGCTCTGCCCTGGGTTTCAGTCATGGCCATGGAGAGGTTTGTTCTCTCTGAGTTTCTGCTTTCAGTGTTCACAGATATTGCACCAATCGTTGCTGTGTAAAAGGCTAAATAGAGGAATTAGTTATTTGGATTTGTAAGAACTCAGTGCATGATCACTTCTGACAATTAAATACCTGGTTATATTCCTGTCTTTCAGGCAAAGCCTGAAGCATCACTCCCTGCTGCAGTGCCATCTGAAGCACAGTGACATCCTCAGTGGCCTGTGCAAGGACATTCTTCTTTCTTTTGACTCCTGTTTGCAGCTGGCTGAGCAAATGAAGGTGTCAGAAATACGGGTGAGTTAAAAAGCTCCCAAAACTGCCAGTGAACTTGAGGAGGAGAAATTCTTTGTGCTGTATTATTGCTTGGAGTAATTTGATTTGGGTTTTTTGGGTTTTTCTTCATTTCATGACAGAATACCTTTGAAACCACATGAAAATGAGACCCACAGCTTTCAATGAGACACTAAGTTTTCACCATACTATGTGAGAAATTTTTTTCATTTCCTAAACTGACAATATCCCAAGGTTGGGCAAATCCTTAATATTGCTCTGAAAATGCTGAAGCACACATACTAAATATTTTTAAAGTTTCCCCATCTTAGCTTTTGAGTCTGTGGAGAATCAAATGTGAAATAGGTTTTGAACACTGTTAGCAATCTAACTTCTTATTTTACTCTCTATTAATTACTCTATATGAACTTTTAGCACTGCTTCTTTTGGGCAGGAGGGCACTGACTTCAGGCTGTTCCAGAAGACAGTGAAACTGTGCAGGTTCTTTGCTAACTCCCTTGTACACTACACCAAGGTAGGTTTTAATACTTCAATTCTATGTGAGTATTAAATTTAAGCCTCTGGTCTGCAGATGGAATCATTCTGTACTGTATAATATCTTAATGATTTACAGCTATCCTATATGGGCAGCATAATTAATATCCATGCATAACCTGCTTTAGTTCCTCCACCTGTAAATACTCATAAGCCTGTGCAGGGTTACTGTTGGGATTTGCCAGAAAAATAAACTGGAACAGGTTGTTTCATGCAGTGGCACTGAGGAGTTGGTAGGAGATGTGCAGTAATTCATGTAATTAATAATGGATTTTATTTTAAAAGTATCACTCAAAACTGATGGTTTTTGCAGGAATTTCGTGCCTGCCTCTCTGATTCCTGTTCTCAGCTACATCAGCTCTTTCTTCAGATATACAGGTATGTGAAGTACAAATAATTGATTATTGATAGTATCTTAATAACATTTCTAAATTACATTCCAAAATTACAAATCTTTTGAGATGTAAAAATGCACTTCTCATTCCAGACTTGTTACCATCTTTTTTTCATGTACAGAAAGCTAAAATATTTTTAATAAATTAAGTGGTTTGGTATTTTATAGTTACCTTAAACCCCATTCTTGATCAATACTGTGCATGTCCCGTAATGACAAACCATTAACTTCGTCGCAACTATTTATGCAAGATTTGTTAACAAATCTTGGATATGCAGAAAAAAGCCTCTACAACTAAATGCAGGTGTCAACAGTGCCTTTTGACAGATTGTTTCTACTTTAAGTCAAAGTTTGGAAAAATTTGTCCTGGGAAAAGAGGGGATCAGAAACGGTGTCCTGAAATTTTTCATAACTTTACTGTTATGTTAATAATCTTGTGGAATCTCACAGAAGGACTCTGTTCTCCTGGAAGCAGATGCTCTTTTAATACTACACTTATAAATGTCTGCAAGTGGTTTATCACTTCCCTGTCAAAAAGTTTGGTTGCTGCAGTGGTTGGGAAGATAAGAGAACCCAGACTTTATACTAATAATTGTTTATTCTATGAAATCAGAGGGCTGATTTCTGCCCTTTGTTGGAATTCAAACCAGGCTCTGTGGTTAGATGTGCACCTGAGTTCACTGCATATTCCACTGCAAGATGGGGTGGATATTTTTTATGAGTTTCTTCTTCTAAGTTTACTCCTCTTGTAGGTTTTTCCCAAGTGGAAGGTTGTAAACTTTTATTCACTCAGGGAACAATGAGCAGGATTTTTGAGTAGGAAAGTAGCATTTTTACAGTTCACTTTATAAGTTGCAAGAGTAGAAGGTTTTCATTTCATGATCTCTTGCTTTATTCTCATATTGGTTCTTTTTTTCTTTTATTGCCCGAGGTGTTTTTTTTTTCCTCTTCAGAGAAGCTGTGATACCCTTTTAGGGTCATGTGTTAAGTTAGTGCTGTGATATTTATGGCTGTAAAATCATGTATAAAGGTGTTTTTTTGGCTTTTCCCTTTCACTTGACTCTTTGTGATCTGATATGTTTCTTCTGAGAGATGTTATGTATTTTACACATTTTCTGTGAGCTTGTAAGGTTTTCTTTAAATGTTTAGTAAAATATTGGATTGTGATGCTTATTTTAAAGGCTGGATGCAGAGTTGTAACTCTTGGGCTATACCATTCTAAAATGGGGAACCTTTTCTGTCTTTTATTTCACGGGAACAAAGAAATAATGAATTTGACTTTTTGTACTTCTTTTGGAGAAAAGTGTATTGCTAAAAATGCTACTGAGAATATTTAACTTTTTTTTTTCCCCCTCAGCAAATTTCCTCCCAGTCTTTATGCTCCAGAGATCTTGGAAGTTCATCAAGATGAAATATCCCAGGTTTTTCTTGTGGCTCTGGACCCTCTCATCACCCAGCTCCTTCCCTTTAGTCCTTTCATGGAACAAGTGTTAAGTGAAAATTTAGGTGGGTTGAAAGTACAATCCCAGCGTTGACATTTTGACTTTCTGGACCATAATATTTTGTACTCACTTGCTTATCTCTGGTTCTTCTGTAAGTGCTGTGATAGAGCTGATTGCCTGCTAATTTGGGTGGATTTTATAACAGGTAGTTTATGTTGTTGCTGGATTCATCTTGTCCAAAGTACTCATAGCAACTGCACTGTTAATCTGATTAACAGAAATCCTGTCAATTCTGCTCTTTTGCATAATTTCAATCCACATTTGCCACAAACTTTCAACGTAAGATGGTTTTTTTCTGCTCTTCTGTTGGTAGGGGAAGACAGCTTTTTTCCCTGAAGTAAATATTTTCTGTGAAATGTAGCATGCCTGGGAAAATATCAGCTTTTTGTTTCAACAAGCTCTTCTCCTTGATTTCTGCCCTGGCCAACCATTCTGAGATAGCTCATCAATTTGCCTCTAGACTTGTTTAAAAGCCAGTTTACACACACAGTAAATATATCCAGGCAACTTAACATTTGAAACCCAAATTTCTACAGGTCTCCCTGCTGAGCAGCAACTGCCCCAGTGTCTCCTCCTGCTTACCATAATGGACAAGCTGTCCTCTCAGCCAGGAGAAGTGCAAACTCTCTGGAACACAGGAAAAAGGTACTAAAAAGGTTTTTGTTTTAGCTCTTCACCACAGCAGTCAAACAGACAAACAAAGGGGCTCAGCTGCTGGAGCTTCCTTTGCAACTGAACTTGGAAAATTGTCACTATGGATTTCCATCCTTATGCCAAGAGTAACAGAATCTGATCATTGCCTCAGGAGTGAAGGATACAGAGACAGAGATGTCTTTGTTTTTTCAGGGAAGGAGTGGTGTTTAATGTACTTGTAGGGTAGGAATTTGCTGATACTTCACTAAACTAAAGTCTCACACTTTTATGCCTGAACTCTAACAATCACCTGAATTGGTAAAAGAGGAAGGCAGTCAGCAACATAAATCTGGTGTAAAAGCACTGAAGTTATTGCTGTCTTTTCTGGCTGAAGACAGAGATTTTGTAATACCAATGTTGCTTGAAGGATTTGAGACTTATATGTCTATAACCAAACTGTTCTCTTTTTTGTTTTTTGGTTTTTTTTTTTTCTTTTCCCCCTTGCAGCCTGTCTTTGTTGTCAGCTCTCTTCCTCAGTTTCCAGCAGTGTTGTGGGGAGCTTTCTCTCCCTGTGTGTTTGCCACAGGTGCTCAGTACAGGACAGCCAGCAGTTCCCATCACCCTCTATCACTATGTCTGTGTCCACCTGTGCTCCTTCATTGCTTCCACACTCCCATCACACTTCCCTCAGCTGGTAAGATTGGGTTTTGTTTATCAGTTCTTCAGCTGTTGTGATGCATAGGTGCTGCTTCAAAAGAATGGGTTCTTTCTAATGGTGTGGCTCTGAAAAGATGCTCAGAGAGAACCATCTCGGAGATGGTTTTGTAGAAATCAACTGTGGCACAGTTGCATGGCTGGAGCTCAGTTACACAGCAAATGTCACTTTTGGCAAAGGGGAAAAGAGAATTTTTGAGGACCTCAGTGGTCTTGCCAATTTTTATTCTCTTTCAGACTAGGGAAGGTCAGGTTGTTATAAAAGTTCAGTGCTTTCTTTTCTGTGGTATTCAGATTGTGGTAATTTTGCTGTTTCTCCTCAGGAGCGTGCCCTGCTGGAAGCTGTGCTGGGTTCCAGTATGATCACAGCTCTGCTGGCAATGGACTCCTGGTGCTTCCTTGCCCGGTAACGTGCTCCTAGTACAGTCAAGCAGGTTTCCCACAGATCCAGTTCATTCTGTTGTTGTTGTACATAATGTGCAGTTTGCTTGAGAGAGATTTTTTAAAGACAGAATTGTCCCAGACTTGGATTGTTTTCAGATACTGAACATATTTTTAAAATTAGGACTAGAAATGGCTTGGCCATTTTTATGTTCTTGCCAGCAAGAGGAACATAGCTTCTCTCTTTAATAACTGATTTTTGAAATGGTTGTCTCAAGTAAATTGTGTCTCTGCAAATCAAATTTAAATATGTTAGAGGAAATTGCAATTTCTCAGACCAGATTTATGATATTTAGTCTGCAGAAGAATAGGAAGTACAGATTCACAAGCTGCTGTTTCTCATGTTTCAGGTATGGAACAGCTGAGCTGTGTGCTCACCATGTTAATGTGATTGCCCACTTGGTAAGAACCACAGTGATGTTGCTTTGATTTTTTAAGATTTTCTAAGCCTTCTGATGTTTACAGTCTTGTAACAAACTTTCTCACACACTTTCTGTAAATAACTTTTTATTTTGCATTCTTTTATGGAGGAGAAATTTGATAGACTGTTGGTTTTTCTAGTGCCATTGGAGAGGTGGCACTTTCACCCTCCAATCCACTGTCACTTTTAGAAAACTATAAATGTTGGAGTCAGAAAATAAGCTTCCCATTTTTCACCTTGAGAGCAGCAGTGTGTGCACTCGTGTTGTTTCATGTCCTATAGTGACACAGTGATGTTTGCAGTTTGACACCAGTTTTAATCTGAGTGCTACCAGCAAAGATTCAAATGGAGATTTGAATTCTTCAAACTGGCTTAGTAATTAGCAGAAGCAGTACAGTGAAAATACAAACCAATATGCCCTGCTTATTTTATTTACAGTGTTACTGCTGTGATCCCACATAGCAACTCTCAGAATATCCTGTGCAGAATTTGTTTGCTCAGTGGTGATTTTTCCCTCAATGTAATGAGGTGCATTTCTCTTTTACCTCAATGCAGGTAAAGGCTTGGCCCAGTGACTGCTGCCAGGTCCCTGCCCTGGGTGTGCTGCTGAGGAGAATGCTGTTCCTGATGGCTCCAGAGCATCAGGCAAGTACAGCACCAGCATCTGCTGCTGTCAGTAGAAGAGATTTGAATCAGTGCCCTGTGTTCAAATATTCCCTTTCAGTTCTGGAGAAGTGACAAGCTGTTGAATGCTCACTTGCTGCACTTGTTATTGTACTTAGTCTAAGTCATTAAGTCACTAAATAATTACTTATTGTGGATCCCACTTTGTGCAGGTGTGCTCTTTAAAACAAGAAAACCACATTGACCTTTCTAAAGAGTCTTGCTGGGTAGCAGTAAAGTCTTCTTTTTGACAAAGTATGAAGGCAGCATATCTGCCCAGATTGGCTGAAACTGTGTCCTGTCATTGCATCTGTGGCATCTGTGAGTGTTCTCATGACATCAGGTGTCAAGAGGAGTGTCCTGTCCTGTCAGTGTCTCTCTGTGTACCCTGGAGGGGCTGAAGCCCTCTCTTCTGCTCACGAGGGCCATTGCTTCAAGCAGCTGAAAGAATCAGTTGCTTAATCATTCTGCTGTCCTGTATGTGACAAGGGAGGTGGCAGTTTCTATTGGGATTTTACTGCAACAGTTTCTAAACATTTTTCATATAAAAAGATGGATTTTATTGAAATACTTTGCACACATTATTTCATGTAATTAATCTGAAGCAAACCAGCAGCATATTCTGGTTTCTCATCTTCCAGACTATCAAATTGTTTTCTGATCTGTTTAGATTCAATTGCCTTTTGTTTCCAGGTAGAATTTGCTCGTGAGTTTCCTCCTGAAGAGCTGGAGAACTTGGCTGTGTGGCAGCACGTGTCCCTCAGAGCCCTGAGCCCCGACCTCAGGGCACAAGTGGCGTCTCAGCTGTGCTCGGCAGGGCTCCAGCGGTGCCGGCAGTGGCTGAACAGCAGCCGAGCCTTGGGAGGGCTCCCTCCTGTGGTAAGGAGATCTGCTGCTCTCTAGAAAAATGAATGAACTCTCTTTTTTCAAACTACAAGGGTTCTCTTGCTGTCACCTCAGTTCTGTTATTCAGTCTGTTGCACAGGTTTTTGCCATGCCTAGCTGGCATGTGCATAAGCAAGAACTCTCATTTTAATGTTTTCTTGTAGTATGCAGCACCTTAGGAGCTCTGCTGTGCTAGTGGAGGTTCTGTGATTCTCTAATTTTGCTCTCTGGCTGAGCAGATCCATTTAGCTTCAGAATTTCTGGTTTATGCTGTACTTTAGCATACAATTCCTCTTCAGTTTTAAAACTTGCTGCTTTTATGCAGCATCAAATCTGAAAGATGCTCGCCGGTGTCTTTGATGAGGGAACATGAGAAACCAGAGGCTTCCACACGAAGTTTCTGCTGCCAGACTTCTGTTGCCAGTGCAGCAGATGACCTGCAGTGTGTGTGAAACTCACAGGAGTAATGGATGGTTTCCCAGCTCTGGAATCTTTGTTGGCTGCTCTCCTGCTGGATTAGCTGTTCTGTACAGCTGAGGCAACACACTGGGCTTCTTGCCACCTTGTATCACTTTAGATGTTTCATATGAGCCTGGGGTTTTGGGTTGGTGTACATGATTTGTGTTTTGGTTGGTCTCACACATTTTTCCCTCCTAGAACACTGCCCTTTCTGCCCTGCTGGCTGCCTGCAGTTCTGCTGATGCCACTCTGGAGGCAGAACTTAAGACATCTGTCTTGGGAGTGCTCAGTCAGTTCTGGTCTTTTCTCCAGGTTAAGCAGGTAAGAGAGTTTGCTGCTCCAGCAGTGAAAGCATGTCTTGTGCTGTTTCCTCAGGTTGTTGTTATTCATTTGTTTGACTTGGATTGGGCTGTATCAGTAAAGCACAGTGTACCAGTGCTGCCCATCTGCTCTCAGCTGTTTTTTCTGTAGGGCAGGATGAGCTCTGGGAAGCTTGAGTTTGAATTTCCTGAATGTTACATATATGGTTCCTTGTTACTCCATCTGTTACTCCGTGTCACATTCAGACTTGCTCGAGGAGAAGCCTGAAATACCTGATTTTGGTTCATACCAGTTACAAATTCAGTGTATTTTAAATATTCATCAGAATGTGACCAAAACTCAGGGTGATCTGATTAGAGTACAGCCCAGCACATTGAGACACACAGGGCCAGTCACCCTCCTCCCAAAGTGGCCAGGCAGTGTCCTTGTGTCCATGGACATGTTCATGGCTGCAGCTGCATAAAGCAAAGAAAAAAAGGATTGTCAGGGTTTTCATGCTCCAGATTAGAAAAGGAAGTTTGAGAGTGGGAGGGAAGAGCCAACAATGTGCCCTTCAGAGGTCTTTTCAAACCTCAGCCATTCTGTGAGGACATTTGGCAACTGAAAGTGAAAAGAAATAGTTCAGATAACCTTTAGGTACATATTTTAGTGAGTAGTGGAAGGAGAGGAGAGTTAAGAAATGTTCTTCACAAAAATCAAAGAAAATGGGCTCATAAAATATGTCTACCTAGAAATACTGATATGAATGTTTCAATATTTTCTTTGCTGCTTACAATGCAATGTTTTACATCTGTGAAATCAGGCTAACAATTTTGGAAAGCTACTATAACTTGACATTCTCTCCTAAGCAGTTATTCCATGAGCTAAAATTCAATGTTACTGGTGTCTGTGCTCTCTTCAAGGTCTCAGATGAGCCATGTCTCCAGAAGACACTGTGTTTATTGCTTCACCTTTTGGAGATTTTCATCCAAGCATTAGATGCTCAACTGATGACCCAGGTAAAAAAAAATCCCCAAACCCCCAACACCGCCTTATGAATTAGTCACTACATGAAAACCAAGTTCTTTGTGATTTGTTGACATTTCAAATGAGTTATTTCATGGTCTGGCCTTCTCTTAACAAGGAAATAATCTTCCTTGATTCTTTCCTGGCCTTCAAACTGACCACATGGCATTTTGGTTAACACTGCTTTTGAGAGTCCCTTTCCTCTGTAAGATAATTGAGATCTAAGGAAGTGGGATAGGGATCATGCTCATTCCTTTCTAAAGTGCCCCCTGCAGCTTTATCCTGGCCAGTTCTATTGGAGGTGCAGCAATCCTCCTTCAGGTTTCTGAACTCCATGTGTTTGGATTTAAAGATGAGCCTGCTCAGTTTCACCTGCAGTCTGTCTGATGGGGCTTTGCTGGGGTTTGTGTCCTGCAGGTGTTTGCACTTCAGTCATCCCTGCTCCAGCTGCATCCCCCGGATCATGTCCGTCTGGCCATGGTGGATTTTCTCTCTTCCATGGGAAAGGTGTTTATTCCACAAGAAGCACAGGTAAATGGAATTGTGGCCTTAGTGAAATTGCCTTGTCTTTTGATAAAAAGACTTTTAATTAAATATACAGTTAAGGGATCAAGTTCATTAAATAGATACAGGAATGCCAGGACAGTTGTCTTGGATTAATGGTCTGCAGCAGGTTTATTTTTCATCAAGACATGCTGAGTGCGTGCAAGGTACTTCAAATGCCAGTCCTTTCTCACTGGTGAGTAGCAACAAGATGTGAGAATAGAATGTCACCTCCCTCACAGTGGTTCTTCAGCCAGACAGGGCAGTAGCACTCTCACATTTCCCAAATCTTCCTGAGAGCCAGTCTTCAACAATAAATCATGATGGTGAGATATGCTCAGCTAACTCTTGGGAACTGCTGGCTGTTTGTTCTGTTGCAGAGGCAGGTTGTGCCCCAGCTGTCCTGTCTGTTTGCCTCTCTGCTGGCTGACCAGACCTGGCTGATTCACCAGCATGCACTGGAGGCATTCACACATTTTGCAGAGGTGAGCAGAGCACAACTCTGGGTGCAGGCATTTGGTTCTGTTAACTTCTGTTGTACACAAATTCTCCTGTCTTAAATATTTGCTGCTCCTCACTGCCCAATCTGGATCTGGGTTACACACTGGAAGTGCTGGGGCTGGTGCAGGTGGAAGAGATTTCAGGAGCTGGAAGTGAAGAAGGGTTGGGCACTGGTTGCTTAGAGTGCTTGCAAGAGGGCAGATGTCATAGAAACATCAATTTTGTTCCCTTGTTAGCATGAATGTACTGAACAACCAATAACATTTTTGACAGGAAACACGACATGAAGATGTTGTTCCTTGGTGCCTTAATTCTGAAGAAGCTAAGAACCAAGTTGTTAATTTTCTGGCTAAGGTATGTGTATTGTTTAACCATTTTACTGCTATCTTAGTTGATGCTGTACATCTGCTATCAGCAATACACAGCATGGGTCTACACTTGCATTATCTGTATGGCCATTAAGTTACTTTAAAATAAACTGTCTGGTTGAACTTCTCTACTTACTTTAATCGGCAGAATTAGCAACTGCCATTCCTATGCACACTGGTCCTCCAGTACTTTCAAGAAAAGCAAAGCATTTATTATCCTTAAACAAAAAATACTTATTAAATTGCACTGTTGTTTTTGAAAGAAGTTGCCTATTTAAGAGGATTTGATGATTTGATTTCCTTCCCCATTTCTCTTGGATCAGTTTCTGAAATCTAAATGAGCACATATGAAACATCTCAGTGCTTTTTGCATGTTAGGAGAAATCCTCTTAGGGCAGGTGGCTGTTGCTGCAGAGCAGTGGCATTGGGAAAGGGGGGGCAGCTTCAACTTGAGGCAGGGCTCTCTGATTGTGCAGATTTTGGCAAGCAGATAATTTACAGAAGAACTGGTAGCTGCCAATGATACTGACCCAAAGTTGTAGATAACCTCAGTCTCTGATCAGAAGAGTGTGTGAGAAATAATATTCTTTGAACTGCAAGTTGAAATCCCTCCCCTCTCTCCCTTTTGTTCTGGCCTATAAATTGTGCCTGTGAAGGTTGCTAATGCTGCTGGGTTTAGTTACCTCTCCTGGGGCTTTCTCCCCAGACAAGGCAGGTGGAAGAGACAAGAGAGGCACGAAGAGAACGCCTGAAGCAAGAAAGGATTACCTGGAGTGCACAGGTTTTGAAAGTGGATGGAGAATTGGAGTCAACAGGAGAGGTATGTGTGGTTCTGGTAATTTCTGTCAGTTCTGGGGAGTCTCTGAAAAGCTGAGCTGGTCTTGCTGCCCTCCATGTCCTCAGAAAAAAAGGTCACATGCACTCCTGGCCCTTAGTATGATATTTTAATGGTCTGTAGTGCCTGCCAGGCAGCAAGAACCCTTACAGGACAAGGGACTCTTGCACCTCTGCTCCACCTAAGGGCTTTCTTGCATTTGGATGAAGACTGATCCTTCAAGTACAGTATTAAATTGATGTTTCATGTTTGCTTAAATCTGCAGCCTGTGGCCAAAAGAGCCTGTCACCCGCCCTCTGAGGAGCAGTACAAGGCAGCAGTAGGCACCATGGAGGGAGCAGTGGAGGCTGTGAAGCTGCTGCTCCAGAAAGGGTCCCCCCCAGGCTGGCTTGCAGTGAAGCTGGAGGCTCTGCACGCAGCCATTGCCACCCTCAGGGACAGCTTGCGGTAGGTGCTCCTCAGGCCTTGGGGACAATGACCCAGCTCAGCTCCCTGGGCGGAGGGAGGAGGTGCCTTTGTGCCAGGAGTGCTGCAGAAGACAAAGCTGTGCCATGGGGCAGTGCTCTACAGAACTGCTGGCTCTTGCTTTGTGTGCCAGGATGGACTGAGGGGGGCAGTGCCAGCCTCTCCTGCACGGCCTGATGGGTTTGAGTGCACACTACTGGACATGGGAGCTGTGGGTTTGTATGTTGCTTCTTCTTCTACTGTGTGGAGATAAGCATTCCATGACATTGGATTCTGAATATTGAGAGGTTTGAATCTGTTGTAAAAGCAGCAGTGACCTTGTTCCTGTCACATGCAGGTACTCCACACTAGGGTGATCCTTTAAAAATAATCTTTATTGGTCTTTACAGTTAAGAGCAGAAAGAACATGGTGCTTAAGCAGTTTGTGGTTGTTCACTGGATGGTTCCTAGCACCTCTTGTGCCATCCATTGACAGAACTTTACAAACAGAAATAAATAAGTTGAATAAACTGTACATTCATCTTAAAATCATCTCTTAGCTGAAAAGTTAAAAGGAGCCATTTCTAAGGGCTTTATTTTTCTGGGAAAGGGAAAAAAAAACCAAACAGGAAAACCAAAGGAAAAAGGCACATTAACCAAGAAACTCAGTGTGACTTTCATTTATTGTCAGCAGTTTTTCAGGGAAGGGGTGAGTTCTGGATCAATCTCCTCCACCCACCACTCTTGGCCTGCAGTAGCACATCAGCACCATCACCACCATCAGCTGTCCTCTCTCTGGGAGCAGGGGCAGCACCACAGCTGGGCATATTGCTGGAGTGCAGGCTCACTCCTGCAGCTTTTGGCACAGACTGGGAAGGAGCATCCCTGGCAAGAGCTCAGGCCCCACAGGATCTTGTGGCTGTGCAGCAAGTGCCTGCCTTGTGGCAAAAGCAGTGCTGAGGTACTTTATCATCCATTGTACTGGGGAAGCAGCAGCTCCTGTCACAGGATCCAACACATCATGAGTCACCTTGGTATCATTCACAACTGTTACCAGTTTGTGTCATCTTCCCAGTTCAACTCCTCTTCTTCACCCCAGCCTGTAGCTTCAGCCTAGAATCACACAAAATTATCAAGATTAAGGGATGTGGAATGTACTCATGTGCTTAGCACAGCGCAGGAGCCTTGTGTGGCTTGGGAGGGCAGAGCATTCATCCACAAGGCCAAAAGCCCAAAAATGAAGTGTCAGTATTTGCAGCTTATGTCTTAAAGAACTTTGCCTTTAAGGTGATTGCTCTTGTAGTTCAAAAGTAGACTTAACAGGGAGTCTTACTTTTTTTTTACTGTTTGTATCAAACCCACTTTCCATCAAAAAAAGGATGCCATACATTAGATGATTTCTTTCCCCTAGTAAAGAGTTGTTTTCAGGTTCTATTCTAACACCAAGTTTGATGTCCCCTTCCCACTGACACAGAACTCACTGCCTTCCCCTCAAAATGGGGCTGGGATCATGACAGTCACAGGGCACTGTGCCACTTTCAAATGTCATAAACAACTTCAGTTTACAGCCCAGGCTCCTCTCCCCATGCTCCCTGCTGTCCCTGGGGTAGCTCTCTTGAGGCTGAATGAGCAAAACAACTTGAAGTCAACACCTGTTCCCTACGAGAGTTACATGTTCAAGTGGGAATGCTGCCTCCCCTCCTAGGAAACAACAATGGTCTTTGGAGTCTCCCTGATTGGCCCACAGGGATTTATCTGCTTAAAGAAACTCCAGTTTTGTGACCCCCACCCCCATCTCTGAAATAGAGAAATGTTTCAGCTATTCTTTCATGAAAACAACACACCCAAAGACCTTTACTCTGTAATCCAGAGGTTCAGGTTTCCTGGACCTTAATTTAAATGCTATTATGTTTTGCTAAAAGAGTCAGGAAAAACACTTCAGTCCTGAGCACTCTCTGTGCATGAAAGCCCCTTCTGTTTGTGGATGGAACCATGTCTGTTCAGCAGCCAGGATCCAGCCTTGTTTTACCTGTCTTGACAAACCAAAACTCTCCTTAACAAATCACAGGATTCCAGGATACAGCAGCACACAGTAAAACCTGGAGCTAAAACTCCTGAGTACCTGTAGTAGTGTACAAATGGAGTCCATTCCCTGTTTCCTACCAGAGCTCCCTTTGCTGTACCAAGTGCCCACTGCAGTACCTGGTGCCTGCTGTGTGCTGAGGAGCCTCTCAGGGCTGCAGTCACCTAAACCTCGAGCCTCTTACCTCAATCACATCAGCTGCTGCAAATTTGGATGAGAACAGCACAGTCTGGGAGTCCCCTTCTCTGCTGGACAGCCCACCTGAGTGAGTGGGAATAACTGCTTCTGTCCTTGCCTCAGGTAAAATCAAGAGGGAGGAGGAAGGTTTAATGTCTGGGATCATGTCAGCAAACCAGTCCAGCTCTGGGTCTTGCACAGGTTTCCTCTTCACTTTGATGGTGAATTCTTCTCCCAGGCCAGACTCTGATGAAGACTTCAGCCTTTCCTGAAAGGTTTTTGGCAGCACAGTTTGTCCCAGTTGTTCCTCATGGTCCCACTTGTCATTGCTCCAGCTGTTCCCATGGCAAGGCTTTGTGGGGGGACTCAGTCTGAGGTTTTTGAAGTCCTTGCTCAGTTGCTGGGTGCCTGGCAGGGGCCTTTCAGCTGCACCAGCCTGTGTCACAGTGGGGCAGTTTCCTGAGGACAGTTTGTGACTGGGGCTCCTGGGTTCAAAGTCATCCCAAGGCTTCTCATCTACATCACAATCAGCAAAGTAAGGTCCCGTGCTGCCCTGCAGCTCCCGGGGCTGGATCTGGATGTTCACAGTTTTCTCAGTGTCTGTCTCCTCTGGCTCACTCCAGTCTGGCCACTCCTCTGCTGGCTTTTCCGAGGTAGTCAAAGAGCTCCTGCTGCTCCCCAGTGTATTCATGCTTCCAGGAATTCCATTCAGGGGGGGCTGAGTGCCTTGCTCACCTGTGGAAGACAAAGGTGTTACACACCCGTTTAAAGAGAGCAGGTGCAGGCAGAGACAGAGTTATGTCTAAAAGTTCTTGGCATTACAGGCACCACCTGGCATGGGAACAAACCAGTAACTGACTGGAAAGAAAGTTCCTCTTGGATTAGAAAGCAGGGACGCCTTCCTGCTTGCAAAGAAGGGAATTCATCTCAGAGCCCTGGGGCAATACAAGCTGATTGCTGATAAGCACAAGGTGGCTGACAAAAGGCCATGGAAGGAAACAGAATCAGCTCTCACTGTCAGAATGAGCTGCCCTGTAAATGCAGAGTATCTGCTGAGCTGTGAGGGGTGAAAGCACAGCACAGAGTCTGCCATAAGAAAACAAATTCAAGTCCAGGCACCCAGTCTGTGTATGTCGACTTCCCAAACAGCCATTCCCTAGGATGCTAAGGATCACACTCCCCCTCCTTCACTGTTACCTTCTGTGGTTCACTGACTCTTTCAGATAAGCACATGGGGGGAAAGGCACATCTTTTCAAGCAACACTTCCTTGGTGAACACTTGATTTCTGAAAGGAAGCACTAGGGCAGGTTTTACCTGTCTGTGAAGCCAGGGGATTGTCCTGTTGCACGGGAAGCTTTTTGCCAGGTTCATTTGCAGAGCTGGGGAACGAGCTGGGACTGCTCTTCAGGGGCTGAAAGGTTTGGTTTCTCTGATTGATCACTCCATGACTGGGGGAACCTGCCAAGATAAAAGAAAAGAAAGGACACAAGTCCACAAGGTGTGCTGTCAGTCTGAGCTGAACTGCCTGCAGCACTGGAATGTTCTTTTTGAAGAACACTGAGGCCTGGCACAGCAATCCAACAGCTGCAGCTCCTGATCCATATGTAACACAATACTCCTCTGTTCCTGCTGCCTGCAGCTCCTGTCAGTACAAAGTTATGGCAACTGTACATGGTCAGCTTTTGCTGAGATGTTCTTTCAAGAAACACACAACGAATAAACTGATCAGGATCAGAGCAAATGTTTTAAAAATACTGTTTGCCACGTGGCTGGATCCAAAATCCCAAGTGCATCACAAATCCCCTGGTACCTGCCTTACACAAAAGCACTGCACTTGCTCACAGCAATTCCAAGCATAACTCATGACACTACACAAACCCTTTTCCCTGCCTGGGCATGGGCACAGCAGCTTCCTGGAATGAGAAATGAGAGTCCCTACTCTGAAGGCTGCCTGCCAGCTGCCCTCATACCCCAGCCTGAGGTGAGGTGGGTGGTGGGCAGCCAAGGCCATGCTTTGGAGCTGCCCAAGGCAGGTGTATTTATTTCCCTGGCTCAGTGATGCCAGCTTGGCAAGCATGTGGCTGCAGGTCATTTTTGGGAGCTGCAGGGTATGATCAGTACTGGTGATGGGACCTTGTTGCCACCACTTCAAAATGCTGCACTTCTTCCACAGGGCTCATGTGTGTTCCCAGCCAGCTGTGCCTGCCTAGGCTGGGGATCACCAGTGCCACCAGACACACATGGCCCACAGGAAAGGACTGCAAGGAACACAGAGAACCCACTCCCTCCCCAGTGCCCTTCATTAAGGGCACATCCTTTGAGGGGCTTGAGCAAACAGCTCGTTAAGCATCATATGCTCAGCCTCTTGTCCTGCTTTTTGCAGATCATCACTCACTGCTGAGGACAAAGGTGGAGGTTTTGTTGTTTATCAATAGTTAAATCAGATCTGATTTTAAGTATATTCTGAAAAATAAACCTGGTTTCACCCTGTGATCCACAGTGGTTTATTTACTACAGTCTACTACAATAAATAATGTAAAGAAACTAATGCAGTGAGCCATCCACAGATTTTAATGAAGGGTGGTAGCTGCCAGTACACACATAAACAGGAAGCAAGCACTTAAACTGATCTCTGTCATGTATTTCATTTGGTATCTCTACATCTAAAGTTGCACAGATGCTGACTTTTTCCCTTGTCATAAATATTTTGAGTTTCAGTATCCAGAGAAGCTTTCCCTTAGCACACTTGGTTCCAAGTTATCTAGCAGGTGCAGGGGCTACTGTCTTCACTTGCATTAGCTGAAAAGCCTCCAGAGAGCTGAGAAAATAGGGAAGTTCGTATTCCTTTTCCAGTCTATGAATAGAAATTGGGGGAAGAACATGAGATTTACTGGTTTTAAGAACAGAAAGGACAGAGGGAATATTAAATAACTGCCTATATAAGTCCTTCAGAACGGAAATACAGTTTTTCCACAAAAGACACACACATACACACAATCTGCTTTACTTAAAGGGATTCTTAAATGAAGAAGAGGTTTCACTTTTTCCCAATATATTTGGTATACTTAAAATACTTTATATAACTCTTCTTCTAATGCCAATTCTGTATCTGCAAATAGCACCTAACTTAAAATCCAAGTTTGGTTGCAAATTAGCCTTTTTTTAAATTAACCTGTCACCAGGAACAGATTAATAATCCAAGAAATTCTGCCTACACTGCTTGGACAGAACAGGCGAGCACCCCAAGAGCACTCTGACTGTATCTTTTACCTTCTGGGGAGAGATCAGCAGTTTTCATGAAACTTGGTGCAGAGCTTTTGAAGATCTTTGTTCTTTCTCCACCCACAACCACTTCAGGCCCAAGCAGGGAGACGAGGACAGCCAGGCTGTGCAGGGTTATGGCCACGATGGAGTCACTGGTGTCCCTCAGGCCCAGCAACACCTGCACCAACAACACACTGATGTCAGCACAGCAGAAACTCTGCTTTTGCACTGCTTGCCTCCTCAAGTGTTACGTTTGCAGCACATCTCATTTCTAATCCCCTACAGCTGTCAGTAGAGACTGGATGTTGTTTCAGAGCATAAAATCAGCCTTCCACTTTGTGCTACCAATTAAGTAGGGTGGCTGATCCTAGTGGGTGAATGGGGCTCTGAGCAACCTGGTCTAGTGGAAGGTGTGGCAGGGGGTAGATTAGATTAGATGGTCCTTCAAGTCCCTTCCAACCCAAACCATTCAGCAATTCTGTGAAGTCTCACATGTTGGGGAAGATGAAACAGGAAAGCCTTATAAATATGATTGCCTGGCAAAAGATTTTGAGAGTATAGAAACTATAA
>JAWWEY010000005.1:28272642-28307397 GCA_035582745.1 Loriotus luctuosus | reverse complement strand
AATAATAAATCAAGCCTTCTGAAACATGGAGTCAGATCCTCATCTCTTCCCTCATCCTAAGACCCCTGTGAACACGGCCACAGTTCCTCTATTTGTTTTCTTGAAAGGCAAAAGAAGTTATATTAACATATCCTCAATCTTGACCACTTGATAACAAGAAAAATCTACTACATTAGTAATTGGGGCTGAGGCACAGTAAATGTTGATAGTTTTTATAAGTTTGTATTTTTTAAACTTTATACTAAACTCCTGTGGTGGATGCAGTGGCCTACCAAAGTCACTCAGTCACTCCCCTCCTCAGCTGGAAAGGGTAAAAAAGAACATAAAAAAAGGCTCCCACTCCAGTCACCATCACATGCAAGACAAAGACAAATCTATTACCAGTGTAGGGTAATAGGAAATAAAACCAAAGTTTAAATTCACCCACACTTTTGGCCCTCCTTCCTAAGCTCAATTTCACTCAGAACTTCCTCTGCCTCCTCCTCCCCAGAGGCACAGGAGGACAGACAGGCTGTGGTCAACTCATCACCTCTGTCGCTCCTCATTCTTACACCAATCCCCTGCTCCAGCATGGAATCCTGACCCACAGGAGACAGCCCTCCACAAACTTTTTATAATGATACGCAAATACTCAGATTTCCAAGTCTGGGCACTTAAAAACTCTAGAATCAAAAAAACAGATGCTTCAACTTCCATCTTGGAAACAGCCACCTTCTTTCCTTCCATCATTCTCCTCTCTGTAATGGAGAAGGATCTTCAGCAGGATTTGCTTCCAGCACCCTGATGTAAGGAGCCCAAGACCACAGAGATACTCAAATGCAAAAAAATAATTCCACCAAAACCTTGAGAGATCAATAGCTAGTTGCTTGCTTTCCTTAAGTAAAAGGGCAAGTATCTGATTTATTCAAATGCAACAGGTAAATGATAAGGGAAAATGTTTGTGGTGAAACACATCAAGAGCTTTCTTTGCTGGGAGGCAACTGCAGATCCAAAAAAGTGACTCAGCCACCTGCTAAAAATGCTATTTCCATCCCTGCTTTTCAAAAGGAGACTTTTGTACAAAATCCACACATCATTCAGCTTTACTGAAATGAAAAATAGATGCCCACTGTCACACAGCTATATTGATTATGAGTGAAAACGTGATCATTTTGCATTAACTTGCCCCACAGCACTGGAGTTCCATCAAAGCATCAGAAGGAAATTAATGCTTTCATATAGAGTCTAAGAAAAATATGAGATGTTGCTCACTTTGCCCTCTAGACAAAGAGGTGTATGCCAGTAGTTGAGAGGTAATAGCTTTCAGAAGAGAACATGAACTCTAGACTTTTATTAAAATCATTATTTAATGTGCAAAAAATAATGAAGCCACAGCCTTGGCATTTAAAACAGCAATTTGTAGTCATTATATCTTAGATCATGAGGCTTATTTTGTAAAAAGCCAGTCTTTCTCAAATTAAAAATTCATCATCAACTCCCACAGATTATGTAGTCCTTTAAATGATGCCATTTCATACAGATTTATTCCAGCTAAACAAAGAGCCAGTAAAGCAGCACACATAAAACATCAATTTCACTGCTCTCTCTCTAGAAAGACCTTTCTACTCCTTAGACTGTTAAAAAATCTCACAGAAGGGTTGACTAATGCATGGATATTTTAGTAATTTCACCTTCCAGGGACATTTTATATCTTAATTTGTCATTCTCCTTACCCCCACTGTAGATTGAACTGTGAAAAACAACCTTCAACAGAAGGTTTCTTTCTTCTCTTTTCATACTTAGAATGCCAGTCCACAAAGTGAATGACAGTAAGAAGACATCAACTAGCCTAAGTGATCTCTCTAACTGATGAGCATTTAATCCATTATGAATATTAGATTTTTGATGGGAAAAATAAGCAGTTAAAACTTGTTCCTCTACAGTAAAAATCCTGTTAAGAACTTGCATAGAAGATGATGCAGCCCTACATAACTGACATGTAATTAATTCTGTTTGATTTTCTCTAGGCACAAAGTGATTTTTATTAGATAAATCCTTTGGTCTGAAAAGAACTTGCAAGATCACACACACTATGCCTTACTAGTGGAAGATTTTACTCAGTAACTTGCAGAGGTGTAAATGAGATTTACATGTGTACCAGCAAGAGAATAAAAATGCAGTGCACATTTTCTCTCTTTCCTGCTTCAAGACTTCCTTTAATTACCATTTGAGCTATAGCAGTGTCAAGAAGTTAGGATGTCTTTTGAAAAGAACATTGAAAGAGTCAGTTCCTCCCACAAATTATTTTAACATGGACCTGAATCAGCACACACCACCACCTATAATTTAATTTTTGTGTTGAACAGGCAACGCTGATTTCAATCCCACTCCTCTTTTCAGCGGAAACAATACATTGAAATTAACGTGTTTCAGAGTACGTCCTCTACTGTCTTCAAATGTCTACTCAAAACACCTCTCCCACAGATGGTAATGCAGCTTTCTCTACGCCCTTCTACAAACTCTACACCTACCAGATAAGATTTTAATTAGGGGCTAAGCAAGGGGCTAACAATGTTTTATCAAGGGACTACAACATTTCATTTGTTTCCACACTTTCTGTCTAACTAAAGGGTTTCCTCCTCAGCTGTATCTGCTAACAGCTCCATCCTAGACTTACCTCCAAATCCCTGGGGCATACACATTCTGCTAACACTAGAGAAAAAATTTTACTCAAGTTTTGCAAAATCCTAAAATGTTGCATGAAGCTTCACAAGAGAGTAAAATCACATTGCAAAGCCAACAGAGCCCACATTCACCAAACTGTTCCTTTCCTGAGATTTACACAAAATGATGTCATTCCAGTTGGAAAATAATTTTTCAATGAAGAGAGAAGAGTGTGGGAATCTGGAATGGGACTGCAATATATGCAGCCTGTATGATGTAAAAATATGGTTTGAAACATGTTCTGCTGAAGGAGCAGGCTGGTGTTCTTCTCATAACCATTTCAGGAAGTTTAAAAAAAAAGGAAAGACCATCATGACAGATGGCTGAAAAATAATAAAATTAGGACTCAGATAAGTTCCTATAATCAAATTATGCCAATACCCATCCAAAACCAGAGTCTAAAAATCTCCTTGAGATACTTAATGAAATATACCACTCAAAGGAAAAGTGAAAATTAACAAATTTAATCGATGCTGCCAATTGGAAAGATATAATCTCATGGTGACTCGCAATACTTCAGTTTGAACAGTTTCAGAGTGAAGTTGACAGAACCCTGCACAGTCTCAGAATGCCACTCCACAGGCAGCAATGAAATTTAACTCCATGCTTTATTAATTTGTTACCAATGGATCCTAGCATCTTTAAAGGAAATAGAAATATCAAAAATTTGTATCCAAAAAACCCATCATAGAGAGATGATTAAAATAATCAGTGCCTTTATTCAGGAAATGCTACCCTTAAGAGCTTGCTTAAAACCTAGAAGCCTAAAGTTTCTCTCTCCAAATTGCTCTCAACAATTGTGACACTAATGGAAGCTTCACCTTCCTGTATTTAACTGCAGAGCTGAAAATATAGAATGGATATTGACACAGTCTGTGGGATAAAAAAAGTCACCTCCTCTGGAAGAGCCTGCTCTCTTGGCAGGGGAGAATGGCAAGCTGGCCCCACTCTCAGAATGGTTTAGCTTGTTCCTTACCCCTACACCAAAATGTTATAAAAAAAAACAACTTAGAAATCAAAGCACCTCTCCCGAATGTATCTAACAGAGCTGAATCCTTCAAGATGAACATCTATTTAAGGATTTTACATGCTGTTCCTTATACACACCTCCTAATTACCTCCACTTATATCACCACAGACTAAGGCAGGCAGTTGCACAAGAAGGCTGATGCTCATTTTTTGAAAGAAACATCTTTGCATGTAATCTGAACAGCAAACAGATAAAATTCTCCTTTCATACTGCATATGGCTTTTTGGGTATTATTGCTATGAACTTTGACATGTAAATTCCAGCAAAAATATTAAAAATCAGTCTTTTTTCACTATAGGAAGATCTATTGTGGGATTTTTAAGCATATCAACATGAACAGCATTAATAGATTTGTGGTGTTTAAAAAAATGAAATTTTTTTAGAACTATAAAAAATGGCTTATTCATTAAAAGTAAAGACACTGAACTGGTCAGACAGGCTTTTCTTTTCAGTATATTCTTTCTACATTGAGCTCACATTTTCTCCCCAAGCCCAGCAAACATTTGAAATTCTTATGTATTCAAGACCAGTGTATTTGCTGAAAGACAGACAAATACTTTTTTAGCTTGAAACTCAATTTGTGGTTGAGTGACTAATGTCATCTAGGTCTTGCAATTACACAAGTTTGGATGTCACCCAGGGGGTTCAGGTTGTCATGCCAGAAGAAGCACCTATATTTCTTCTCAGTTCAGTGCACACCAGGGCACGTTTCCCTGGATGGAGTACAGGCTCCCTCTATAGTTACAGTCTCACAGCCAGCATTGCCTGGACCTACTGCAACAGCTTAAATCTAAATTCCTGCTTCTCCACAGCAAAGCAAAAACATGAGCAGCCATTCCTGCATAATCTGTTGTATTACCTGCCTTCCAATTACTCCTCTCTGATTCCCATCACAATTACTCTCTCAGAGGTAGTTGCTAAATACAATCCAAAAATACACCACAATAAAAAGTGATTAATCAAATACAGAGTTTATATTTAGTAACATCGATCAAGTCTTGCTTCATATTAACATTTCAGACGAACCCTTCTTTTATGGAAGATTCATTAATATTCTGTTAATATCATCAGTCTTAATTAACAAGCAGTACATACCTTTTATTCTCTTCCCCACAGTTTATTATTTGCATTTGTGTTTTCATAAAGTGAGTAAGATACTATTTGCATCTCCCATAGCAATCATGTGAAAACCTTTCACCCCACAAGTCTATTAGTCTGTCCTGGGCCAGGAACGCCAAAAACAACATCTGGCCTCACTAAAGCAGGTGTTTTATCTGCTGCCAGGCTCTGACTGCTGAGAGTGGCTGTGTTTCTAAGCTCAGTTTAAAATTTTAAGTGTAGTTAACCTGGCTGTTTTCCAGAGGGATGAGTTTCCTGCCCACATTTAACTTGCTGACCTCTGCACTTGAAGTTCCTCTCACCATGCCAGGCAGGTGAGCAGAAGTGGTGGATTTGCAGGTGCTCATGCCAGCTGTGTTTGCAATGAGTGATGTGCAGAGGGACTGCAAGAAACACCGAAGAAAAAGTTTCCTCATCTCTATCTCATCTGCCCTTTACAGCATGAGTGCTTCGGTCCACTTTAATGCATAGTCACACATGCCAGTTTAAACCCCTTCTGGCAGTTGTTGGTCTTTGCTCCAAGGCCAAAAATGGAAGCATGTGCTTAGTTAGGGACAGCTACAAAGGTGTTTCAGATAACTCCTGATTCTTGTGAGCAATCACATGTGCCCTGAGAGCCCCGGCGAGAACATTTTGAACCCCTCCCAGGATAAAGACATCAGACCTTGAAATAACTTCCTTGGCTTTGTCCTGCAGGGGCCTTATAGTATTTACATATCAATTTACCAGATCTCTAAGAGAAGCTAAAAGCTCTCCTGCACCTAAGAAGAGAAATTTGGATTCCTTCAGCTCTTCTCTCCCTCTCCCAGCATGTTGGACACCTAGGCAGATTCCCCGCCAATAAAAATCCACCCCAGTTTTCAAGCACCCCTGGCTAAGGCACCTCTCACATTTTGGGTGCAGAGGAAGTCAAACACCAAGTCACAGACCAGGAAACTTATAAAGAACCTCTGGGGCCACACCTAAAACAACACATCCCTCTGTAACACCCCAGAATTGTATTTGTAGGGACCCTCATGGCAGGGAGGAATGATGCATCTGACTCCATGTTCTCAGAAAGCTAATTTATTATGCTATAATACTTTATTATATTAAAGAGTACTATGCTGTACTAAAGAATACAGAAAGGATACTCAATGTTAAAAAGAGAATAATGAAATCTCATGACTCTTTCTAGGGTCTCAACACAGCTTGGCCCCAGTTGGCCAGGAGTCAAAACGACTCACAGCAGAACCCAATCAAACGATCACCTGTGGGTAAACAATCTATAAACACATTCCACATGTGAACACAACATAAGAAAAAAAAATAAGAGCTGTTTTCTTTTTTCTGAGGCCTCTCATCTTCCCAAGAGAAAAATCTTGAGCAAAGAGATTTTTTCAGAAAATAGAAATGCCACACCCCAGAGCCATGCAAACCCTCCTCACTGCCTCGCAAAAAAACCTCCTGTACCACCCAGGCTTTTACCCACTTGCTCTCCTTTGTCAGCTGCCAGGTGAGCCAGCACAGTGCTTCCACACAGTCTCAGCACAGACATCTGAACAGACTCCTCCTTGCTTGGCAGGTTTTTATAGCTGAAGCACCTTCAGCAGCATGTCCGTAAGAGAAAAGAAGATAACTTTAGGCTCTGCTTAAGATTGCAGTCCTGTCTGAAATGTTTATCTGTAAGAAACTTTGCATACCCTGATTAACCCTCCCAAATTATCTTTCTGTGCTTTCAGGAGCACCACTGACACAAACATGCCACATGCAGGCAGAAGAGCAAGCAGTGAAAGGTTTTGGAACCCCAGCAATAAAGAGAAGACTGAACATAACAAATAAAATTGCTTGCAGTTGCCATTTCATTTGCTCCCTCACAATGAGGTAGAAATAACAACATTCAAAACACCAATTTTAAGATTACAGAAGGGCCATATTTGGAAGGGACCCTAAATATCATAAAATTACAAGGCCAGTGCCATGGACAGGGACATCTTCCACTACACCAGGTTACTCAGAGTCCTGTCCAACCTGGCCTGGATCACCTCCAGGGATGGGGCAAGCACAGATTCTCTGGGAAATCTATTCCAGCATCTTCACCAGCCTCCCAGCAAAGAATATTTTCCTCCCTTCAGGCACAGGAAGGCCTCAATTAGGTGCCCATAGCTATCCTGCATTTACTGAGTGTGCCCATTTCACTAAAGCCTGCTTACATTTATTGGATAGTGCAAACATTAACAAGAGTTGTAAACCTCTCTGTTCCAGTCCACCTTCCCATCCAAGAAAAAATCCAGCTCCTTGAAGGTAATCCATTAATTTCTTAGCAATGGGAGGGTTTCAACTACAGCAGAATCTTAATTCCTTGCAGAAACTGGAAGTATAACCTACTTGCTATGCATACATGCTGTAATTACCTTTAAAATTAATATTGAAATAAAGCCTATATATACTACTATTAACAATAACAAATACTAAAGTGAAAAAAACGCCTGATTTAGGAATGCTAATGTGGACAATGGACCATCAGCTACAACAAACACAATAAGTTTAATTTTATGACCATCATTCATAAGACGTGATCAAATAATCACCAAAATATCTAGTGAAAAAAAGCAAAAAAATATCTATAGCTGGCATCCAGCTATTCTAAAAACTAAGAGCTCAGCAGCAGTCAGCTGTCTCAGCCTCAGGGTTGTTTCTATTCATGATTTCTGCATAGTGACAAAAGTTTCATCTTTACACAGAAAGCATGACATTTCTGCAGATAACACAAAACTGGGGAAGTGGCTGATCCACCAGAGGCTCGTGCTGCCATCCAGGAGGATCTCAACAGGCTGGAGAAATCTGCTGACAGGAACTGTACCAGTGGGAAATGCAAAGGATCTGTTCCATATGTGTTAATACCAGATAGGGAAAGCAAGGCAGAGGCAGCCAGGCTCTTGTCAGGAGTGCCCAGTGACAGGAAAACAGGAGATGGAAATTAACTAAAACAGAAGCAATTCCACCTAAAAACAAGAAAACATTTTCTTCCTACAAAAGTGGTCAAACACTGGGAGAAAAGTTGTGGAACCTCCACCTCTGGAAATACTCAAAATCCAGCAAGAAATAGTGCTGAGCAGGGGTTAGATTATACACTCTCCAGAGGCACCTTCCTGCCTCAAGAATCATCATTAAATGGTTATCTATCTCAGTTTACTCTTTTTACTGTCCTGACAATAGTCACCAACTGCAGGAAAATAAACAGATGTGCACACACCAACCCCACAGAGAAAAACAAAAACAACAACAAAAAAAAAAAAAAAAAAAGAAAAAAAACCAAACAAAAAACCCCAAATCAATAAAACCAGGACAAACATAAACCCTCCCCTGCCAAACAAACAATCCAACCAAAAACCAAACCAAAACCAACCAAAAAACCAAACCAAAATACTCCAACTAAAAAGAAGATAAAATCCATTGAAATTCAAGAAACCCTATCTTAATTAACTTGTCTATTCAAAGACTGTAACTACTGTAACTGCTACAATGAGCTCACTGATCATTTACACCTTTGAAAAGCCAATATAAGCAAGGAAAAGATATTTTCCCTACTGAAATAAATCAGTATTTTTTCCTTTCAGTTTTCTACAGTTACTGCATTTGATCCAGCTCAAGAACAAAAAGACTTACAGAAGATCTCTCTCTTACCACTTCAAGGAAGAATGAACACTATTAGCAGCTAAACATGAGCCATAAAACCTACCAAGCCATCTAATAAAGAAAGAAGACTATTCTTGCTGTACACATCGCTTGCCTTGGGAGCCTTCCTTACTGAAGCCAACCATAAAACAGACCTAACACCTAAAATTAGCCAAGTGAGAATTTCTTCCTCCCAAAGCAATAAATTGTTTTTTTACTCCAAACCAGACAAAGAGTTAATTCATTATTTGAACCTCTACTCTTAATATTTTCCTGTTTGCTTGGTGGTTTTTTTTCTTCATTCTTGATTTCTCTTTGCTGACAAAGGCTGCAGAATCAGATCCATCAATGTGTTGATATTAGTAAGAATCTCTAGCTGATCCAAAACAATGTTTCTCAATAACGACAATACAAACAAATCTTAGGAATTTGGGGGGTTTTTAAACAACATGCTCTACCCAACTTTCCAAAATATGGGTATCTAAAAGCATGGTTAAGAAAAAGATGAAATTAAATACTTTTACCTGCCATCAAAAGCAGTTTAATAATCTGAAGAGAGGAAAAGTAGTCCGAACCTCATCAGCACCCCCTTAGGTGGTAAGTTTGTTCACTACCTGCAAGTAAAATTCTATAGGCAATCCATGATTATTCACCTGTTCGATATAAAAATCCCCTCTTCCTTGTAGTATAACATTGCTAAAATATTTGCTACTAATACCAAACACTTTTAATAATATGCTGTACTGAAGAAACAATCTCATGACAGCAAAAGCAATGATAATATATTCACTCTCTCAGAGTTATCATCTTAAGTCACCTAGGAAACTTCATCTGCAAGATCTATGTTGTTATCAGCATACAACAAAGACAAGAAACCCCTAAAAATGCACAGAGCATTGCAGCAAACAGGTGGAAGGGGCATTTGACAGAAGAAATATTGGCTGTTCCTGTGTCTGGAAATGCATTCAATAATCTTCCTCCATGATTAATACATCCCACGTGTGAAAGCCTGCATAAAGACCAAGAAACAGCTGTAATTTACTGAAGGAGGTAGGACAGCCCAGCAGTAGAAGCCATCCAAGCTGTAAAATGACAGTGTATTAGTAGTTCCCATCCATTTAATTACAGTTTAAACTTTCCAATATGACACAGTAATAAATTGAAAAATGCTGCATTACTGGCTATTTTTTTCTTTCAGACAGATGTTGTACATGGTATATTGTGGACCTTTTCCATCTCTTCCTTTCTGGCTGGTTATTGCCTGGCTAACAGGATGTTTCATTTTAATGAAAAATACATTACTGCATTAAGATAAGGTCATCAGTTCTTAAGTTAAATGCAATTTCTGCAATAAAATTAATAGCATAACCTACATAAAAATTTTTTATGTGGGTTAAACACTTTTAATTACTACCTAAATTTTGTTCAACTGAACATTTAAATGGGGTATTCACCTATAAAAAGAATGTATATACTGTGAAATGCCTTTACAGTTCTTTACAGCATGCCTTCTACATGTTCTACTGTAATACAGAATGTCGCCAGCCTTGTTAAAATCAACTCTTGAGCAAGGCTGAGGGGAAAGAGGCAGAGGGAAAAAAAAAAACCAAAATCTGCCAGTCTATGAAGTGTGAAAACTGGCTTTGAGACTGGACCTGATTGCTCAGGGCCGTGTCCAGTTGGCTTTGGGGTATTTTAAGGATGGAAACCTCCCAATCTGTGCAAGTACCCTCAAATAAAACATTATAAAGTAGAGAATCATAGAATATCCTGAGCTGGAAGAGAACCACAAGGATCAAAATCCAACTCCCAACCCTACTCAGGGCCCAGAATCACACCATGAGTGGTTATTTGTAGATCCTGTTTTGTTCCACATAAGTGGCAATTATTTGCTGTAGTTATCAAGATGTCACTGCAACAGGAGCTAGAGCTCACACAGAAGCAATCTTTCCTTATAAAAACTGGTATTTTCCCTGTAATGTTAGTACACTTAGCATGAAGATGAACAGCTCTCATGTGAAAGACAGCATTAGAAGGACTTTATCCCAGTAAAAAAGCAAGAGAGTTCTTCTGATATGTGAAACAAACCACTAATAAATTCTCCATTATATTCAAAAACCAGAAATATAACCCTGCATCATTTATGCCTTGGATGACTTAGATGGCTGTTACCTGAAGCAACAGGCCCTTTTTAACTTCCTTACAATATGAATTTGTATAGGCTAAAAGATTTTTTTTCCCCCTGAAAAATAAAAAGGCTCTTCAAGATAACTTTGTTTCAGTCTGGATTAAACTCAATATTTATTTCATTTTTTCAATTCAGCTCCTTAATCTCCAAAACAATAACCAAGTATTAATTCACCTCAAAGTCAGATGATATTGAACTGTGTAATGATGGATCCTGGGATGTGAAGAATGGATTTATGGGTTAATTTACCCATTAATTTTTTCTAGGACATTTTCAGTTTTATGCCTACAACTCAATGCATATTATTCAACCAATTGATTTATGAAAACAATATTCGCATATTAACTTAAATGTGGTTCCATACTTCAGAATCAGATTAAATTTGACATTTAATATTCTCTTCAATTTAACTGAACTGGATTTTGTCAACAGAAAAAAAAACTTACACAGAAAAATAATTTTCTCAGAATGTTTTCATTATAAGAATCTTTAGAAATACTTTCCTTTTATACTATCAAACTCAATAAATTGGTAGCTTAACTAAGTGAATGCATAATATTCTATGGCAGAGAAATGGATACAGGTTTCTTTACACTATTCCTCATGGTACTTTCTAAGTGTATTCTAGGTATCACAAAAGAAAAAACAACCCAGTCCCAACTCAAAGATACCAGGAAATCTGGTTTCCTAATCCTACTCAACCTGTAATGAAAACCCCATTCTAGGAACTACACCTCACAAATATCCCAAAACCAGCAGCAAACAAGCAAAAGCATTTATTAGATTTTTCAATCAATTAAACACCTGTTTTCTTTCTTCTAAATTCAAGGTATTTCCAAGTTTTTATACCTTTTTTATAACTAGAAAATAATACTTTAAATTTAAAACCAGTGAATTTTCCTTACAATCTCAAATTTGTGATTACCTTTGACACACTGAATATAAATTCTCATTCTATTGTCTTGGAAACAGGTTTCAAATGTTTTTTTACAGAATAATTTTTTTAAGCTCCTTCTTCCTTTGGTTGCCTTCTCTCAATCATTTAAATCGAATCAAAGTAGAATACATAAGTTTCAAGTAATGGTTTTGTAATTCTAACTCAATTACTAAGTTTGAAACTAATGAAATAAAAGCTTATGGCAGCAGACAATACTGCAAATTATTAGCTATCTCACGAATATTAGTCCTACATGATTTTATTAAGTTGTTTAAACTCAACAAGTGCTTTAAAAATTGCTTATAAATATCATATTTAATAAGAGAAATTTAAAGAGATTGCTATTCATTCAAAGGATTTAAAAACCTTCACCCACATCCTTTTGGCTACAATACATTCTCATTCCCTTATCAAATTATTGTCTGTTGGTTTCTTTGTTTTGGTCCCATGCCCAGAATAATCTATCCATCAAATGAATTTTCACAGGTGCAAGACTCATAATGAAAAACATATTTCAGGCATTTCTAATCATATACAAAGCTTCTCTCCACAAAGTTTATAATTTAATAAAAAAGTTTGTATCCCCATACATTTCTTGCTTAAGCTCTGATTTTTTTGACCAAGTATTTAGACCAATTTCTCTCCTCCTCTGATAGCTCTTATTTTATTGAAGACACTGACCCTTCTTTTCCAAGCAGAAATATTTCAAGGCATTGCAACTCAGTTTCACAGGGGAGGGCAACATAATCAATATGAATGAAGTTATATTTAAAGCACAACTACCCTTTGTTTCACACACATCCCTGTGGAAATTATACCCTCTGAAGATCTGCAAAACTTCCAAGAACTGTGCCCAACACTTACTCCTCAAGCTTGCCAGGCTTGCTTCGCTAAAATTTGCCTTCACTTGTGTGGAGCTTTGTTTCCACTCCAAATATAAATTACTGATGAGCTGGTTACAGTTAGTTTTACTTGTGCATGGCAGAATTGGTTTTCTGGAGTTACAAAGAAATCCAAGCACATTTATCTAATATGCAGTAGAAAGAGTGAATTTGGATGCAAAAAGAGTTGCAAAACAAAGAGAAGGAAAAGTGTAAAATATATAAAAATTACCAAGTGGCTCCCCAAGTGAGGATCCCAGTGCCAGGGCAACCTGATTTCCCACATACCAAGGGAAATCTGCTCCAGGTGTCAAATCAGCTACACTAAAAGGTGAGGAAACAAGAAATCCTGAGAGAAGATCAGTGCCATGAATTACAAGAGTATCTGTTTCCTGGGTATCAGTGCCCAGTTAGGAGGAATATTCCAGATATAAAGCTGCAGGGCTTTGGAGACAGAGGGTGTGCATGCTGTGCTTCCAGCAGGTACAAACACTCCAGCAGAACAACTCCTGAAGAGAAATTCCAGCTGATCCCATCCTGGAGCTGATGTCACCAACCTGACAGACCTTGTGTAAAATGATATATTAGTTCTTAAAGAAGGTAATAGTTTTCTCTAGAGATGTGACTAATTGTCCTCTTCGTTAACTCCCCATATATTTATGAACATATTTGTTCAGGACAGGACTACAAATCTAAGTTTACGAGGGACTGTTTTAATTTCCCCAGTCTCCAAAGAGCAGCAAAGCTGGCAAACCTGGTTGCTCTGTCTTTGATCTTTACTTGTAGACAAGCTATAGGAGATTAAGCTCTTTTCCCATTAATCATTTAAACTGATACTCTACGATTCCCAGGGGTAAATGCATTAGGCTACTGATCAGTCTAGGAACTTTAAAAAAAAACAAAACTCTAAGATTTATAAAATACTGTTAGCTTATGCAGTTTGGATTAGACTTTCAGAAACCCTTTGATAATTTAGGGGGATAACTCCTATTTAAGCCAAAATCTAGGGGGAATTCAAATGGCTACTTTTTAATATCACGTAAACTGCTTTTTTTAAATGGTTATTCTTTCTTCCTATGTTTCATATGATGTATGTACTTTCTTCAAGGTTGCATGAAAATGCATGTAGAATCTGGAAAGGGAAAAATTAGTGCTAAATTAAAATCCTTGGTTACTGCTGTGCTGTAAAACAACAGTTTAAGCTTTGCAAGAGTTGCACCACTTCCCTACATACTTCGTGTCCATGGTATTCCAGATCCAAATACAGGAAGCCCTAGGAAATGACTGAATCCTTAAGGAAACTACCTGAACAGCTCCCAAGTTGTACATACCTTTTTCAACTTAACTGCATTTATATCCTTCCAAAACCATTGAAATGCCCCCGAGGGAGCCACAGGAAGGCAAAGGAAGTTTTCCAAAGGAAGGAGGGGTTTTTTTTCCAATGCTAGACATGGTGACAACTGTACAATATAATGATGGCAAATATATGGGATTACTGCCAGACTGCATCCGAGACACGCTGATGTCTTCATCTAGTCAAATATGTGCTCCAAATAAAATTCTATTATGCAGAGCAAAATGAATGCTATATTATGGATTTTGGCATGAAACCACTGTGATTTTTAACTCAGTTGTCTGCCATGAATCAGGATATTAATTGGCATATAAATTGTACAGATGTACATTCTGCATTAAGTGACCTTTTTCTTCCAAGGTCTTACAGAATCATTTGTCTCTAAAATGGCCACTATGAAAATAAAAAAAAAAACTCTCACAGTCAGTACTGCTTAGATTACAAATATCTGTACAACTTAGTCTTCTTGAAGTAGTCAAGCATTTCCAATGGCCTTTCAAGTAGATCTTAATTTAATGCAAGAGAAACTTAGTTTTTACAATACTGATTACACCACTAAACCATCCTCTTTCAAAGGTATAAGGAGATAATTACTAAAATGTGCACCTATAAATTCCAGGTTTAGTGCTTGCAATGGAAGCTGACACAGTTATTTGCCTTTCTGGCTCCCTTGGGAGAACAGAATCATTTGGGAACCACTGCCTTCATCCTTGGTAAATTTAGCAAATTCTAAGATTTAACTAATGATTGTTTATATTTCTTTATCTGAACTTAAAATTTAGCCATACCTAGAAAAATCCTTCAGAACAACCCAAGACACTTTAAGTCAAATCATTATTATTATTATTCATTTATGTGTCAATTTCCAGTGGCACTAAAATGTTCAAAATATAAAGCCATACCTAAAACATGTTTATTGCCTACAGCATTGAATGTCTGTCTCAGTGAAGTCTTTGGCGAGGGAGAGAGTGTATAGTTTTTATGGTAAATTTTAGAACTGAGAGCTCCTGTATTTCTAATTAATTATCATCTCATTTATCCCTACATTAGGAAGAATGTGTGGAAATGACAACTGATAACTGCATCAGAAGGGAGTCACCAAGTTATTATCCATTTGCCAACTTAAGGTAAATAAAACACATGAGCAGTGAGCAACCTTACCTTCAAAGGCCAGTTATGTAATATTTTAAAAATGGAGAAAAGCAATAGTCTCACAGTAATAGAAAGTCATATAAACTTCCCAAGTGCAAGCAAACATTTAGCTCTGCCCCTATTTCTAAAGCAATTGAGCAGCCCAGATCTATGAAAGTACCACAAATATTTATCTGTCCAATTGCTCTGATTTTACAAAAAAAAAGGCCAACAAACTATTTCAAAAGATAACACTAAACTATGAAGGAAAGATCATCAACATCATTCAAATGTGAGCTAAAGTTGAAGGCTTGTTTTCTCTGCTGATGCTCTGTCAAATCCATTGGAAGCCCCTCTTCATATTCAAAAGTCATGGCAACTCTTTTTCCCTGCTTCCAAACCATCAGTGAGGAAAAGATGGAGACTCATGGTGGAAAAAAGAAAATCTCACTTCAAAAACTGGGGCTCTGGGTCAGCACCTGGACACAGCAGCCTAGAGAAAGCAGCAGCTAAAAGCAAGTTTGTGAACTCACGCTCCTGAAGTCCTTGTACTCATTCAAAAGCAGGTTTAAAACTGCCGTGCTTTTTAAATCACTTGATTTTCCACAAAAAATCCAAGCCTGACGTGAGAGAGTGAAGGAGAACTTTTGGTTGTCTGAGATAATTTGTGGATTTGTTGGAGGTGGGGATGGTTTGAAGGCAAATTAAACATTCTGGAAGATTAAAAGCAGTCAGCAGAAACACACACACATACATTCATTCACAAAGTGTTTGCAGCAATTAAAACAAAAAAAAGTCACTGAAAAGCTAAGATTGGAAGATACCATCCACCTTTCCCCCAAACTTTCATGGAAACAGCCAAGCACCTACCAAGATAGGGAGGTAGAATAATGCTAGGAAAAAAATAAAAAGGCAGGGAAGAGAGGAGGAAGGGAAAATAAGATACTTTCAGGATGGACCAAACTAGACAATCATCTTCATTAAGATGATAGATGAAAAATCACTTTTTTTTTTCTTCTGGAAAATCCCTATCATTTTTATTCCACTTAGTGGATTTCACTAGTTTCCAGAAAGGGACAGTTAGATCTCATCTCTGTTCTGCTTAGAGCAAGGTCCCAGGCTGAGATGCATTTCCCACAATGTCTGCTGAAATAGAAATAAAAAGCTGCACTTTATGGAAGTCACACACCTGCACCCACTGGAAACAGACCACTTGCCACACATGCAGAACAGGGTGAAGGAAAAAAGCAGCACATGTTCCAGAGGCAGAGTTAGTTTCAAGTAGAACTGAGCTGCACAACATGCTTCTCCTTGAGTTCCATACACAAGAGAGCAAATGTTTCATTTTGACAACGCCAGGAAGTTTAACTCATCTGAAAATGTCGAAAATGTACATGGATAGGAAGATATTATATTGAATTATGGAAGCAAAAAGACATTTTGATTTTTAAACCCAGGCTACCACAGAAATCATAATTACTACTCTGGCCACTCAGGTGTCTCCCCTTAATAAAAGCCAAAACTGGAGTCTCTGTATTTTTTTTTGTTATAAAAAGAGAACACTGTGTATTATGCTCAGATGACATCCTATATGCACTCACAAGATCGATCTTAACATAATTCTCATGTTCCTTAAAATTCTACTTCTGTGTCTGAGAAACCTTAATTTAATAAGGCTTCTGATTGCCTGAGTCAAATAGATATTATTGTTTAATTATTTCTTTGTACTCTCATCTGTCTGCATCCTTTTCTCACCGCATACTTAGCTGACAATGCAGGTCAAGAACCTGCATCAGATGTGTTTAGAGTATTTCTGCATGTAGATAATTCTCACCACACTGGTGTCCTGCTCCCTGATTTGGATTATTTAGTTTACAAAAGTTCCTAAAAGCAATAACTGCAATTTTAGAATTAACCATAGCATCACTCTAGAATGAACCAGTGTATGGAGTGGAGGAGGTTGGACCAATACAAAATCTATTTCAAATTAAAAAAACCCCTAATCTGGAGGATCAAATATCTAGTGACTGCTTTTGCCATTAATTTAAGCTTTTTATTTCCCCTTCCTTTACTACATCAGTCTCTTGCTACTTAACAGCTATTGGTGTGTAATTTCGGGTGCAGAGGAATACCTGTATTTGGCACAGCCCAGCTCTCCTTGGGGCTTCACAGATATCTTGAATTAGCAACTGGTTCCTTCAACAGGCAGTAGACACAAAAGGCAGTGGTTGTTACAAATTGTTCTGCTCTCTTTTCCTCTACTCTCCTTGCTGCTTTTTTACCTCTAGGAACAGTCTCACTACTATCAAGCTAATTAGAAGAAAATCAGCCTCAGACAGGACACAGTTCAGCTAAGAGCCTCGAGTGAGCCTTCATTCTCTACTCCTGAGTTCAGTCTGTTCCACAAGCAGAAAAGCCATTGCTTGAATACTCTTTTAACAAGTTACATCAGCAGCTACCAACAGCAGCTTGAGAGATTTTTGATCAAGACCCAAACCAATCAGTCTACTATGAAATATTTCATTATAATAAGCTTGTCTTTTCAGAGGAGATCTTATTATTCTTGGATCTGGAATGTTAAGACAATACAAATTTAACACTTTCTAAAATGTGATTGATTTATTGTTCTGCCACATTATTTTTCGGATAATATGATAAATTCAATTCAATTCATCACATTATCCTATAAATATTGCAACAAATTATTACAGCAATAAAACCTCGTGGCAGAAGTTTAATGAGTTCATGTCACATTTTTGTTAAAGCCAAGTGATAAATTGCAACATCTGCAGGGGATGTCACCACCTTAAAAGGCAAAGTCTGCACATTCCCCTAGCACAAGGCAGAAGTTTAAATCTTTACTTGGAGCTACAAGACAGGAAAAACACAACAAAATATTAAACATAAATGCCTAGTCACACACTACTCTTCCTTCTAGCAATCTGGACCAACCCTGTCTGGATGCCATTTAGTATGAAATTCAAATATACGAGAATTTGATAGTATTGGGTAGGGTATATTTACCCGACAGATATTTATTTACAAACTTATTGGGTGACTTCTTAGTTTAACAGGCTTCAAATTACTGACTTGTTTTTCAGTATGATTTGTCTTAATTTTCTTCTGCCAGACAAAGCCAATGGAAAAGCTAATCACTTAGCACTTCTTGTTATACAAGTCAAAATAAAATTTAAAAAAAAACAAACAAAAAAAACCAAAACCCATGGAAAGTGTGTAAAAAAAAAAAGCCACTATTTACTTACAAGTTTGGAAGGAATTTAGATTTTTATATATTACATTAGATGACAGCTGGTGAAACTGCATAAGGGGGCTGGCTACTTTTTGGTGTAGATGTTTTCTACATCAAGCACACACTTACTTCAGATGAACTTAACAAGTTATCAATTCTGACATGCAGCTGGTATTTCTCCCCTCTTTCTCAGTTTTTTATGAGCAAAGGTAGATTGTGTGTCAGTTTTACTGAAATGCTTTAATAAATGAAAGAAGATGATTTAATAGGTCTTACCATTATTCAGCCTGAGTACTAAATCTTTTACTATTAAGTGTTCTCCTAATTGTCTCCTGGAGGAGTTCAAAGTTCCAGTGAGTCATTCAGAATCTTTTCCTACTTATTAAAAATCAAGTCCAGTAAAGGAGCTGAGAGGAAACCATAAGAGTTTGAAACCCAATCCTCCATGGACAAAACTACTTTTGAGAAACAGCTTACAGTCCACTCATTGGTTAAACAACAAGGTTAAATTCACCTCCTCAGCCTGCTTCACTTCATTAGAATATTAGAATAGAAAACTACCACACCTCTGTAAACCAATTTCAAAACTTGAGTGTAGAGCCTGCATTTATAAGCATATTGCAATACTCTACATTGCAAGCAGTTGTTAATTTTATATACCTCAAGAAACAAGCTTTTTGAAGTCTCAAGGGCTTTAAAAAGCTAGCATTCAGGAAAAAAAAAAAACAAAACCACAAACCAGTGGTGAAATGGTAGTAAACAAGAAATTGTGCATTTAAAATACTATTTTATATATTGGTCATACTAGAAAGAAAACATTAAAGTGTTTTCATTTTTATATGCAATTGAGAATTCTTATTAATTGCACTAAACCTAAATTTCCAGATGAGTACTAATACTAGCAAACAGGTTGGCTCTTTATCCTATTCTTTTATCCAGGTAGCACTGCAGCACACTTTTGTGCATCACGCTGACTACCAGCCAGCCCTGTCCTCAATGCTTTCAACAGAGCAGTAACTCCTCTACTCAAGCATAAAACATCACCACCCATCACAAAATTTTTTGGATGAGAGCAAAGACCGACAAACGTTCCACTCCAAACCAAAATTGATGAGGAAATTGATGAAAAATTGGAAGGTTGGGACATATCCTCAGGCACACCCGTTTGTACTTGCCCTCTCCCTAAAATCTACACAGCCCAACACTCAACCTTACCCCTGGATCCGTAGCTCATGCTCTGGGCTTTCATTTTTTAATGTTGCCACCCTGTGGTCATTCATGGCTAAGACAAAGTAGTTCTCCATGAAAAATGCGGAAAAATATGTTGGGATTTCAAAAAGCTCTTCATAGTTGAACAAAATGAAAGATAAAGCTTTATCAAAACGTGATGTGAGCTAACCCATAATGTAAGAACAGTGATCTTCTTTAGTTCTGTAAGAACATTACACAGTGACTCCAGTCAAACCAGTCTTCTGTTTGTTCATCTCAGCTACAGCATCAGAACATACAGCACAAGTTATTCACAGAAACACAACTTCACAGTTTGTTTTACTTGGCAGTTTTGCCATCAAATTTATTTACAGTTATAAATCAACTAATAAAACTCCCTTTTACTTAACTTGTCATCTCCCAAGAAAACCAGATCTACTTTGACCCTTTGATTACTTTCACTCTTTCAAACTAAAATTCCTTACTATAAAATATCAGCCATGAACTCTTTATGGTCATGCTTCTTTCCCTTTCTGTATGCAAAGGGAATTGGCATTCTGTCCTGTTTTAATAATTAAAAAATATATCAAAAAGAAACAATTCAATTTCTAATCAATCTAGCTATCAGTTTTATTTTACAGCTTTTTGCAAAAACCTAGAGAGGGACAAACATTCATTTAAGAGCTGTAGGTAGTATTTTTCTTTTGTTAGGTACAAAAAAAGCCTACTCAATTTACACTTATCTTTTTAGTTAACGCGAAGTTATTTACTGTTATTACAGACTTACTTTTGCAGGTTTATCTTTCAAGATACTTTTTTCCAGCTGCTGAGATACCTGATTGCAACAGAAAGGAGGGGAGAAAGATCCCACAAAAGCTGACATCCACTCCAACAGCAGTGTACCCACCAGGAATAAACTAAATCAGCAACATCCTTTTACCCTCCTGATCTCCCTAAAAGGTCTAATGCAGAAAGAATATTTCAATAATTCTATTCTGCTCTTTTGTAGTTTTGAAGGTATCTTCAAGTGCAGTCATTAAGAAAATGAGCTCCCTGACATCCAGCACACTCCTCCTAAGCATGGGAGCAGGAACAGCCCTAAAACCCCCACTCTCTAGTCCCTTCCAACCTGACCCATTTTGGGATTTTTTTTTTCTCTCTGAAGTTTGAAGCAACATACCACCATGTCAGGACTAGGTTCTTTGGGGCTGTGAAAAGGACAGCTGATACTCTCACACTGCACACAAACACATTCATTTCAGCCTGGCTTGACATGGTAATTTTTAAAGTTTTCCATCTACCTGCTGAACTGAGGAGTGAATCTCTTGCAGTTTTACACTGTGAATATTCTCTGCTGGTACCATTGTCACAAGTTCTACAAAGTGACATGAATGATAATCTGCCATATTTAATTTGTAAATCTCTGTATGAGAATGTGGATCATTAAATGGAAAGAGCAAATGTCAGATACTTCCCTTTCTTCATTAACACAAAAAAACCTAATTCCATCTGCATAGGTAGACCAATCGAGCATCCTACATTCTGTAACATCAAGAGCTCACAATTTTAGGAAATTAGCATAGAAAGAAGAATGCAGTGAGCTTTTTACAAATCAGAAGGACTCTTAATATCACAAAAGTAATAGCAGGTTTCTTTTTAGCTGAAATCAGGTTAATAACTGGCTCTCTTCTCATGCATTTTTATCAACTGTAAGTTTTTAAATATCTTCCTAATCCCCCAGTCATCAGGAAGGTGCACTGACCCTCAGCTTTACCAAGCTGTAACTTCAATTACACTAGTCTGTGACAAAGTTAATTAGAATAGACTTCCACAGCAACAGAATATAGTGGCAATATAAATGAGAACATAGAAAAATGAGATCATGTGACAGTAAAAAGGACTTTAAGAATTAATTAATCTGAAAACCACACAAAACAATCCATCATTGTTACAATATCAAATCCTTAAAATTTCCATTACTTATTTCTGTAATGTCACCAGTAAACAGTCTCCTGATACTCAAACTCAGCTGTGTCTTGGAATTTATTTAGCACATTGCATTCACATAATTCATTCTTTATTTCCACCTATTTATCAGCCCTTCTCATTGGTATAGAATAGAAACCCTCATTCAAAACACTAATGAAGGGTACCTATCATGTACAGCTGATTAGCAGATTGCTGAATCCAAATGAACAGGTAGCCAAAGCTCTGCTCCACAGAACTGGATGAATTGGATACACTGGGAAAAGGAGGGTGCATGAGTAAAAGCTTTGGAGATTTGAGCCTCTGGACTCAGATGGTCTGAATTCAATTGTGTTGCCAGCAGATTAAGGATAGCATTTATCAAAAAACATTAGACATTCCTGAAACACTCTGGTTACAAATTTCTACAAAATATTATCAACATCACAGAAAATACCATATAATTTTCAGAACTCCAAAAGTGTGCTTTAATAGTAATTTCAAAATTTTTGACAACAGGTAACTGCAGTCATTTTATGCCTCTCCCTCCCCCTTTCTCTCTGAAATGTTTTTTGCATTTGTCTCGGGGGTAGCACTGTACTTTCACACAATAACACTGCATTCTAGAAATTGTTTAATTAATTTATGTTTTTGCCAAGGTATATATACAGTACACAATAATATGATGGATGCCCTGTCCAGAACCCAGCTACATTATTAAATGTGCAACATGTTGCTATCACCAAATTTGGAGCAAACAGGCAGCTGAAAGCAAAATAGAAGAAAAAGGAGGAAAAAGCATCTGGTGGATTGAGCAGGCAATGAGACAAACGACAGAGGTTTAGTGTTCCCAGCAAAAATATTTTAAGAGAATGCTATCAAATTGAATTGTTACTTCAGCAAGGAGAGGAGAAAGGCAAAGGACACTTGGTGAATATTAGCAAAAAATCTGGCTTTAGTGGTGGACGACAGTGATCTACAGTTCTGCATAATAGGCTCTTCGCTCTATAAATCTGCTCCACTCCACAGCACTTCCCCAAGTAGGTGATATATTTCTAAAAAGTTCCATCTAAATGTCACCCTGAAAGCTTGCCAGGCTGAGGACCATTCTAAATGTCAGAACAGTCTCATGTGACCTATGACAGAATTCAGGATTAGTCTGTGCCACATCTTCCTAAAACAGATTTCTAAGACTAAGTTATGCCTTCGGAATTTGGATTCTGATCTGTGCTGTTATTCAGTCTCCTTGCCTTCAAAAGTACAGACTTTATTTTTCAGTTTATCTCAGTTTTCAAGGCTCAATACACTTGGAAAAAGCAATGAGGAATTTTACAGTAGAACACATTCTTCTGACATCCTTTAAAAGAAAAAACGTGAACCATGGTTGCATTTTGGATTTTAATCTTTGTAGCAATTCTTTTACAGAATGCAGAGAAAAATAAATTCCATTAGCTCCACTGGACATGGAATTGAACATGAAGAGATACAAAGGCTGAGTCCTTATAGCTATCATAACACAATAATCAGAATCAGACAGAATCTTTAAATACCCTTAAAGAAAAAAAGTGGGTGAAATTCATTAGACATTGAAGTTTGACCTAACCACGATAGAGAGGCATTAAAATGAAGGGACTAGTATATAAAAGGGGAAAAAAAGAATCACAGAAAATATGAAATTAAAAACTTCCACAGTTCATATTCACATGAAGGACACACATGCATTAATTTATAGGAGACCACCGCCTGGTTTTCAATGGATTTATAAAATTATTCACATTATATTCACATTTTAGGGCTCCATTATCATTAGCACCCATTTATTCTTCAGCCTCAACTTATTTTATGTCAGTTATTAGAGAACCAAAGTGGGGAGAGCCATTGACAGAGGAATGATTCTTGGTGCATAGATAGGATACAAACTCTAAAGGATTTCTGTGGTTTGGTGCATTCAAAAATATTTTTTGATTAATTGTGTGGGTTTTAGTATGACGTAAGCTTCAGCTGAAGCTTCACTTTGGAGAAGATTGATGCCCCTTTACAAAATATTTTCACATAACTTGTAAGTGAAAGTACCATTACCCAGAAGGAAAGTTTAAGTTTCAAAGGAAAAAAATGTCATTAATGAAAATAACATATTAAAAAAAATGCCTTCTGAGCTACACTGCACAAAAATTTATATAGACTACAAAAATGTTGTATTACATAACATAAGACCATATCCAAGGGTAAATCTTGATGCACATCTCAAGCAGCACAGCTGGAGATTATGCAATAGGCAGCTTCAGATGCAGCAGCATCTGGCTCATGACCACAAACTATACAAATACACGTGGTTTCCTGAAGTATTGTTCTTTTCATGGAAAAATTCCTTCAATCTGGGCAAAACTAACGCAATAATCTATTCAGTGCTTCATTATTATACAAGATACTCCAAATAAAACATCAAGCTCAGGCTTAAGTAGGACTTGAGGGAATCATAAGCCATATGCTGGCCCTCTGAACCAAGATTAATTTCATCTTAAAGACTACATAGGTCATTGTCATAACAGTTTGGATGAGAAAATTGAATTGGGGGCCAGTATTCATCTCATATTGCTAATAGTAGTCCTTATCACTTATTTCAGTAATAAAAGGTAGCCCACAAACTAGAGAGGGTATATGAAAGAGGTTAATAGCACAGTCATCTAAATGTACAGTTAGTACTCTGCCAGATTCATTGCATCAGATTTTATTTAGTGTTACTCTACTCCATCCTGCATTACCAAACGTAAAATAAATTGCATTTTTATAGCACACTGCAACTATTTTATGACTTCTATTTATTAGAAATACTTTTACTGTTTTTAGATAAAATATACAGAAATACTGAAAAATGTATGTGTTATTCTGTCATTTTTGTTATAAACTACTTAAAAACTACTTTGAAAATCTTTAAAATTTACTTTGCTTGTTCTGTTGCATATGTGCACTGGGTTAAAGTGATAGGTAACTCCACAAATTTTACCTGGAAATTTCATTGCATTACTACAGAAATGCTGCCTGTGATGTTTAACAAAGCTTTCAAGATTCCATTTCTGTACTAAACCAACAGGTGGCTGTGCTTTACACACTGTCAGTCAGTGTTCCTGATGGATTAAAAAGCTTCACCATCCCAGCTCACCTTAAACACATTAAGCTTTAAGAGAAGCTGAAAGAAGCAGTTGTGTTTGCGCTCAAAAACACCCCAAGGACATCTCAGTCACCAGTCAGAGCCAGCACAGATTCATGAGAGGAAAGTCCTTAAAAAACTGAATTTCCTCTTATGACGAAGTACACTGGGTAACCTGCCCAGTGATGAAGGGAAGATGGTTGATGAAATTTCTGGATTTCAGTAATGCTTTTGATACTGTCTCTACCAGGATACTGCTGGATAAAAGGTCCATCCCAGAGCTGGACAAACCCAGCATGGGATGGGTGAGAACTGGCTCTCAGGTTGGGCACAAAGGGTTACAGTGACAGGGGGGACGTCAGACTGGTGACCTGTCACTAATGGGGTTCCACAGGGTTCCATCTTCAGCCCTGTGCTCTTCAACATCTTCATGAACGACCTGGACTCAGGACAGGAAGGGACACTAAATTTGCCAATGATACTAAATTGAGAGGAGCTGTTGACTCCCTCAAAGTGCTGGATTCTGCCCCTGGGATGGGACAACCCTGGATTTGCACACACAGTGAAGGAGGAGGGAAAGCACCAGCGGCAAGTTGAATCTCAGTCAGCAGCGCCCTGGCAGCTGTGCTTGGGGCATTCCATTTATTGCTTTGATTTTCTGGCAAATCTCAGCCATTACACTCCAGTAGCCCTTTTCAGTAGGGGGTGGGCCCATGCAGAAACAGAGGGAGACCAGGCTGCAAAAGAAGCAGCCAGCACCCCACTCATTCCTATCCTGGACCTCTTAAAATCACAATCCACATTTCTCCTAGGATACTGTTGGCATAGGCACCTACACATTAACAAGGCTACAATCAAATGGGAGGAAGAATAAATCTTTTTGTCTTTGCTCCTATCAACAGTGCCACAAACTAATTCTAGCAGCACAGAACTACAGCCATGAAAAAGGACATGGAAAGTAAGAAGCTAAAAAAAATGCTCTCAAAAAAATTGACATAAAGCTTGTACAGACTTTCACTGGGATTAGTTCATTTTCAGATATTACTTGACCCTCCTGATGCTCTCTGGGTGTTATGTGACAAGACATGCACAGAACTACTCTAACCTGTCAAGTTTAACTTGGGAAGATGTTACTGAAATGTCTCTGCTCATCAATCCATGGCATTCATCTACCTGGGGACCCAAAGTCTGAGAGTTACAGGTCACATTACTATACATGAGCACATGATCCATGCAGTGGAAAACGTGCAGCCAAACTACTGGAAAATAACCTCCTCCCACCTCCAAGAGAAAAACTCTGAACAAGTGACAGATAACTGACAGTCCAGCTCATGTACCATATATTTTATGCAACTTTTTTATTGTTGTTGGATCAGTACACAGGTTTCAAGTATTTGCAGGTAAAATCTTAAATATTTTTGAAAAGGAACAGCTAAAAGAAACAGGAATCCTTGCAAAGTAAATCCTCCATATGGTGTAACAGGAGCCATACAACAACTGATCTGGGGTAACCCAAAAGAGTCTTTCTTTTTAAACACTATGTGAACAGAACATACACACCAGATGACTGCACACTTCTGTTCAAAGCAGCAACTTCAACCTCACTGCCCAACACAAGCCACACTGGTCAAGCCATGGGCTGTAGTCAGGTACTTTCCCCCTCACACCACTCCCCAGATTTTTCTGTGAGCCATCTGTCTCACTCACATAAGGAAATAATATTTTTAAAACATACTGATTTGCACCACAAGGTTTTTCCTTACTAAGCCACTGTATTTTCTATTGAGTTTTAAATTCGCAGCTGATTTGGGAGCAGAGGGGTACATTTGAACTCAGCACTTGGATTTGCAGGAAAAAAACTGCATGCTAAATTAAGGATGGGCTTAGGAAGAGCTGGGAGGGTCTGGTTTTGTTGGGTTTTTACCCTGCAGGACCTGCCAAGACTTGGAGCCAGAAGACTCATCTTCAGGTCTCTATTCCATCAGTTGTTTTCAAATCAAGGAACTCCAGTACTTAGGAGGAATATTTTTCCTGGAGAAGAAAGGAGAAATTCCATGCTGTTTTCAACCAAGGAAGCAGAAAAACCTCTTTTGCAGAGGCTGATGTTTGAGGAGTAGTGACTGCATTTTCCTTAGAGGCTGAATACTGCCTGCTGGCCATGCTCCTGACAAAGCAGCAACTGCAGCTTACTCAAGGAAAAAAGTACCCCAAGATACCAGCAATTGCAAAGTGGAAGTAGGTAACTAAAGTGAAGGAGGAAATTTTCCCAGTAGCAGTAGTGGGAAGACCAGAGAGGTGAAGCTGAGCCTGGGGAGGGATTTTGCTCCTTCTTTCCCTGCAGGACACAGCTGCTCCCATCCCTGACAGGCAGGGCCATTTCTCAGGGGGCACCCCAGGGCCTATTCTTGCCCTGCTGGGCATTTCAGGATTTCCAAGGAGAGAAAAGCACCTTTTCTACCTGTACAAAAAGTAATTTCATCTCAAACTCTTTCTTTAAAAGTAAGTGTGATCTTTTCTAAAAATCTCTTTGCTGTTCTTATCAATTTTTATATTCCCTTAACTTCTTTCTATATTCCTCCCAGGCTTTTCTTAAATCTTTTCATCACACAATTTTTTCCCCCCTTATTGTATCTTATTTCCCCTCTATTGCAATTGTATTTCTCATGGACTTGTTCATCCCCCTTGGCTTTTTCCCCGCTGCCTCCCTACCCACACTGTAGTTACAGTTACATCACCACTGGGCAACCATTAACTCATCTTTCAATGCTTTGTTTCCCTTCTTTGTTCCTACTTTATATTCAATATCCACCCAACATTTCACTCTTGAGTTTCATCTATCTAGTTCTTTATATTGCTAAAAAATGACCAAACCAGGTTTTGGTTACCATTCCAGTGCATTCCCTGTCCTACAAAGCACTGGTGTGACATTTCACTGTGCTCACTGCCTGAACAGGTGCCTGCAGGAGAAAACTTCTCCCCACCACCCCTTGCAATGAAAAGGAGATTCTGCACTTGAAAGTAAAAGAGTCCAAGAAAGCAAAGAAAAAAGTATAATAGTGAATATAAAAAACAAAATGGAAAAGCAAGAAATACAAAATAACAGGCCTAACAATATCATCCTACAAGCAGGACACATTTCCACATTAAAGTAAAAACAAAAACCACCAAAAAAACCAAAATGAACCCACACCACAACTATGTATGTAAAAGCAAAATGTAAAAAAATTCATTGTAAAAACTACTAATTCAAAAGCATTTTTAGATTTTAAAATTAAGTTGTAACACCACTAATATGTATCCTGACAAACCACTGCAGTACCTCATGCTAATGACAGCTGGGCGTCTGTTGGAACCCAGGACATTGCTCTGGCTGCCCTGGAAGACTCGAGACCTTGGCACAGAGTCAAAGACACCATGGAAACAATTACCAGCTTTGTGTGAATATTTACAGGCCACGAGGGTTTGATAGAATGATAGTTAATGTGTCACAGGGTGAAAAAGGAGAATTTTGGGGATTTAGAATGGAGGTTCAAGAGGCAAGATGGAGGAATCTGGGCATGTCCTGTCCTCCTTCTCCTCCTACATCTTCTGCTGTGATGGTGACACTTCTGGATTGGTTTAGAGACACACTGTCTAACATAGGTGATAGGTATTGGAAAATTATTGTAAATAAAGTACAGGTAGTTCTTAGTATAAAAATTTACCTACAGTCAGTAGAAACTGACTGTCTAATAGGTGATAGGTATTGGGAAATTATTGTAAATAAAGTACACATAGTTCAAAAATTTAACACCACTCCAAGGGCAGGGACTGTGCCACAACTCAACCTGCTGGACAGATCTCAGCAGGTCAGAGAAAGAATGGAACAGATCAGAGAAAATAAACAACCTTGAGAAGCAGAGCTGAGGAACCTCGACTTCTTCTTTGGTCACAGGGCTGGGAAAAAAGACTCTTTAATACCTCAGGAGCCATTCCAGCAACACAAAACCCGAGAAGTATCCTCTCCTTGAGTTTTAAGGACAACAAGAAAATCCCCAAAGTTTACTTTGTAAAGGAAACCCAGTGTCCACAAAAGGGTTTGGATCAACAGGAGCAGCTCTCAGCAGTGGGGCTTGGAGTGCACTGGCACCTGTGTCAGCACCACCAGCAGCTCTGACAGTGCAGCACCCACAGCCCACCCCTGCCCTGGCTGAGACCCACCAAAAGCAGGATCCAGCAACACCCCCAGCCACACAGACACCCACCCCAAGGGTTAAACTGACACTAAGCACAGTTAGAAAGTGTGACAGCCACTCCACAAGGAGCCCCTGGCCTTCTTAAAAACACTGCTCCTCAATTCTCCAAGCCAGAGAAAAATTCAGTGAAGGAAGAAGGGTTACAAGCTGGATTTCAGGAGGTTACCTATAGCCAGGTACCCTCCAGGAGCATGTTTTCCCCCTTGATTACCTTCCCTCCATGTGACAAATATTCCTTCTGCCTGCCAACCCTTCCTTCCTCCCACAGCCTCAGGAAGAGGCTGACACAGATTTCTGTGCTGTTTCCTCACACACAAAACCAGTAAAACAAACACACTGATTGCAGAGGCTTTTTTGGAAAACACTGACCCAGCACACGCTCTGTCATCAGGCTTGTGATCACAGGCCACGGGTGAGACCTGAACCTGTCTGCACACAGAAGTCAGCAAACCCTCCTCAGGAATCAGAGGGACAGAACAAACCCTCAGTTGTCAGGAAAAGTGGGGGAAATTGCCCGCCCCCAAGCTTTTTATGTTTTGCAAGTGGAGAATTGCTTCATTGTGATTGTTCCCAGCCATGACCTGAGGCTTCAGGGAGACAACATCACAGGAGTCTCCCAGCTCCCCAGCAGAGCTGCTGCTCTGGCCCCTCACCTGTGTCTCCAGTTCGGTCTCCCAGGAGCCCTGAGCTCAGAAGTGCTCAGAGCCTTTGCAAAGAGCAGGTTTGTTACAGTTCCTGGGCTCCTTTAACCCTCCAGAGGACACAAGTTAGGGTATAACAACCCCTGCAAGGGGGGGAACAGGGACTTTTAATTAATTCTGAATTGAATCAACTACAGTGCTTGCAGCTTCCTCATCCTCTCCCCTCTGGTGTCAGGCATGGATCTGCACCTTTTCAGCACTGATTCCTTAATGGGACCTTTAGGACATAAAGGGAAAGTTATGGAAGTCTAAACTGCAGTTTCCCAGCACCACACAGAGGGGCTGACAGGTGAAAAGGAAACACAATGCAGCAATAACACATGCCTATAAACTGGATTTTTCTCTGGTGAGCTCCCTGGCATTCATGCTGGCCCCAGACAGAACATTTTCCTCTCTAGACAGAACCTGGGAGTTCTGCCCTGGCTGCCTCAGCTCACCCTCCTCACCTGTGTGCAAGGCACCAGCTGCTGCTCCTGGGCACAGCCAGTGCACTTCTCTGCACTCTGCTCTTCCCAGCTGTGCCTCATTTAATTGTTCTACCTCAATGATTTCTCACTCAGGACACCTGAAAGTATCTGGGCTGGCCTGATGCCTCAGGTTCCTCCAAATGCACATGGAAATAATTGTCTTCAGAGATACACAGCTCAGGAACAGAACCACAGAATGGTCTGGGTTGGAAAAGACTTTAAAAACTCATCTCACTCCACTCCCCTGCCATGGGCAGGGACACCTTCCACCATCCCAGGCTGCTCCAAGCCCCCTCCAACCTGGCTCTGTGCACTTCCAGGGATGGAGCAGCCACAGCTTCCCTGGGCATCCTGTGCCAGTGCCTCATCACCCTTCTTCACAAGGAAGAACTTCTTCCACACACCTCACCTAATTTTCCCCAGGTTCCATTTGCAGCCATTCCCACCTTGTCCTGTCACGTTTCCTGATGAAGAGCCCCTCTCCAGCTTCCCTGGAGCCCCTTCAGATACCGGGAGGCTTCTATGAGGTCTCCACGCAACCTCCTCCAGGCAGAGCAACCCCGACTCTACCAGCCACAGGGGAGGTGCCCCAGTCCCCTTATCAACTTCATGCTCTCCTCTGGACTTGCTCCAACAGCTCCGTGTTCTTCTCATGCTGAATATTGCAACACCAGAGTCATCCTCACGCCTGTGATGTAGCTGAGACCCGCTGTGCAGCAGGCAGCTGCAAACACACCGCCCCTCTCCAGGGAAAGTCCCCTCGGGATCAAACAGGAGCAGCCTGTGGCACCCCGAGCTTTTTTTACGGCTATTGAAACTCCAGCTGGCAAAAGCATCTGCAAAGGTCTGTGCCCAGGTGTGGCTCTCCGGAGCCAAAACAAACCATTACTCACGCAACTAGGAGTTAAGAGCATTAACCCTTTTGTGTCTTATTTGAAACAAATTGTAAACGTGAACGTCAGATGTAATACACAGAACACCCTGGAAGAGACAGGAGCCCGGCAGGGAAAGCCAGAGCGATTGGTAGTAAAGGACAATGTGGATTTGCTACCAGAAAGAGGTGGAATTCCCATTTAGCTTCCTGCGGAGTGAATGACAGCCGCATACAGCGTATTCACCTGAAACGCACACACCAGCTCACGGAGAGGCTGCTCCCGGCTTTCCAGGCGCCCTGCCCGGCACCTCCCAGGCCAGCAGAGCCTCCGGGAAGGGCTCTCAGCGGTGCCGGGGCTTCGCTCCCGAAGGCAGAAGCGTCCCAAGGCGACACCCCCAAATGCTCGCCCGCACCCCGCACAAGCGGCACCCCGCAGGCAGCTGGGCCACCTGCAGCCCCCTGGGAAGGAAGCCCGGCTCTACCGCGCTCCCCCGAGGCCGGTCCGACCCCGGGCACCGGGCAGAGCGCGGTTTTAACCCCCGGTAGCGCCGGAGCAGCACAGCCAGAGCCGCCACTGCGGGAGCTTCGCCCGCTGCCCGCGGTCACAGCCCGGCCCGGGGAGCGGCGGCGGCACCGCGTCCGCAGCGGTGCTGGCAGGGCCCAGCCCGCCCGTCAGACCCCACGGCAGGCCCCACCCTCGGCCCACCCGTCCCCGTTCACCTGTCCCCGCCGGGCCGGGGCTCCGGTGCCGCAGGGCCCCGCCGGCCGCTCCGTCTGTCTCTCTGTCCGTCCGTCCTTCCGCCCGGCCGGCCCGGCAGCGCCGCCCGCCTCGCGCGCCCCCTGGCGCCCGGCGGCCGCAGCGCCCAAAGCTCGCGGGGGCGCGGCCCGCGGAGCGCCGGCCGCCATTTTGGGTGAGGGCGCGCCTCCCGCTGGACTCCCTCCGGAGCGGGAGCCGTGGAACTGTCGGGGCTCGAGGAAACGTGAGAGGAGATGGAACAGTGCAGCGCCCCTGGAACCGCTAAACGCAGTGATGGGTCCGGACTCCTCCTAAAATCCGCCGGGGATGGTGACACCAGCGCCCCCTGGACATCCTGTTCCGATGGCTGACCACCAAAGCATCCTCCGTATTGCAGAATTTCAGGAGCCAGCCGGCCACTGCCGGCCACAGGATCCTCAACAGCAATCTCGGCCCTTTTCCCTGGAAACAAAACTCACCAGCCCCGCTTCCTGATGGCAGATTGTAGGGAGTACCTTGGCACTGCAAAACAAGCCAGGGTTGGCACGGGTGCCAGCTTGGGTCTGGGAGGCATCCTACGTATCGCGGAATCTCAGGAGCCAGCCGGCCACTCCCGGCCACAGGCTCACAAATACCAACCTCGGCCCTTTTTCCTCGGAAACAAAACTCACCAGCCCCAGTTCCTGATGGCAGATTGTGGGAGTCCTTCGGCACTGTCAAACCAGCTCAAGTTGGCACTGGTGCCAGCTTGGGTCTGGGTGACAGTGATTTTTTTTTTTTTTTCCCCCTCATATCTGATCTGAGCTCCCCTGTCTCAGCTGGGCCATTTCCTCTCGTTCTCCCACTGCAGGCCCAGCAGAACAGACCGAGCCCCTCTGGCTGCAGCCTTTTTTCAGGAGCCCCCTGAGCTCCTCCAAGCTCTGCAGCCTCCCCTCACATGCTGTTCTGTAGCCCCTTCACGAGCTATGTTGCCCTTTTTTGGACACGCTGCTGGCCCACAATGCCATCTTTAAAATAAATCTTTAAATATCCTTGCCCTCGCCGTGCCCCGCTCAGGCCCGGGCCGCAGGGTGGTCTGACACTGCGGCTTGAGGGGATCCATTTAACGCCATTAAATGTAATTGCTCTCCGCGCTGCGGCGTAAAGCGACCCCGGGGAGAGATTTCACGTGAGTGTTTTGGACGGCGGAGCGAAGGTTGAAAGGAAGGGCTGCAGAGCGGTGGGAGGTCTGAGCTGTTCACACGCTATTTTCATATCGCCGGTGTTGTTCCAGTTTCCTGCAGCGCCAGGACGTGAGGATGTGGTTTGCTCGGTCGCTCTGAACAGCAGCACAGCCCAGCCCCGTGGCCTCGTCTAGACGCAGGTTTAATGGCCAGGGCAGAGTGTTTAACACAGGTGGTCTGAGCTCTGCAAGCGCCTTGGCTTTCTGTAGTAACTCAACTCCACGAGTTTAACCTGCGCTGAGTCTCGTGCTGCCAAATCCAGCACGAACTGTGTAGAGTGTGTTCTTTATGTTTTCCCCCTTCCATTTCTAGGGAAGCTTTCCAGGGCTTGGACAGCACAGATGATCCCAGACACACAGCTCTGCTGGCCAGTGGCTCATCAATGCCAGAGTCCCTTCAGCACAGCTACAGCTGTGGATAGCAAAAGGGATTCCCTCAGATCTACAGCACAACTCTGCTCAGCTGAGCCTCACCCGAGAGGATTTCTTCTGTGACTGTGCAGGGGAAGGGCTGTAAGGTGGCACGTCAGGGTTAACATGGGGACACAGTGCTAGGAGGAGCCTGCTCCTCTGGCAGGATATGCTGGTAGATGCATGATCTGGGGCTTTTTTTTAAAAAAAAGACATATTATGGGAGGAGCAGGGTGCAGGAAAGTGAAATGGGTCACAGTATGACATATGTAGTACATCACACATTACAGGGTAATATAATGCACACAGAAACTAAGTAAAGTTCAGGTACATCACCTCTATCTGTCAAATGCAGGAAAGATCCAGAGTCTTTGGCCCAAATGGGACAGACACCTAAAAATGTCCTGGCCCCAAAGTGCAAACTAAAAGAAACTGTGTAATGTTCAATAAGGGTGAACATTATTCACCATTTTATTCAAGGGGCCAAGCGTGGCTATGTGCTGTGTGTGTTTGTGGCAGGGCAAAGGCAGAAGGTCAGAAGACATGAATAACTGGAGGTAAAGATAAAAAAATTCTTAATAAGCAACACCTGATTTCTAGTCACAGCCCTTGGCTCCAGCTTCAGGCTGTGGTGTGATTCATGTGGCTGTCAGGAAGAAAAAGCAAACTTTGGCTGTTCTGCATCATTTCTGGTGTGTTTCCTTCGCTGGGCTGTCTCTGTGGAGCAGCATTCTTTCCTTTACCTGCTTCTCGCTGTTCCACACAGGCTGAAGTGGCACTGAGGGGTGTGCCCTGCTCAGGGCCCTGTCCCCAGGTGCTGCACAAAAACCCCAGCTGGGCTTCTGGCCCCACACTTCACCCTCTGCCTTTCCTAAGCACAGCCAGCATGGCCTCCTCCAGAGAACCACCCAGGGACTGGGATTAGGATTAGGGAGGTGTGAACCCCTCAAGGGCAGAGATGGAACCAGCAGGATTACAGAGCTTCTAGCAAATGCCTCATCAGGATTGGAATTGCTTCTTTAACTCAGTTGGGCAAGGAAAGATTGGCACAGTGGAGAGAGAGGCAGCTGGTGACTGCAGAGGGGGACTGGGGCCAAAATCACTTCAGTGGAGTGGAGCATGAAGCTGAAGGCACAGCTGGGGAGCATTGCCTTAGAATCCCAGAATGGTTTGGGTTGGAAGGGACCTTAAAGCTCATCTCATTTCAACCCTGGGCAGGGTCACCTTCCTCTAGACCAGGCTGCTCCAAGCCTGTCCAGCCTGGCCTTGAGCACCCCCAGGGATGGGGCAGCCACAGCTCCAGCCTGCCCAGCACACTGGGCAGCTCTCAGCAGTGCAGAGATGTTCCCAGCTCTTTGGGAAAGGCACTGGAACAAAGGCTGCCTTCTCCATGATGTCCCACTCCTGCATGGCCATGTGAATTACAAGTACAGCACAGCAGCCTTTTGCTTCCAATGATATTTCTCAATTTCTTATTAAACAGGAGTGGATTTCTTTTTTTTTTTTTGTGGGGGGGGGGGGGGGGGGCGGGACCCCG
>JAWWEY010000005.1:28219185-28272632 GCA_035582745.1 Loriotus luctuosus | reverse complement strand
TGGCTTCTCTTGTTGACCGACATTGGGGTCTTGGCTCTGTTCCCCCAGGAGCTGCCCCTGAGGCTGCACACAGAGGTTGGCTGCATCCCCCAGGGAGCTGTCTGTGAGGACCATCCCCAGCTTATTATTTCCAGCTCTGGAAAAGTCCATGTTTTTATTCAAGTGGGTGTCCAGACCAAGTGGCTGCAAACACCACCTTGTAACTATGAAATCCATGCAGGGGAGGGCAGCCCTCCTCTGTCTGTCCACCTCCAACACCTCCCTTGGCACCTCAGAGCTCTTTCAGAAGAAAACCCCACAATCTTATCTGAAGGAAAAAATGAGCAGATCACAAAAGCTTCAAGGCAACACGAATTGCAGCAGAAATCAGCTCAGGGTATTCCCTGGGTTTTGAGGCTGTCACCTCTCTCAGCCTCTGGCCATGGTGAGTGGACAGCTGAGGGCTGCACTACAGGAATTCCAGTGAAGCACCTGCCAGAGGGGCCCACAGTGTCCTGTATCTAACCAGAGCTTGTCCTGCTTATCCCAGAGGAAGATACATCTTGTTCCTGTTTCATTTAATCCAGAGTGGATACAATTAAACAATCAGGGCAGTCTGATTTCAGGATGAAATACACATGTTGAACTGCAGACAGCTCCACAACCCCCTGGTACTTGAAAGACCTTGAATCAGGTCCTCCATGAGCTCTCAGGGAGGAGAATATTTGTTTACTTTTGCTTTCCCCCACCCTGTTGCCCTGGAAAGCTCCTAAGTACTGGTGTAGTACAAATAACAATTTAACACAAGATCTTAGGTGGCTGTGTGGAGCAGATTGCTCCTAGAAATGATCCTGTCCATCTGCACAAAGCCTCTCTAATAGCTACCAGACACAGAAGCTTCTCAGCCATTGCTTATTTAATTGTGCTATTAACTTTACAGCCTCATTATATCTAAAACACTTGCCTAACCAAACTCATTAATTAATTAGCAGCAGGCAGGGAAAGAGGATACTCCTAGGGATGGTTCAGGATTGCTGCTGTAGGGAAAGAAGAGAGGAGCTCTACAAAGCCTGGAGGAGAAACCAGGAAAAAGATGACAAAAGTTGCAGAAATTGTTAAAAGAAAGCAGATCCCTCCTCACCCTGTTTTGTGCAGTGTACAGTACCCAGGGATGGAATCCATAAAATACAGATAATTAAACAGCTCAGACTCTCCCATCTTACTCTGACACCCACAGGAAACATGATATAGGAAATGTGAAAAGTCTATGTGCTCCTATCTTCTTTTTTTTCCCCCTTTCTGGCTCAGGAACTGTAATTAAAGGGAAAAGCAGCCTCTCTCCTGCCTTGGAAGTGCAGTGGCACAGCTGGTTTTCATCTTGGCAAGCAGGCTCTGTCCTCAGGCTACTAAGTGCTGAGTAATTTTTACCAAGCTCTGTTTGCAGATAAATGATGTTCTTTTCTTAGCTGCTGCCAGGCAAAGCTACAAATACTTGATCTTTTATTCATTTCCCATAAACTCCTAACACTGAATACTAAAATTGCAGCCAGAGATTTTTTCCACTGCCATTTATTCTCAGCATGTTCACAACTGTATTACAATTACAGACACCCACCCTTCACTGGAGCTCCACTGCAGCTCCTCGTTAACCTGAAGCTTCCAATTAAAGGCTCCTTCAGTTTCATTGATAGTTTGCATTACTCCAAGGACCCACTTCATTTTGGTTTTCCCCCAAAACACATTCCATGAGCAGGGCAACTGCTCTAAATAACTTCACACTAATTTCTGGAAAAGCCTGACAAGCGAGTGCCAGGCTCAAAGAATAGCCTGAGTGTGCAGTTTGGGGGATTTCTCTCACAGCTATAACTATAAAAATATCTGAAAGCTTTTGACTGAACATGGCACAACCCCTGGGCAAATCCAGTGTGGACTCAGAACAAAGGAAATGATCTAGAAAGGTAAAACACTGGAAACCTGCTTGTGTAGTTCAAGTTTTCTGCCATGTTTCTTACTGAGATCTTACCTGTTCTAAGAAACTGTGTAAGAATTAGTTAATAGTGGAGAAAATAATCTAAAAAATACTGCCTAATTTTGGCAATGCTGTTCTTCCACCTACCTCCAGTAAGTGAAGTCCTGAACAAGAAGCCAGCCCAGAGAGAAGCCTGAAAACTGCTATGAAATACCATGGCTAATTTTAGACTCGTTTCCAGTCACGCAGCTTGGAACACAGGGAGTAACAGTGCTTATAAAAGGTCTTGCACACTTTGGAAAGATAACACAGGGTTTTAAAACAATTTTTATTTCAAAGGTATTTTTGAAGTATAAGACTAAGAGTTTGTCAGATTCCCCAAACAATCCCATGCCTTTGAAGATCACCTTCCCAGCACAGACCCCAGTCTTAGGGAATTACTAGTGACTGGTTTTGTAGGATCAGCCCCTGATGCAAGTCAACTTTCTGTTAAGCCATAAAGCAGGGAGGAAGAAGGAGAAAAACAAATCTGCAAATCAACAGGCATTAACAAAAGAAAAAGGATGAGGTAGAGGTAACTTTTCTTTTAAAAAGTGAAAATTTGAACCTCTGCCTTGGTAGCTGTGGCAGAGAGGGCATTATCACCCCTTTCTGCTGTCTGTTACAGTGGGCATGCACAGCTGAAGAACAGCTTCAGCCTGAATTCAACATTTGCAGGTTGTTTCAAAGCATGACACAAAACAATCACCACACAGCATGAAGGGGTCCTGGCCTGACTGTGCTGCTCACTGATCCCTGCTTAGATCCAGCTTAAACCCCAGAAACCAGCAGGACAGGATGGATTTGTGTTTCCAGATAGGAAAGCTGGGGTAAAGGCTCAGCTCTGGATTCTGAACCAAGGTACAGCCTTTCTTGCTTTTGCTGGCCCTCAGGATGGATGTGGCTGTCTTCTCTCAGCCCACAGAGCTCTGTTTAAACAGTAGGGTAAAGGTATTCTGTTGTGTAGTTTCTAATTTTAAGTGTTTTCAAGCATTTAAAATGGACTGTAAATGTCTGAAGCTCCAGGGGAGTGAATCTGTGCCATCTTTCCATTATTAAAGTGGTGACCCAGGACTGGACTTTGATGTAAACTATGTGTCAGGGCAGTGCCAGGAGATGCTGGGGCTCAGTGCTGTTCTGTGACTGAAGTGTGAGAGGGAAACAGTCCATGTTAAACACGCTGCACATGGAGCACTCTTCTTAAGTGCCTTGTAAAACACACAAAACATCGCTTCGAAACACATTCACCACTGCTGACCACACAGGTTTTTCTATTTAATAGAAATTAAATTAGTAGCTTAATATACATAATGTGACACTTTCCAGTCCAGTAGTTTCCAATTCCCGCTTTCAAGTCGCAGTTACTGTACAAAAATAACAACAACAAAGAGCAACCCAAGACTAAACACCGTCACTATCACACCGGACCCAGGAAGGCTAAGTTTACGTGGAGCTACACATGCCAAAGGATACAGAGTGCTGGAGCCTGGGTGCAGCCATGCAGGAGCAGGCAGTGCTGTGCCCCTCACCGTGCCCCGTAGCCGTACAGGAAGGGCTCCTCTGGCCGGTAGCCGTAGGCGGTCGCGGGGCGCCCGGGACCCCCCGTGCTCGGAGCAAAGCCATCCACTGCAAGGCTGCAGAAATGAGAGAGAGAGAGAAACTGCAGAGCTCTGGATGACATGGAAGGAACACCGGTGCTGCTGGCTGCAGCTCCTGCTGGTGCCTGTTTGGGCATACCTAAAACAGAGGTCACACAAAATAAACAGCAGTTCTATTTATTGAAGGGCCTTCAGGTACATTTAGGGCACACAAAGCTCCCCAGGAGCTACACCCAAAATGGATGACAGGTCAAGGATTTTCACACTTTTATAAATTTAATCCCCAATATGGAAATGGACCAACCTTCCAATTACAGCTTCAGGTAATGGAGCCATTTACTCCAAGTTTGCTCCCCCCCCAAACTCATTTTCGGTTACATTTCTCAGGGCCTGAGGCAGTGAGAGTCCTTGATTCCCAGGCCTGGAGAGGAATTGTTGTGTCTGACCAAAATGGGAAACCAGTAGCTAGCACTGTATATGGAGGTTAGAGCTATACACTAAAGAACTGCAGGATTGCAAATAGATGAAAAATATACAAACTAAAATCCTAAGGGTATGATGGTTTTGTGAAGAAATTTTGCCAGCTGTGTTCCCCTTCTGGACACCAATTCCCTGGTGGAAAATGAAATGCTACGGAGACATCAGTGCAACTCCAATCAGGGAAAGGCTTTCAGGTCCAAGAGGAATCCCAGGACAGACCAAAGTCTTCTCTTCCCTCCTTTCACAGATTTACTGGCCAAGCACTTTCTTCCATGACTCAGTGTCTCCCTCTGTACATTACAGTTACCATGTTCTTCAGGTTTCTGGCAAAACCTGCTGTAACCTGCCCTGCACAGCACATCTGAGGAGTCTCTTTCCCTGCCTTCAGTCCATTTCTGATGTGCGTGGAGAACACCAGCTAAAAGAGAGAATATCTGGTGAAAGATGGTGCTTCTGGTGGGATACAAGAGTGGCAGCCAAATGGCAGAAGGAATTAAACACATACTGAAAAGCTATGTACTAATAAGACAGAGTAATTATTTTTTCATGTAAAACAGCATCTTTTACACCTAAAAAGTCCCACAACAATGAGTTAGATACTAAAACACAAGAACTGCATAGGGAAAAGTGGCACATATTTCATGCTCAACAATAACTCATGCAGGAGGTAGAGGAAAAACGAGCATTGCCTAAGACACTGGATTGCTGCCTACTCATAGCTATGTCACTTCTTAGCTTCCCCTTCAGTAGGGGACAAATGGAAAAGGATCCTGATTTATTGTCTGACTAAAGATGCATTGAAAGGAGCCGAACTTCCCCTCTGAAGACTGTCAAAACACAAAGAAGCAAAGTGCTTTTGGAGTGGGGAAAAGCTGAACCTCATTACTGCCAATTATCCATATGGAACATGGGTTATGCAAGAGCCAAGGCTGGGAAAGAACGACCCCTGCAGAAGATGTACAATGGGTGGGCCCCAGGCCCTGGCTCTGCAAGAAGCTGGCACAGCTCAATTGGTTGGGCTGAAAGGGCTCGGCTGCATGGGGGGGACCACGTCCATCTCTGTCCTCACAAAGGCACTTTCCTTGGATTGTATCTCAGTGAGGCCCTAGAAAAGGATCCCTGGTGCCTGGTTTCTCAGAAAATGAGTTCACTTATGGGATATCCTGATAATCAGGTGAAGGTGGAAGGAGGCTGAGATTTGTCCTCTGAGATGGAATTACAATCAATAGCCAAGCTGAGAGAAAAAAAATCACTGTTTCACTTGGATGTATCTTGAGAAATGCTGTGAGCTGAAAGTGCTTTGCATTTCCACATCTGCCCAGGTGTATCTGAACTGGCAACACCCATCTCCTCACCCCTGCACAGAGCCCTCAGCCCCACGCTGCAGGCTGACCAGCCCTTCAGCACAGCAGAGAGCAGCACAGTGGCCCTGGTGTATCCTGCAGTGGTGCACATCTCTGTGAATGCATTCCTCTCACCACCCATTCCTGCCTGTATCCACTCCAAAGCCCTCTTACCCTTTTCCAAGCCCATTAGGAAATGAGCTGGTGACCTCTGAGGCACCTTCCCCAGATGCCTCCTTTGTACCTGGCAAACAACAGCTTTCTCATTATCGGGCCTGAAGCTTTGAAAGACTCCTGAAAGAAGGGATTAAGAGAAATCCTGTTCCTTTGAGTTTATCTCTCATCTCCAGAAACCCCAAACCCAGCAGTCACCTCAGCCAGCCCCTGCCTCTCTTGTGTCACAGCTTTGCAGCGTGCAAACGCACTGACGGACAGACAGACAGACAGACCTCACTCAGGCTGCCCTGGGCTGCAGTGTCTCCATATCAGGCCCAAAGCTCTTCTGAACAAGCCAACCAGGACAAGCATGAAGCTGACCAGTTTGTTTGGCGCTTCAGAAAACAAACCATTTAACAAACTTCTATAAACCAATGCCAATTCCTTCAGGGTTCTTTTAGTGCTGTCAGTGCCACGAATTAACAATGTACTAAAAGGAGGCATGGTGGGAATTGGGAGTGCAGGGTCTGGTTCTGCTGTGCTTCTACAAATTCCCAGTGACACCAGAGATGTTCCACTGCAGAGAAGCAGGACTCTTTAAGGCTACCTTTAAACTTAGGAATTTCATTGCTTTCCTCCAAAGATCATTAAAACATCTACAGCTGATTTGTAATGAAAAGCTATTTTAACAGAAAATGCTTTTCTGGGTTTTCTTTCCATGATGTTTTCTGTGACTGTAACAATGTTAGTTGTGGGTAAGTTGTTTTTATTACAAGTGTGGTACAACAGGGCCTCTCTGCATTCCTGCAAACCACTGCAAAGCTCATTCTGGAATGATGTTCAGGTGAGTGAGGAGGCTGTGGGTGCCCAGGGCTGCTGACTGCAAGTCAAGCTTGCAGCAACCATGCCCAGGCTCACAGCAGTGCCATCCTCAGGTTTCCTGTGGTAAAGGGACACATCAAAAACAGGAGCATGAAACCTGTCCTGAGCTCCTTTGTACAGCCCAAGCTGAACCCCCACGGGCCTTTGGGCTGAGGTGTAATAACGCCCTGAGCCACGCGGTGGCAATGGGCCTCTATCCCTGCAGGCTGAGCTCTCCCAGCCACTTCCAGCTCGGTAATCCTCACTCAAAGAGCTTCTAAATGTATTGAAACTGATAACAAGAGCACGGAAAATATGGTTTCAATCACATTCTCAACAAATCAGGTTTTTAATATTTTTTTATAAATGTGTAAGTAATTACGTAAAGATCCCTAGAGTTTAAACTTTGAGGAGTATCAGTTATTTCCAAATGGTTCAGACATATGTTAGTGTCCTGAAGAAAACTGGAAGAGATGGATCAGCTGATAACTGCTTTGGACAGTCAAGAAAAAGCCCTTAAAAAACCAAAAACAACACAGAAAATCACATTAAAACACCTTGATCAAATCACTACTCTCTCCTATCGAAATATTTCCCTGAAGTAAATGAAGTCCTGACCATGCTTGAAAAGAACTGGCTTCATTTTTGCACATTAGTGCTCTTGAAGCATAGCAGCTTTGCCTGCTGGATTGTTTGCACTGGCAGACTGCAGCAGGGAGCTGTGGGAGCTGAAGGGAAGGGTCCTGAGCCCAGGAGGTGACACAGGGTGGGACAACCACAGAGCCAACACGGGCCTGGAGAGAGAGCCTGGCTCGCTCCCGAGGCTGCCAGGCCAAGGGCACAACCCACCGAGGTGAGGATGGATTTAAAAACAAGTCCTGATGAATCCCTGCCCCTTCTGCCAAGAACAGCAGAAGGGGAGAGCCAACAGAGATGGCAGCTCTGTGGCTGTAAACACTTGTTGGATAACGACTGGCCTGAGATCATGATCTGTGCCATGTGTGCTCAGATTTATACCAGCAATCAACCCCAAGACTTGCTCCTAGGAAAAACATTGTTGGCTTTATGCTATAGCATCTACCAGGAAATTCAGTGCAAGCACCAAGCCTGTCTCATAATAATGATACCTTATTTGACTCAGTCCTCACAGGGATTATTACTCTTGCTGGGATGCTAATACAGTTGTAGAGTTTATGCAGGAGAGGAAAATCACCGAGAAAGGGACACATAATTATCCATTGGGGCAACAATACTCAAGCCTCAGTTGGTATTTACCCTCCCAGTGCTCACTGCTATGTACCTGGGCAGCCAGAAGTGCATGCAGCCCTGCAGCTGCAGGGTGATTTGGATGCCAGAGCAGCAGAGCAGGCTCAGCTGCAGCTCAGGCTGCACTCACTGCAGGCAGCCCTGGCTCACAGCACAGCCCTGCTCTTGTGCAGCACTCAGCCCCACGCCTGGGGCTCATGGAGTTAAACAGTGAACAGCCCAGCTAATTACTGTGTACTGCTAACCTCAGTTGCTGGTTCATTTTGAGACCCTTTAAAATATGAACTGTGTATTTTACCCCTATGCACTCTCTTAATGATTTGTTTTTTTTAGACTGAAATCACTTCCAGCCATCAGTTATACTCGAGGTCTCTACACATGCACTTCTCCAAGCACAAATATTTCTTTTTCCTATTGGTCTGCCAGCCCCTGTCAGAGCAAATTTCACTTTAAACTAAATGCTGTGATACTTAAAACCTCTTGGATTACTCAGGCTGCTAGTGTGATCTATGACCTTCCCCAAATGACAGCTGAACTTTCCAATTTGCTTGTACTGCTAGGGAACTGAGGAACACATGCCGAAGAGGGAAACGTTCCTGATGTCCATGAGTGAGGAGAGATTTCTGAACAGCCCTGCTTATTGATGATTCAGAGCATCCAAATTCATATACCCATGTAGGATCTTAGGTGCCCTGACAGAATTCAAGGTGTAAAGAGCAGTGGTGTCCTGTCTCCCAATGGCAGGAAATGGCAGCCAGCATCCTGCTGCATCCACAGAACCCTTCTGAACTAGACAGAACTCATGGATGTGTGGAAGGCTCAGCAGGCTCCCACAGGGAGCACTCCATGGGGAATCCTCTGCTGGGGTTTCCCTCCAGGTGTCTGTGCTGCTCCCAGGGCAGGCTGTCAGGAGAGGCTGGGCTGGGTAATTAACACCTGGGTAATTAACACCAGGGTGCAGAGTGACCGTGGCACTGCACACCCCCACTACACACCCCACCCCACCCCAGTGCCCACACTGGGACCAGTGCTGCTGCTGACAGGGGCTCTCAAACCACAGCCTAACTCCCAGGTACTAATTCCTCCAGCAGGGCCTCAGAAAGAAAAGTCCAGCATCACTGGGGAGATTCTTGGTCAAAAGTGAACACCTGAAATCCAGTTGAAAGCCCCCAGTAGGATCCATGGATCTTGGACTGGTCCCAGCAGGAAGCACTGCCTGGGAAGCAGGTCTGAAGCAGTTTGGCACACACTGTAGCAGACTGTCACTGCCTGTGTAAGTGAGAGTGGCCCCAGAAAAGCCTTTGAGGGTGAAACACCAGTTTAGGAGCTCACACTTTAGGGACAAAATTTGTTACTGCCCAAAATTAAGGTACCCTGGAATCACTGCCCTCTGAAAATGAACTGCAGGCTAAACACAGAGTGCTTCCACCAGAGCCAAGATTTCATCTCTAATTCTTTTCATTCTAAACTTTTTCTAAAACCCTGTCAATCCTCTCTCCTTACTCTGCATCAAAAAGCCCTCATGTCTCAGAGGCTCTCAGCTACTCAGTGGGGATACAAGATATATAAGCTTATTAAAAATAATTTTTTTAATCTATAGATTTTTAATTATGTAGATGCTCAGACCGGCCAAACACTACTTGCAACTCTCAGCTCATCAGCAGCCCTACCAATCCCAATGAAGGACTCACACCCAAAGCTCTCCAGTGCTCCAGTGAGGTGCCAGGAGGTTTCCATGCAGGTGTAAACAGGCAGCCTCTGCTGACACACGTGGCACCTCTGATCACACCTGCAGCTCTCCAAAACTCCTCTTGAGGATCAGAGAAAGGGGTTAGAACCAGAGGGGTTCTGAGCATCTTTCAGAAGCCTGGTGTCAGTACAGTTCATAGCAGTCCCACTGTTTCCTCTGTACCTTCTCCCTCTATACACTGGCTATTATTGTTCCTAAAAATCACTCTTCACTCCCAAGCCATCCCCACCTCAGCCCAGGCAGGTGTGCAGAATTTCAGCTGCACATCACTGAAGTCCTACATTTTCTGTTCCAGGAACCCACTGATGTGTGACAGCTCAGTTCCCATCCCATTCCCTTATAAACTCTCATGCCATGAACCCCTGTGTTGCACAATGCTGGATTGATTCCTGTGTGCAGCAGACAAAACAAATCATGTTCTGATGAGCACTGGAGGCTGTGCTTTCCCCTCAGGAGGTGCCAGAGCCATGGGAGTGGCACAGCAGTCTCTAACCTCCAGATAAACACAGCATTATAACCTGTACACATGAGAGGCAGCTCACTGATCAGAACTCTTGCCAACAAGACACACACAAGTTTGCCAGCAGCAAAGGCTGTATTTTTTTTTCTCATTTTGGTGTTTTGTTTGATGAGAGCTGGTGTGAGACAAGGACTGCAGTGCAGGGCAGTGTAATCACGAAGGGGATGCTCAGCCCTGCCAGCCCCATCAGCAGAATGGCTGGTGAATGCTGCAGCTCCCTTCCTCCCTCCCTTCTGAGGTTCCCTCTGCAGAGAGCAGGCATGGAGAGCCAGGGGGAGCTGGGGCACCCAGGCCCTGACCCAGTGCACAAGCAGGGATTAAGGCACTGTGTGCACCCAGGCACAGCAGGTGGGAAATGGTTTTGAATCCCCCAGAACACACACAGACCTCCAGCTTCTAAAGCTGCCTGCAGGTCTGACATGTTCAGCCAACCCTCTGCAGGTACCAAGGAGCCTTCACAGGTGAACCAAGGCTCAGAGCTCCTGAAGCCATGGACTCTGTGGCCTTTCTGCTGACATTCCCTGGCAGCTGAGTGCTGGGTGGGACCCCATTCTCCCAACACCAGCCATGGCACGTGAAGGGCATCACAAAGGGACACAGGCCTGTTGCTTCTGCCCTTGCTTTAAACCCAGGGATTGAGATGATGATCCCATTTCCTCCTACAAGCCAGTTACCTCTGGTTTGCCTTCACTGACCATAAATTTTCTGTCCTTCAGAGTAAGAGCACAAACCATGGGTTATGGAGAAACTCCATACAAATGAGAAGCCTGAGGAAAAAACAATGTTTCTTTATATAATGTCTTGTAACTGTAGATTCTCCCACTGCTGGTAATGACGTTAAACTATAAACCACAAATCTCCTAAATTCTGCCTCTCATGACCCCAAGTTGTTCTCCCCTATCTGTGAAGCTTTTTGTTTTCATGCTTTTTATTCTTCAAGCTCAAGGGGGAGGGGAGTTTTGTGGCAGTGTCTGTGACTGTGCCCACTGCATCAATCACCCAAGTTCATGTCTACATTAGCATTAATGTCCCTTAAACAGTGATATTGTACCTTCTCACAAGACAAAATATCCAAATGAACCTGTGCAATAATACTTTAGGTCCCTCATGCATCATAACACAGCTTTTATGGATATGATCATGTCTCTCCTTCCATGTGATCCAGCTTTCTTCAGTCTACTTAATGACTTCAAGTTTCCAATTGCTTCTGGACTTGTTGCCCAGTTGTATCTCAGCACAATACTGCTGTTTCTCCCATTTAATTACAAACAAATGGAGAGCTGACAATGGTGGAGAAACGAGCACTGTGTCTTCTGTGTCAGGCTCCAGCTATGCACCAAGCAATAACCATGCCAAAATTCACTGGGGGGAGGCAGCATTAAAAAAAATATTTCCCAACTGAATAGTAAGAAAGCACTGAACCAAAACCAAATGACCTTGCTTAGCCAAATTCAGTGTGAGCCTTGCTTGAAAGCTGTAGCTGCTGCCATCCCTGCTCTGCAAACACAGCCTGGGATCTGGCCTCAGTTTCTTGCTCTGTCAGTTACCTGCTGTGTGATCCTGGACAAGTTGCTCCTTTTCTCCATGACCTCAGTTTCCCATTGGAGTATTGGAAGAGAAAACACCCCAGACATTAAAGACAGCCAAATGACAAACTACAGTAATGAGAAGACTCAAATTAGACTGACATAGACAGAAAAGACTTTTGCTTATTCTATAAAACTCTTTAGGAAAAAAGATTATCTGTGCTCTGCTAGAAAGGCAACCAATCCCCAACAGAGCCAGGGGGCAGAAGAGCAGCTCAAAGGCTGCAGTTGTTCCATGCAGCCACCTTGCTCCTGTGAAGGGCATCAGGAGAGCTCCTGCAGCATTCCTGCAGCCAGGCTCACAGCTCTGCCACACAGACAGGGAGTTTCTCAGCCATTCTCTACAGAATTTCTTAAAAGGTCAAGTGCACAGACAGAGCTGGAACGGAAATCAAGAGCTCTGGCTTTCCACTCTAAGCATGACAGAAACATCTCCTGTGCTCTTGGCTCAACAACTGTCCAAACCCACTGATTAGATACATCCATTTCTTAAGAATTAATTAAGAACTAAAACAAATAAAAATGCCCCAAGGAACAGGCAGTAAAAAGCAAGATGTCCTTTCCTCCCCCTCTCTGCTTGCACAGTCCAAAGTGTCATCTCCATGAACTGAAGAGCACATTGCCTTAATCTGAACTAGGGATAGGCCTGGCTTGGGAAGCTTTCACACCTCTCTCTCAATTGTCTCCAGCAAGCTCAGTGTTAGGCTGGGGACAGAAAGCTTCAGGCAACTGCCTGAGCAGAATAAGATGAAGTTTCACAGAGATGATGGTGTCACTGCCCAGATCAGGATCTGCTCTAACTTCCATCAGCCTTCCCATTTCCACACAGAAGTGTTCCTTGCTTCCTTACAGAGCAGCTCACTGAAAATGTACTCAGAGACAAGCAGCTGAAGCAAAAATGCAGCTTTTTGGTGGAGAATTCTCCCTTTAAATGTTTATACAAACTCCTCAAGCCCAAGCACAGCCACTCAGTTCTGTCCTTGAACACAAATGGGGACAAAAGTCCCCTGTTGTGCACCAAAGCAAGGCCACAGGGCACTGGTGACACTGTGCTGTCTGCAGGGCAGCCCAGTGGGGATGAGAATCCAGATGCTGGAGGGAAGGAGGGAGGGAAAGTCAAGAAATCTGTTCTGCTCTGACTTCCAGCTGCAGCCAATAAAAGCTTTCAAAGCCTTTCTGAAAGTGAACATTGCTGGGGGATTTGCAGCGCTCGCTCCAGCACACACAGCAAATGCAGTTGCAGTGTTACTACTGATGAAAAAACTTTAAATATTCCTTTACCACCACAGAGGATTGTCCTGATTTCAAACACTTTTATATATCAGCATAGGGCCCTAGTGAAATCTTGTTGAGATCTACCCCAAATCAGCAAAGATTTTAGTGAAAATCAAGAAGAAAATAAATCTCAATGTCTCTTACTGATTTTTTTTTCCTTAGGAATAACATTGGATATATCAGGAAATAAGGCAGATACAAATACAGACAAACAATGTGTTCTTGGAGATCTATATCTTGGAGTAGCATTACTATATAAAAAACTCAACTTAAACAAATGAAAAATCCAATGTTTCCAGACCAAAAAGGTTGATCAGGCAGTACTGGAAAAAAACAATTTAAAAAGCTCAAAATCCCAAAGGCAAATAAACTTTGTAGCCCATTTATTATTTTTTTAAATTTCAGAGTTAAAAAACCATCATCTTGGTTTTCCAGAGGGAAAAGGGTGCATCAGTCTTTGGAGTTGGATGGTTGAGGTTGATAAACACAGAATCAGAATAAAATTTTAGAATCAAAACAATTCTAAGTATTTGGCAAAGAAATTAATTTGATATATTAATTTTTATGCTAGAGACTTGCTCAGAGCACATGTCCAGTTCAGATAATAATCACAAGAAATATCCTACTGATATATGGGCCTTTTTAAAGCTCCTCATTTTAAGTTTAATTTTGAATCCTGTGAGCATGCTTAAACCCAGCACACAAAACACCCCTCACTTTATTACAGTTTTAAATCTTTCTTCCAGATCTGGCCTTGCAACCACTTGTCTTGATAAAATAGGTCACTTGAAAAAGGAAAGCTCAATAAAATGAATTACAAAACCAACAAGATTAAACTGATTGTGCTGTTTTTGTACAGTGCAGCCGAATTCTGCAAATATGCTGCTGGCTGTGGTTTGGCATTTAACAGCATGTGATCAGTGAGAAGGAGGAAATTTTATTCTCATTAACTGTTGCAGATTTACTGCAGTGAAAAAGGGCTATGTAACCTGAGAAGTGACAGAATGGAAAGATCAAAGCAGCAGTCTGGAAACTAAATAAACCTTCTGGCTACTTCCTGCAAGGAAAATTCACTCTGGCAATGTAAAACAGAGTCCAGTTAAAAACTACTCTCAGTTTTATGAGCTGTCACAGCAGCTTGAGTGGTTTGGACCAGTCAAGTTTAGAACATTATATTTCCTTGTTTTTGTCTCAGATACTTCTGTAAGCAGTTTTATAGTTTTTCTTTTTTTTTTTTTTTTATTTTTAAAGAGAAAAATAAAATTCTTTTCTTTTGGTTGAAATCGAGAAGGTCACAGCTAAACTCATTAAAAACAAGCAGGTCTTCATTTGCACATTCCATTCCCCTTTACTGCATTTTAATATTTTACTTTGAGATTTATAAGCAATGTACATTTGCTTTAATAACTCTTCCGCATTCTGTTCACTTATTGTTTAATATAAGTGCAAATCAGTTTACAGAGCCCACATGGCTTGTAACCAGGGAGCCAGTCTATTCCTAGTAGCACATCTGGAGGGACTGAGCAGCAGACAGAACGTGGGAATTAATTAATGTTACATTTCAGAAGAGACAGGCCCAGGTTTGGGGGATTTTTTGGTAAGACATTCCAAAGGACTTGAGCTCACTGCTACAGCATTTGGGTATTCTTTTAAAATTCTTAATAGCCACCTAAACCATGATGGTTAAATGAGGCCAACTGCAGGTGGAATATAATAAAATAAAAAGCAACTAAAAAAATGTTTTAAAAAAAGTGACTGCATGTAAAAGAGGCCCAAGTATCCTGTATTCCAAAAGAGCTGAAGTGCATTAAAACCTCAATACTTATTCTCTTCCCAAACAGCATCTGCAACTTGCTGAAAAAACTCTGCTATTTTAACACTGGTAAAATATTCCCCAGCAAGCTATTTCATCTCTCCCATACTGCTGCAATTGTTGGAGCAATTAAACCTCTCTTACAGTAAATGAAACAAGGGCAACCTGATCCTTCCCAGCTCCAGACCACACACCTTGGTGAGGTGGTGTGGTCTGGTCACTGTGGGAGGAATCAGGAGAGCCCTGCCCTGCTCCATCCTTAGCACCTGACTGCAGGAGGAACTGCCCTTCTGCTCCAGGAGGAGAATCTCCTGAATCTCCAGGAGGAACTGTCCATCTCCTGCTCCATCCCTGGCACCTGACTCTGCAGGAGGAACAGCCCTTCTCCTGCTCCAGGGGGAGAATCTCCTGACTCTGCAGGAGGAACTGCCCTTCTGCTCCAGGAGGAGACTCTCCTGAATCTCCAGGAGGAACTTCCCTTCTCCTGCTTCATCCCTGGCCCCTGACTCTGCAGGAGGAACTGCTCTTCTCCCTCCCTTCCCTTCTCCTCTTTCTCCCTGCTCTTCTCCCTCCCTTCCCTTCTCCTCTTTCTCCCTGCCCTTCTCCCTCCCTGCCCTCACCTCCTTCTCCACCTCACCTGTGCTTCCCTGCCCCCCTTGGCTATCAGTTCTCAAGGACTGTGGGCATTGTCTGTGTGTGTGGGATACATGGAGAGCTGCTTGGGAGCCTCTCCTCATGCTAAGAACACAGTGACGACAAACAAACACCCAAGCACATTCAAAAGTTGTTGTAGATCAAATATTGGATGTGAATAACCTTGTCCTTTTATGGATATTCCTCAATTACAGCCCTAATCTTTCATGGTGCAAAAGTTCTCCAAACTCTGGGAAAATCTCATTGATGAATTGCCACATGGCAAACCTCTGGAATAATCAGACCCCTGTCTTCAAAAATGCTCCAGTACCTGTCCAGAGCATAACAGCAGAATTTGGTAAGACACTTATTAGTGACACCTAAACTGAATTATATGATCAGGTGCAGCATCTCTATAAACAAGGCTTTGAGCAGACAGTGTGAAAAAATAATGAAGTGACAGCTAGCAGGAACATGACCACTATCCCAAAAAAAACCAAACCAAAGCAAAAAAAAAAAAACAAACTCAAAAACAAAACAAAAAGCCCCATAACAACAACAAAAAAAAACCACACAAAAAATCCCAAAAAACCCACCAAATCAGAAAGAGAGAGAGCTCTAGTTTAGTATTGATGAAGAAACAAATTACTGTAAAACAAAAAGAAATTGAAGCTCTCATTCAAAAGCTCTCAGCCATGAAGCCTTCCTGTTCTGGAAGCACCACTGCCACACATCAGTACTGAAGGGGAATAACCACACTGTGAATTTTGGGTCATTTAGCTAAGCCATGATCCAGGCAGCACTTGGAGCAGTCAAGTGAAGTCTTTCAATAAACTTGTCCCAGACTGTGACCAAAACCCTCCAAAAGGCAGCAGCTCCCACTTCCTTCTCATATTCTTTTAGAGGCAAAATCTCAATTCTTGTATGTAGGAGTATGTAGCACCTGCAAAGACACTGAGGAACAAAATATCTCTGCCAGGTCCCAAGGAATAGTCAGTGCCTTTAACTTCTATAAAACTAAACATGGAGGCACAGTTAGGACCAGAGAATATGATAAAAAAAGGTGACTTTGCTGCCACTAACAATATTTCTGTGGAATTAAAAAAAATACATGAACCAACCAAAATAAACTCCCTTATTTGTGTCCAGGAACTTCATTGGTTCTGGGCTTTTCTTTAAGGCTTTTTCAAATTCCTTTCAGTGAGATTTACAATTTGCTAATACTGATGTGTGATAAACTAATAAAACCTGCCTGCAAGGTTATAGGCCCAATTTACTAATAAAACCTAATTTAATTCTCCTGGGAAATGCAAATTAAATAGTGTCCAAATGGCAGAAGCTGAGTACAACTCTGCTGAACATACTACAAAGGCAACTAAGTTAGGTTTTGTTTTTAAAATAAGGTTTAACTGTGGAAAAGAAGAAATTCTGCCCAGAGCTGTAGGAAATATCATTATGGTAAAATGGTTCAAAGTAGAATCATCTTGTAATAGTAATTTATACTCTTTCAGGTTTTCTTTCCATTAATTAAAAGATTTTATACTCACTATATGTCCACCTCAAAGTCAGGGAAGTGTTACTGCCTCTGTTCAAATGAGGAGGAAAGAGATGTGAGTATTCCCAGCACAGACCCTGCATGAGAACATTTTTTTGTCTAAAGGAGCATGGAACAGTTTGCTCTGCCACTGATCCCTGCTGCTGTCTGCTAACAGAGTGGGTTTTCACCCTCAGAGACAGCCTGCAAGATGGTTCTTAACTCCTGAAAGGCTGGGAAGGGAAGGGAATGTTCCAACTTCCAAATAAACTGTGCTGAACTTTACTGAAAATAGAGGATGGATGAGACACACTCCCTGGCAGGGTCACCAAGATCACCAATTCCTTCAGCCCTTTCCTTTAGCAAATCAAATTGAAGATGAGGATCTCTATGGAACATAGCTCTGGATGTCAAAGTAGGATGTAAGTTACAGATACAACCATTTTAAAGCATTTTGATAATCATTCACAAAGAGCACATTTGCAGTTCCTGTAGTTGACTCAGATGGGAATTCACACCACAGTGCAGCAATCAATGGCAGTGAAAGGCTACAGCTCTGTGTTGTTCCACCATGAGAGCTCCCAGCTTTCCAAGTGAGAAAAGGCCATGGACAGGAGCATTCTTGCCACTCAGCGTGGCCTTGCAGCACATGCAGACATCACACATGCTTAGCTCAGCTACAGATGAGCCAAGTCCCACTGAGAGTGCTGGAGTACCAGGAGCTGTGGCCAGGTCCTGTTTCCATCAAGCCCAGACACAAGAGTCTGGCTGTGCAGCCTGGAATTTGCCAAGAGCAGCCACAGCTTCCCTGGGCCAGCACAGAGCAGCCTGCTAGGGCCTGGCTGCAGGCACTGAGCCCCCAAACATCCCAGTGACCTGCCATGGCAAAAACAAGAGATGCAGGCACAGCTTTAGGCTGTAAATCCAGGCAGAGGAAAGATGTCCCACCAAGGACAGAGACATGCAGTCACCCCATAAAACTGGTTGTGCTTGACATGCCAAACCTCAGTGCTTCCTGGGAAGAAGCCTCAGTCAGATCTCTGCTGGGAAGAGCTGGGAGTGCACATGAACAGTGCTGGGAACAGCACACACAGCAAGGCCCTGTCTCAGGGAAAATGATGTTGAGCAATGGCTGCTCTGCTGCATTTTATAACAAGGTTAAAGGATCCTGCACTGGAGAAAAACTTCCTCAGGGAAGAAAAAAAAAAGAGTTCTGGCCAGCTGTAGCATTCCTAACTATTAATCTTTTCAAAGCTACAGACTGAGAAGATTTGAGAGCTCTGTTGAGGATATTAACCAAAAATTGGCTTTTGCACTCAGAGTTTGTACCATTACCTAGTTGTAGCTGGGAAAGGTTAAGAAGTGGCCTCTTCCCCAAGGGGCAAGAAAAATACTGTGGCTATCTCTATTATAAGGTATTTAGCCATCACTATTATGTTTGTGTCTTAAGAAAGTAATTAGTCTCCAGAAGGTGATTAAAATTTGATGAATGACCATAGATTCTGGAAGATGTCTTTCAGCTGGTCTTTATCCCCTGCAGCTCAGACACTAAGCTGTCATCACACCAGCCAAAGGTGAGGGATTTTTGTTTGCCACAATCATAAAACTTTCACTCAATATTAAGCTTTATCAGAACCAGAAACCTTGAATTCAGATTTTAATAACAGATGAAAATTTCAAATCTATGCCTAATGCCCATCTGCTTCTGAAAGACAGAAAGATGATTCAAAGCTGGTAATCTAATCACAAAAGTCTTTTCCCAGCCAATGAAAAAAACCTGGATAGAAGCTGTCAAAACAACCTCCTCAGCCACATCTTTTCTGCTGAATGGAAAACATACCTTACAATCTGTCTGCATTATGCTCCAAACTTTGAGGAAAACAAGAGATGCTGTTTATGGACTTTATCACTGCTCCTGTGGATGTTACATTCTGAAATAATTCTATTTATAGGCCTCATAGGTAACAGTACAACTCCACTAAGAATATAGTTCATGGATAAGAGCTGTAAACAGAAGCTGCAGAACACACAAGCTAGACTCCCAGAAACAGAGCATTTCCCAGGGTGGCACTATCAGAAAAATGGCAGCTGCCCAGGTCTTCACTTTTGTGCTGCTTCTGCTTCATGATGACAAGTAACAAAAATAACAATTATCAGGATGTGGACATGTCCAGAACAGCAAGCATGCAAGCAAATCTACACAGTGAATTCAGGGCTAGATACTTTTACAATTCCCTTCAAAGTTGTTCTTTACTTCACAATGTGTGATGATGTGAGGTGGCATTCTCAATTCCTGAGAGTAACATCACTCCAGGTTTCAAAGGAAAAGATACCCCATGAAGGGAAGGCAGTGTCTTTGAAAAAAAAGCCTCTTTCCCCAGATCAAGAGATGTCTTTACTGCCAATGCTGCCACTTCATGTTTCCCTCTTGAAAATGACAGGGAAGAACAGCCCCAATGTGGTAACCCAGTGAGGGCAGATGCCTATCCATAATTCAATTATTTTGAATTCCTGTTCTGCTTGACTTGACAAAGGCATCTCCCTACCCTCCTAGGACTGTGCAGCAGTTCCAGGTGTGTGGGTCCAGGGTCTCCTGGGGCAGGGACTCCACAAGAGATGCTGGTGGCATCCCTGCTGCATCACAGGAGAGTCAACCACTTCAGCAACTGCACCTTTGGATGCAGCTGCTGCTCCAATTGCCCTGAATCTTCCCAAATGAAGCAGCCTGGAATTGCAATGGTAGAGTGTCCTGGTTTGAAAAGGAAGTGAATTTTCTGGGTGCCCTGGAGCTCTGCTAGAACAGCATCCCCCAGCCCTAGAAGTTCACAATGAAACTGGAGTAACAATAGGACACATGGTAGGTGGTGTGGGCTGGGTTATCAAACATAACTTAAAGGGAAAGTCTTCCAGACAGTTTGAGTGGTCCTTGACAGCCACTCCTCACAGACACAGTTCTTTGGCTCCAAAAACTGGGATGGTAATCAGGACACACTCAAACCCTGGTAATGCACTGAGGGCACCAACACCAGTTCAGTACAAACTCAGTTTTTCTCAGTGATGTGCAGCCACTAAAATCATGGGACTTTCTGGCTGCCTTTTCAGCCCTCCTGGAGGCAAGGCAAAGTCCTGATCCACTCTCTGCACATTGTAAGGACAGGAAACAGCCTCAGAGAAATTAAAGAGGTAACATATCCTCATTCTTTCTCATAGGAATGCAGAAAGGAGAAGAAAGGATTAAATTATTCAAGGCTAAGGAGCAAGAAGTCAGCTCATGGTTGTTACCTACCTCAAAATTCACAGGGTGGTCTTAAGTGGCAAAAGGACTCTCTCTTAAATGACAAAGAGACTTCAGAACTCACCCCATTGCTTAGCAAAACCTGCTTCTATTATAGAATTGAAAAGCCTAATATAAAAGGCAAAGACCAGAAGACACAGGCATAACAAATAAATGTATAATAAATGAAAAAGTATAACAAATTAAAAGACCAAAACCAAGAATCTACTCATAATTAGCAATCTCTCTCTGAACTTTCAAGACATGTTACTATTAACTGACTTGCTAATTGTCTATGAAAACCACAACTCAGCTTTCTTGCTAAAAAAGTTCCTGAAAACATATTCAAATATTAATAATAGAAAAAATGAACCATTTTTTATAACAAAAATCTTGATTTATTAAAAGCTGGAACTGGTTAAAAATAAATCCTTGACATAAGGTTCTTGTTAGCTTTAAACTGTAAGCATAAAAATACCCCAGAATTATGTTTTGGTATGGCTGAAATGTACACTATATAACACATAAAAAGCGCCTTGACTTGCTGCTATTATTTTTAATTAGGCTCTGTAGCACGTATGGTTTTACCTTCCAACACCAATTCCAGTTGGGAAAAGGGAGCTCCAGACCCATGGGACTGGCAATTCCATGGCTCATGCCTTGGAGCACTAATGCATTTTACATTAGGTCTGAGCATCAGGAAATCCTGGCTGCTGGCGCCAGGCAGTTCCAGCCCATAATGACCCACATGTGAGAAGTCAGATTCACCACTCAGCTGCCAGTATCTATTCTATCAAACAATTCACTCCTGCTCTGCTACAAATAAGACAGAACATTTGCAGCACTCCACACTGTTTCCAATTAGTCTGTGTGTCTGGACTGCAGATAAGTCCACGGAGCAATCATATTGGAAGAAATCTTCCTAGAAAACAGAAATCCCAATATTTCCAGGGGCCATCAGTAATAGGCCAACCTGTAGAATTTTCTTGCCCTGAAACATGTAAGAAAATTCTACAAATGCTTAATTTAACTAGGTATACACCAGATGTCTTTTGCAACTCATGTCAGTTGGAATACAATCAGATTAAAAAGCAGGTTACTATTGGAGATCCCTGATGAGGGACTGCAATTTGAGGCTGACTGATGTGCCTTCACTTTTAACCAAGGACACTGAAGATGGTTTTGTTTCCCAGCTGAAAACTCTCTGTTTTCAGAATATCTTGACTAGGACTTTCTCTAAGTTAACCAAGTAAACTTCCCTAGGAGTCTACAAGCTCTACCCTACACACCTTTCCCCAGCCTCCAGGTGGGTCTGAAGACTACAGGGAGCACCCTCCAATATTCTGGTGAACAGAGAAATTCATCACCTTGTGGGCTGTGTGTCTATTGTGAAGTTAAAAATGGTGAGTCACCCACTGAGACCCCAAGAGCAGCACAGAGCTCACACTTACCTCAGTTTCTCTCCCACCTGCAAGTTCTGCAACAAAGGCTGGACATTTGGAAATGATCAGCACAGGCACCAGCATCCCCTTCCCAAACACAGACTCACACTACTCTGAACTTGATGCTTACTGAGTATAAACATTTACTTTTTTCCTAGAAGATCCATCTCAAATCCTGCTTTTTTCATTCCCTGAGCATATTAGTTATTTTAACTTGTCCTTAAAAATGTTACCACCACTGTAACCCTTACTCAATGTTCAGCTTTCTGGGCCATCACAGGTAGAATAAACCAACAAAAGTAACTGTAATTAATCAATGGTGGTGGACAAGAAGCCAAAGTAAGGAAGGAAAATCTTTTTTGCTTCATCTGTACATAGTGTGAATGACTTACATTTTACAAATGGTGACTAAAGGTGTTAGTGGTGAAAAGAACATTCTTCCTCTGGAAAGAAACAGCTTCAGCCCCAGGGCTGGGCATATCCAGAGAGCTGGATCCTGTTGAAGTGAATGCTGTACCTTGACTATCAAGTGTTTGAAGTATTTCCTGCTCATGAGTGCACAGAATTCATGCTTTATAAAAGGCACTTCCTAAACTCTACAGCATCAGGATTTATGAAGATTCCATTCTTGCAAATGAGTCTTTTCTGTTTTGAACTCATGGGAGAAGTTCACTCAGAAATTCAAATGGGAACAGCTTGTCAACATTGAGAGGGAGAGGTCTTTGACCAGAGGGGAAATTCAGAGAAAGATCTCCCAGAATATCAGCAAAAGCTGATGCCTTTTGCCCCTATAACCCATTTTCAGGAATCTAACTGAGAATACCTTGGGAAGACTTAGGTTAACAAAAAACATCAAAAAATACCAGACCCACAGCAGCTGAAAGACTTCTTTTAAATTTAAGAATATTGGAAACAAACATCATCTGGGTAATCAGCATCTCAAGCCTCTCTCTAGATGTTTCCCAAATACTCTGAAGAGTATTTGAGTAGTTGTCATAACAGGTGGTGTATTCTGTGTTATTGTTCTATTCCACAGTTTTTGGAAAGCTGTGATGTATTACAACATGTTAGGATGTTAAAACAGACATGTGATTCAGACAACAGACTAGAACTGCTTGTGCAGTGGAAATCATTCCTACTGCTATGGGGGCAAAAATTACTGAGCACTACAAATGAATCCCTAGAAGAAACTTGAAGAGCCACTGTTGGATGATAAGAATTCTTCAGTAGGAACAACTTACTTGGCAGAGAAGGGGTGCTGCCCAACCAGGTCTCCATTCTGCAGCTGGTAATCCCCAAAGATATCCGGACTCACTGCTCCATCAGGGACTATCAGCCCATCTAGAAAAGAAAATACAGCCACTTGTCAAGAGCAGGATTGAGGGAAAGTGGGCAAAACCACCTGTCCTGGTTTCTTTTAGCAATTCATTAGGAATTTAACTTACAGTATTTCTGTGAGGAACAAAAATCGACAATAATACTGAAACCCAGCAACTTCAAGTACAAAAAAGTCCTTACTGGGACTCCAAGGAGCTTCAGCCCACTGCCCTGAAAAATGCTGTACCTAAGAAATATTCTCTTAGCCCTTCTTCCTTAAGCCTATAAAAGTTATTTCGAGACAAATCTTGTCTCACCCATCAAAGTAAGCCCAGAAAACAAGTAATGAAAAAGGTAAAACATTAATCTGGGCCAGCAGCATAAAAATAAAAAAGCAGCAAAAATCTTAATTGTTCAGACTCTATACTGCACCACTCTATCTCTTCAAACTTGAGAAAAACAAGAAAGTGACTTCAAAATTATTTATTTTATCTTGCCCATCTTTTAATATCTTGGAGCTCTTTCCAACAAGCACAGGCTTTTCCTGTCATATCCTCTCAAGAACACAGGTTACAAATTTTTTTGTGCTCCCTTTACATTACACCACTGGCATGTGAAGATGCAGACATTTGTAAAGCCAGAAGTAATTCCTTAAAGGCTTCACAGTCTCTGCTTGCTTTATGAGGAAAAGAAAATCAGGAGCTAACATCTTCCTTCTGTTACATCAGTGTAAACCCAGAGAGTGTCTTTGAAGTGCTGAACTGACCCCAGCAGAATGAGAGCTCAGCTTAACTCTTTGCTGCTCCCATTCACAAAACACATTTCTTTCTAATATTAAGGGCACAGTTCTTACTTGGTAATTAGTATTAGGCTCTAATCAGATAAAACAAGCTCTTTCATTTAAAAAGCCCCTACATCAGTTTGTCTCCATCACTGTATGAAAACCATTCCAGACCTGAAGTGCAGAAAGCATCCCCATAAAACCAGGGCAGAAACAGGTACATCCAGACTGATACATTAAGAGTTTAAGAGAGGGAAGACAGAGATTCCTAATGACTAGGAAGTTACAAATGCCATTCCACTTTAAAGAAAGAGAGATAAGATCCAGGGAGTCACAGGCCACTTAGCTTAACCTCTGTGGTTTCCAAACTACTAAAACTGCCTGCACAGGAAGCAGTGGAAAGTTACTTACAGACACAAGGGCTTAGAGATGATGACTCTGGCATTCAAACAAATCTCCCCGTGCTTTATGAATTTACCTGATGTTTTTTGAAGATAATATAGTGACAAGTGATAAAAGGAATAGAATTGACACATCTAGATTTCTAGCAGACATTTGATGAGGTGCTACAGAGATTCATTTAGAAGATAATACCTCATGGGAAAGTGACTGAATGCAAGGCAGCAGATTGCAAATGAAAAATGCCAGCCATGATCAGACCACATTTTAGCAGCATCAGACTGCTGTACATGGCCATGTTCTAATTGCAGACATGTGTGTACAGTATGTGAAGGAGTATGACTTGACAAGCAGGAGTTCTGGCAGGGATCAATATTCCTGTCTCTCAGCATGTTCAGAGGACACGGGTGCCCTGTGACATCACACAATGAGAAAATGTCCAAAGAAGTGAAAGGAAAGTTGAAATGGCCTTTATTAAGACTTGTGCCAAATTTTTCTATCTCACCTCCTAGTCTGTATGCTCCACTGAACTGAAATGAGGAGGACCACTATCACTTTTGTACCTGCAGCACTTCAGATCAAAAGCAATCCATGTAAGTGACTGTGCATTTTAAACAGCCAGGCTAGGTTAAGAGAAACTTAAATAGAACATATGTCTCTGTATTAATAAAGCAAGCACTACATTTTAACTCTGAGCCTACTGCTACCACTACTTAAAGTGTCTTCAATCAAGAGTGTTAACAGTCAAACCATAACATTCAGAGTTATGGCTCACATGAATTTATAGGAAAATGAAAGCACATGGAGAGCATCAGCTGCAGAAAATGTGATTATACAGTTAAAGGACATCTGTTGTTATGTACATTTCAACATAAATTAGGTTATGTACCTTCAGAGCAAGAGAGGCACTGAGCTCAGGAAGGTAACTTCAGAGATTCTACCACATTTTTCATGTAGATTTAAATTACTGTGCAAGAGAGAGATTGGTCTGTCATGAATTAAGGAACTCATCTTGCCATCATTGAGCTCAAGAATGATTATGGTCAAGGTGGGACTTGTGCTGTCAGCCATCAGTGTAGATCACTTCTAAAATTATCAAACTGAAACACAAGGACTTAATTTCTGACTGCATAAAGATTTGTACTTTAGGGGGGTTGGGTTTGTTTTTTTTCACTAAGTAATGATCTGTCCTTCAGAACCCAAATCTCTGCTCCAATTGGTACCTTAACCTTAACTTTCAAAGGAATATTATGTCCCTTTTGAGATGCCCCATTTCAAAAGCTGAAGTCTAGGAAATTGCAGAAGCACACAATTACTGACATTTGCTGCAATGAACCTGAGAAGTGAATCTACCTTTTGAATAAACTCACTCTTTAAAAAGGGCTACCTTTAAAAACAGAAAGACATTTCAAACATCTGCAGAACATATCAGCAGAATACTACCCTTCCTTTCCAGTCAAGTATCAATTCCAGCACAAAAAATCCAAAAGGTAAAAACTATCACACTAAGAGGCAAGTAGCTATGGCAGAAGAAAAAGAAGCTTTATGTTCTGACATCCTTTGAGAACAGTACTTGAAATGCTACTGAGATCTTGCACAATTATTTTCTTGCAGCAGCTATGAGTGAAGACAATGGGGTTTAGTGGTTTTGTTTTTCTAATTACTCTTCCTGCAAACTGATCCAGAGTCACAGAGTTTTGTGACTCATGCTTTATGGCAGAAGACTGGACACTTATGTGGAAAATGAAAAACACAGACTCAAACCCAGCAATTAAAAACAAAAAAAAGCAAAAATTCAAGCACTCAGTTATCCAGGAGTTTGAAAAGGATCTAAACCCACAAGCTGGAGAGGATAAGCCAACTCTTAGTTACAAGAAGTTATGAAGACATTTATCCACTGGGCAAATTATTTCATTATTGTCTCCTGCAGAGTTTTATTGAACCTTCCTCCTGAACATCTGGCAACACTGGATTAGATAAATCAGCATTTACAGAAGAGATTCACACACTTCCCTAAATCCTAGATATACAACAGCAAAATTAGTACAGATAAATTCATTTAAAGTCATGAAATGATGGCCTCTGCTAAGGAATCTACAAGTTTGCTGAGAATCAAGTGAAGTCTTTCATCAGTATCTGCAATAAAAATCCCGTTGCACAACTAACACAATAGGCAGAACAAAATTCAGCATAAATCCACACAGCTGTGAATTTAACAGGGATGAGAGGATTTTGTTTACAGAGCAAACAAACTATGGACACAAGAAATAGGTGGGAAAAACAAGGCTGGGCCACCTTCACTTGACTCCACTGTCATGGTCCATCAGCTCTCTGGGACAGGTCTACTCATATTCCTGCAGACCTGTAACATTTCCTAAAATCATGGATATGCAGTACTTAATCCATCACTAACCCCCTGATGCCTGAGGATTTTAGCTTTTGTATTTTTCAGATCCTGTACTGCTTTAGTGTATAACTCTAAACTCCATATAGAATCAGCTACTGTCTTCACATTTTGGTCAGACAAAACAATCCCTCTGGGCCTGAAACCCAAGGACACCCTACAGCCTCAGGCCCCAAAGAGTACAAACAAAAAGTGAAATGGGGAGGAGTAAACTGAGGGAATATGACTTCATTACCTGAAGCTGTAATTGGAGGATTAACCCTTGATATGTGAATGGACAAACTTATAATTGTCTGAGAAACTTGTGACCATTGTCCATCTTGGGTGTAGCACCTTGGAGGCTTTTGGCTGCCCAAGGAGGAATGATAAACAGGTTTTCCTTTGCACTTTAATGTGGTTGCCCTTTAATTTGGTCTGTTATAGGGTTCATTTGATGTGATTCCTCATACTGAACCAAAACTGCTGTACAATAACTACAAGGCTCATTATGTTCAAAGTTCTACTTAGTGATTTGTTACATTCTCATTAAAAACCTACTGTTTCCATGAAAGATTCAATTAACCATTTATTAAGAAAGAAAAGATTTATCCTGTCTAGCTATTCAAAAGTTAGGCATGTGATTTTAACTCTGTGCCTCTATAAACCAAGGAGAGAAACAGATGCCCAAAGTGTAGCTATTTGAAGACCTTTAATAAATATCCACTTTTATTCTCTTAATCTTGTTCTAGGTAGGCATTCCATGGCATCAACCCTAACAAGGCCAAGCTCATCCCTGGCTGAGTCAGGCGCAGCTCAAGCTCCCACTGCAAACGCAGAGGTGACAATCCCAGTGCTGAACACTGACAGTGCTGCTTTACCTGCATTATAGAAGAGGTCAGGTCTCTCCAGAATGTCCCCCTCGTGGATGTAGGGCTCGATGGGATCATCCCCATACAGGTACTGCTCGCTGTCGTCCATCTGCCGGCTCTCCACCATCTCCAGCCACTGCGAGTTGTGCCATCGGAACTTCTCCGTCTGGATTTTTTTAGCCCATTCCTCATCATATTCCTGGTAAAAATCACCACACACTGCTTTAGGATCAGTTGTAGACAAAGTTGGTGTAACAGGAAATGGCAGGGTGTCACCCTGATTTTTTAAGATTTTCTAAGCCTTCTGATGTTGACATTCTTGTAATGAACTTTCTCACACACTTTCTGTAAGTAACTTATTGGTTTGCATCCTTTTATAAAAGAAGAAAAATTTGATAGACTGTTAGTTTGTCCAGTGTCATTGGAGAGGTAGCACTTTCACCCTCCAATCCACTGGCACTTTTAGAAATCTATAAATGCTGGAGTCAGAAAATAAACTTCCCTTTTTTCACCTTGAGAACAGCAATGTGTGTGCCCGTGTTATTTCGTGTCCTCTAGTGACACACGGCCAGCTCGCCGCTCCCGTGGAACCCACCATGCACAGGCATGCAAAGGGCAGGGAATGCTCTCCTTGTCTGCCAGCCCCCTGCCTGCATCAAAAGCACCTCCTGCTCACCCTCCATGAGCTCCCCACCTCCTCAAGCACCTGCAGAGGCTCCTGTGGCTGGGTGAAACTCATCCCCTTCCCACCAGCACCAGAGAGGGAAAAGCTGTGCCAGACAAGGAGAGCCTCCCCAGGCAGAACATCCTTCCCAGGCTGGGATGGCCATGCACATCCAGTTACCTATTCATTTCAAGATCATTCAGGCGAGCAGAAAGATCCTCGAGGCGGTTGATTTGTTTGTGGCACTGGCTACAGTAAAACTCAAAAGCTTCATCTGCGAGAATGCTGTGCAGTTTGGCAGCGAGGGGATTGGTGCTAGAGAGATCACAAGGGTCATGTCAACAGCACAGAAGGCACAGGGAGCAGCTGCAGCCGTGGCTTCCACAAGCTGAGGGTACCTCAAGGTAGGGGAATTTTTGGTGGGAGGTATGAAATTTGAATTAAAAACTCAGGGCAGGTTGGGTCGCCTCCCACCATGGTTTTCGAAGCCAAATTAAAGCCAATGTGGGGTTGCTGATAATAATATACAGAACATTTCTAATTTAGAATAGTTTATAACAATATGCAGCTAATTGATAATTTGTAATTGCTCAATAGAATTTATATAGCTGATAATTAGCAATACTTCCATCACCCTCCTCCCAGAGACTCCCAGCAGCTGAGCCTGGCCCACATTTCCAAACCCCTGAGCCAATCTCAATCCCCAAGAGCCCAGGGCAGGTGAGGTAAGTGCTTCCCACAAACCCACACCACTGCAAAGTTTATTTTCCAACAAGGCTTTTCCAGGCAATCTGTCTCAGGAGGCTCCTGGTTTGCCTCAGTAAGTGCAGAATGAACTTGCACACTGCAGGACTGGGTGCTGTGAGCCAGGGATGAATCCAAGGGTGATTTTAATGGATTTTAGGAAAAGGTTTTTCCCCCAGAGGGTGCTGGGCAGTGCCCAGGCTCCCCAGGGATGGGCACAGCCCCAAGGCTGCCAGAGCTCCAGGAATGCTTGGACAATTCTCAAGCACAGGGTGGCATTGTTGGGGTGTCTGTGCAGGGCCAGGAGCTGGGCTGGATGAGCCTGGTGGGTCTATTCCCACTGAAGATATTGTGGGATTCTATGATCCTTTGGTCAGTGTCCCATTTTTCAATGGGATGCTTTAAAAGTAGAGCAGCTGTGCTGCTGCAGGCCTGCCTTAGTAAAGCACAGAGTCACATTTTCACTGGAAAATTTTCACTTTTAACCCAAGATGAAACGGACAGGTGCAGTTTAACACCTCACTCCTCCAAAGCACAGCCCAGAGGAGGCAAGCAGCAGTGCTGTGCTCCTGCAGGGAATGCCATTTGGGAAAGGCCATGGGGGTCTGTAGGACTTTCACAGCTTGGAAAGCTGGGAGACACTTCCTCATGATTTGGGCAGGACAGAGGGGATTCTCAGCTGCAAATGGTTTGTGCTCATTCGGGGCCAGACTCCACAAATCCTTCCTGTAGGACAATGTGCTTCTGGAAGCCACGGATGTGAATCAAAGAAAGGTTAAATAGTGAAAAACCCAAGCAGTTCCATAAGAGAGACAGGTAAAGGTGTGAGCAAACACAAGCAAGATAAACCCAACAGGCATCAGGAAGGGGCAGTGAATCCTGGGATACACAAACACACAGAAACTCCTGGCCTGGGGCATCCTGAGGGTGCCCTGGCTCAGCCCCCAGCCCAGGGTCAGGCCTGGAGGCTCTGCTGTCTGTACCAGTACTCCCCAGCCCCCTCAGACAGGCTGGACACCAGCAAATGCCAAATTATCATCTCCTCCCATTCCTGGAAAAAAAAAATCAATTGCAAACCATTCCCCCTGTCCCTCAGGGCAGGTCTGGCCCTGGGATAACCTTCTCCCAGCAGCAGACAGGTCGGTGGCTCAGGGTTTGTGCAGGGAAGAGGTGACAGCAGCCGTGTGGCACCTGGGGGAAGGGATGTCCCTTTTCTGGGTGCTCTTGGGTGCATTCCCTTCCCAGGTGGTGCAGCCTGGGCCAGGTGGGAACCCAAATTTAACCAGCATTAATTAACATGAGAAGAGAAGTGTGGAGGAGAAGCCCCAGGCCAGCCTGGCAGCTCCTGGGGTGTGTGCAGCTCCTCCTGGCCTCCAGCTGCCCTGGCTCCCTGCCCCTGCAGTGGGTGAGAGCTCAGCCCTGGGCTGTCCCCACCCACTCCAGGATGCTGACGGGTCCCCTCCAGCTCAGCACATTCTGTGCCTCTACAATACAGAGCCTTCCTGGGCCTCTCTCCATCTCCTGGAGCAACATTTATCTTCCCCAGGTCCTCGGTGCTTCCTGGTGGCTGGGATGGGCTCAAGGAGCTTTTCCTTTTATTTCCCACTGAGAGCTGCAAAGAGGCTTTTCATGCTGGATGGATATGCAAGGGAAAGCTCAAGAGGAGGGATCACAAACAAGAATACAAGGACAGGGCAGGGAAGCACTGCACTCCACAGTGTTCCCTGAAGGTTCTTGGGGTTTGTGTTCATCTTCTGGAATTGTGGCAGGAGAATTTCTAGAAATGATTCCCATTTAGAGATTCCTGGCATGGAAATGGGCTGTGCTGATGTGGCCCTTTACAAGAGATGCTGTTCTTTTTATTCAAAATACAGCCAAAAAAAACCATTCAGCCTGAACCAGGGACAGCCTGTGTCCCCTCAGGTGTGTTTAAACACACTGAGGCTGCTCAGGCATGCAATGGTTTAGGTGGGAAAGGACATTAGAGCTAATCCCACCCCATCCCCTGCCATGGCAGGGACACCTCCCACTGTCCCAGGCTGCTCCAAGTCCTGTCCAGCCTGGCCTTGGCCACTGCCAGGGATCCAGGGGCAGCCACAGCTGCTCTGGGCACCCTGTGCCAGGGCCTGCCCACGCTCCCAGGGGACAATTCCTAATTCCCAATATCCCATCCATCCCTGCCCTCTGGCAGTGGGAGCCATTCCCTGTCTCCTGTGCCTTCCTACCCAAAGTCAGAGGAACTGCACAGACTCAGGGAATGTTTAGGGCAGGACTTCACACACACAGCAATAATCCAAGGGGAGGCTAGGCCTGAGAGGCATGAGGAAATCCTTCAGCTCCAACAGCCCCACATTCCTGACTCCAGAGGCTTTGCAGGGTTTACCTCCAGCCTCCCTCCCCAGCAAGCCCCAGCAGAGAGTCTCCAGCACAAACCACCACAACCTGTGTGGCCACGTGCCCAGGGAGCCCCTCCCTGCAGAGGGAAGATGGGATAAGGTGTGGATCAGATCCAGAGACAGAGTAGAGCAGAGATGCTGCCCTGGCAGAGCAAGACTGGAACACTGGCAGCGTGGGCAAACTGGGAGCTCTGGCCTGGTGTTAAAGAAAAAGTTCAAGAGACTGAAAAGCTCCTTTAGCTGGGTATTTTCTTGCCAGGAGCCTTCTGGATGAGACTGGCAGCTCATCCTCAAGGAAAAATGAACACCAAGGCTGGGCTTTAATCAGAGTTCTTCCTGTGCCACAGCACCAGCACAGGCAGCCCCACATTCCTGCACGGAGCAAGCCAAGGACAAGCACGGATCAGAGACTGCAGGGTATCCCAGTGCTGGAGCACTGCTTTCCTAAAGGGAAAGATTGGGAATTCCTTACAGCAACTCTCCTATCTGCCATTAACACCTCCAACATTGCTGCTGCACCAGCCAAAAAGGGATGAGCCCTGACCTGCTCTTCCCTGCCAGCCCTGTGCAACCAGAATTGTCCAAACTCCGTGAAGGGGTTTGGGAAGCTGGAAGAAAACAGGAAGACAGGGGAAAAAAAAGAAGTTTTGAGAAGTTTACATGGCTGCAGAAAGGCACAGGTGTGTCATTCCAAAGAGAAAGAAGTATATTTTTGTCTTTAGCACGGGTGTGTGGCTGTCAGGGAACCCCTGCCCTGTGCAGAGTTGTGCCTCCAATGCAGGAACACATTCCCAGTGTTACCTGTCATCCCAGACACTTTGTGAGCTGCAGCACTGATGACATTCCAGCTTTTACTAATTTTCTTTAGAAAGTAAATATTAATAGGGTGTGTACCACCCCACCAGCTCCTCAGCCCATCCTGCTCAGGCTGGAAAATGGACTTTTTCCTGGTTTCAGACCCTAAAGCAAGGAAGAAATACTACAGCCTGCTTCCTGCTCTACATATCCCTAGAGAAGGAATGCTGCTGCAGCTCATGCAAATCCAACCAAACATTGCATCAAAGCTCAAAAAAATAAAAGAGAAAAAAACCATTAGAGTCATCCTGCAGGATCAGGGGTAAAGCTGCAGGTGATTTTCTCTCCTGGAAGGTTCAGTGAGGAGCCACATCCCTAACAGGAGTGGGAATGTGACACTGGAAATGCAGACAGCTCTTCCACCTCCTGCTGGGTGTCACAGGACAGGCACTGAGCAGGGAAGGGAACCACCGAGGAGGGGAATTCCTCCTCCACTTCCAAGCCCATTATCCCGTTGGATCCAGAGTCTGCCAGGCCCCCCGGCTGGCAAATCCCAAGGAAACCCCTGTCCCACAGAGCAGAGTGAAGCAGCACCAGGGCTGGGCATTACCTGGGAGAGAGGAAGGAGGAGCTGCCAAAGCTGCTTTCCCCATTACACAAAGGGTCTGGGAACAGGTCGGCCTCGTTGCCCTCCCCGTAATCCTCGAAATGCTCCTCCCCGCTGATGACGGTGACAATGGAGTGGCTGAGCTCGGAGCCCAGGGCCAGCTCGTGGGGGTGGGACCTGGGGGAACAGACAGACAGATGTTAGAGAGGGGCCACAGCAGCCTTTCCATTGCATCCAGGACATCCTCCTTCTGACTATGGGGTTTGGACTTGGCAGGGGAGCGGTGGATTCTGTGAGAAGCTGCTGGAAGCTTTCCCCATGTCCAGCAGAGCCCATCCCTGGAATCCTCCCCCATGTCCAACAGGGCCCATCTCTGGAAGCTTTCCCCCTGTCCAGAGAGCCCATCCCTGGAAGCTTCCCCCATATCCAGCAGAGCCCATCCATCTCTGGAAGTTTCCCATATGTCCAGCAGAGCCCATCCCTGGAATCCTCCCCCATGTCCAGCAGAGCCCATCCATCTCTGGAAGCTTTCCCCATGTCCAGCAGAGCCCATCCCTGGTGGCTCCAAGGTGGACCTGCTGCTGGTTGAGGTTGGGTCCACCAGGAATGGCACCTCCGGGATATGAGAGGGAAAACACAAAAAAGGGATGGGGCAGTGAGCTGAGTGCAGAGAAGACTGGGGTGAGGACACTGGAGAGGAACAGCTCTGCAGGGCAGGGCAGTACAGGGCCAAGAGCTGCTCCAGGCACCAGAGCTGAGATTGCCCTGAGATTCCTGGGATGACCCTGAGATCCTGTGCCCAAGGGGAGGCAGCTGTGTCCCAGCAGCCCATGGAGGGCAGAGAGCAGCAGAGATGCACCTGCAGCCCCTGCAGGAGCCCAGGCCTGGAGCAGGGGGTGCCTGAAAGGTGCTGTGAGCCCATGGGAAGCTGTGCTGGGACAGAGTCCTGCAGGGACCTGCAGATCCATGGAGCCCACACTGGAGCAGGGTCCTGGTTGGATCTGTGACCATGTGAGGGACCCAGGCCATGCCTGAAGGATTGACCCCACAGCAGAGTGACACACGGGGCAGCAGTTCCTGGAGAACCCATGGGATGGACTCAGGTTGGAGAGGCTCAGGGAGAGTTGTCTCCTGTGCAAGGAACCCCACACTGGGGCAGGGGCAGGACTCTGACTCCTCTCCCTGAGCAGTGGCTGGAACAACATGTCATGAACTGACCACAACCCCCACTCCCATCTCCCTGTGCCACTGGGGGAAGGAGGGGAAACTGGGAAGGAGGGATGATAGGGGGTGAATGATCTTTTAAGGTCTGATTTTACTTCTCATTATCCTGCTCTGATTTTGTCAGTAATAAATTCAATTAATGTCCCCAATTTGAGGTCCTTATCTCAGCTCATGAACCCTTTGTTATATTTTCTTTTCCTGTCCATCTCTGGAGGGCAGGGATGGAGCAGTTTTGGTGGGTTCCTGGTGTCCAGCCAGGGTCAATCCACCCCACCAAGGGAGTGATGTCCAGGGGAGTGATGTGCCCATTTTGGCAGAGTAGGACAGGACAGAAACAGCCCAGGCACCACTAGGTAGTTTATGGTGATTGTTTACCCCAATAAACCAAGTTTTTCCACTGGCAGCTGCAACACAGGACTTGGAGACACTCAGACTTGCAGGACAGTGCCCAAGGTTGGTGACAAGCCCTTGCTTGACTAAAATACCAATTTCTGTGATTGGCATGGCAGAGAAAGAGCTGGGCATGTCCCAGTCCCATCTGAAATGCCGTGAGTTCCACAGCAGCCTGTGCCAGGCTCACACTTGCTTGTTGCTGCCTAATCCTCTCAAGGCTTTAACCCCATAACCCTGGGGGATTGGTGCTGGGGAGGGGAGGGCTCAGGCAGCTGGGACAGACCCCCTGCAAGACAAAGGAGCCCCTTCCCTGTTCCTGCTGGGAAAACAGTGTGTGTGACAATGCTGGAGTGGGGAATGCTGTTCCATGTGTTTTTAATACCAGAGCCAGAAGGCTGCAGCGTGTTAGAGCTCAGTGCAAACCCTGAACACACCCAGCACAGCTCCTGGGATGTTCCTTGCTCCTGAGGGGACAGCTCAGCACAGTCATTGTCCCTGGAAGATCCTTTCCATTGCATGGAGACAGGGAATCCTGGAATGGTTTGGGTTGGAAGGACCTTAAAGCTCATCCCATTCCAGCCCCTGCCATGGGCAGGGACACCTTTCACTGTCCCAGGCTGCTCCAAGCCTCATCCAACCTGGTCTTGGACACTTCAGGGATCCAGGGGCAGCCACAGCTGCTCTGGGCACCCTGTGCCAGGGCCTGCCCACCAAGCCAAGCCCTCTTTCCTGCCCAGGACTATGGAAGTTTTCAAATTAAGCTGGAGAAAAGGCAGGAGGGATTTGCAACAACTGGGCTGTGAGCCACAGCTCTGTGTTTTGGGGTGTTTAACCATGCTCTACTTTCCAAAATTCTAGGCTAAAAATCATAATAATATTGGTTTATTACAAGAATTGGTATTGGCTATGCCCTTATCTCCATGCACTTGCTAGCAGAGGGAAATGGGGTATGAGCAGATTGCTGGACTAAACCAGAAAGAAAAAAAGATTACAGATAAGCCATTTATGACAAAAAACCTGCTCCATCTGAAGGATTTGCCCTCATCCTGCTAATAAAAACATGTCAAGCCTCCAGATCTCTATTTAACCACAAATAAATCCAGCCCAGCTTGTGGGCATCTGCACATACTCCTCCTGCCCTTGAGAAGCACCAATATTCCACAGTGGGATCCACTGGAACCCATCCATCCCTGTGGTGAGTCAGACCTTCACCAAAAGCAGTGGAAATCTCTCCAGGAATAGAAGCCAGGGGGTGGAATTGATAATTCAGAAGCAAAACCCAAGCCCAGACCTCTAAATTTGGGGTTGTGGTTTGATAAGCACTGTACAGAAGCAGATCTGATCAGGCACCTGGAAACCCTCAACCTGGGCAGTAAATTATATTTCCTATTCCCATCTTGAGGCTCAGGAAGCTTCAGGATCCAGAGTCCAATTAATCTTCACTACACACAGCCTAAACAAGCCTTAAGCTCAAACCATTTCAGGTATGTTGAGCTCTGAGAGCTCCTGAGAAGTGATGCTGAAACTCTGATTTAGCCCAGCAGTGGGGGGACTGTAGTCCCTGGCTGTCCCTGAGCACCAGAGGTGTCCTCCTGTGTGGGGTCTGATGGCACCAAAACCAGCCCTCAGCACTCCCACAGCTTCCCATTTCAAACCTTTCAAATCTATAAATCAAACTAAGTTTTTGGCTGCCTGGAATTTGCACACATTTAACAATCTCTGGGAAAAGGCCTCACTGGGCTTGGACAGGGCACACAAAGGACATCTGACCTTCCCAAGCCCACAGCTGGGATAACAGGGAATCACAGAATGGTTTGGGTTGGAAGGACCCCAAATCCCATCCAGTGCCACCCCTGCCAGGGCAGGGACACTTCCCACTGTCCCAGGCTGCTCCAAGCCCTGCCCAGCCTGGCCTTGGGCACTGCCAGGGATCCAGGGGCAGCCACAGCTGCTCTGGGCACCCTGTGCCAGGGCCTGCCCACCCTCCCAGGGAACAATTCCTAATTCCCAATATCCCATCCAGCCCTGCCCTCTGGCAGTGGAAATCATTCCCTGTGTCCTGTCCCTCCCTCCCTTGTCCTCAGTCCCTCTCCAGCTCTCCTGGAGCCCCTTCAGGCCCTGGGGGCTCTGAGCTCTCCCTGGATTCCTCTCCAGGTGAGCACCCCCAGCTCTCCCACACTGGCTCCAGAGCAGAGGGGCTCCAGCCCTGGAGCAGCTCCATGTTCTCCTCTGGATTTGCCCCAGCAGCTCCACATCCTTCTTGTGTTGGGGACCCCAGAGCTGGACCCAGCACTGCAGGTGGGGTCTGTGCTGGAAAAGTTCCCCATGGAGCTGTATGAGTGGAATATATAGAATTATTTGATCATAAATAGTGCCTGTCCCATCCGCAGGGGCATTTTTCCAGAGAAATTTTACTCCAGAGCAGGATGGGAGAGAGAACTCTGGACCCCAGGCAGGGCAGGAGAGGAGGCTGGTCACTCACCAGGGACAGTGACCTATGAGCACAACAGTCTGAGCCCCTTGGGCACAATGTGAGACCCCAGGGCACAGTGTCACACCATGGAGCACAGTGTGACACCTGGAGCAGAGTGTGACAGCCTGGAGCACAATGTGAGACCCTGGAGCACAGTGTCACACCCTGGAGCATGCTGTGACAGCCTGGAGCACAGTGTCACACCCTGGAGCACAGTGTCACACCCTGGAGCACAGTGTCACACCCTGGGGCACTGTGTGACGCCCTGGAGCATCATGTGGCACCCTTGAGCACAGTCTGACACCCTGGAGCAGGGTATGACTCCTTGGAGCACAGTGTCACACCCTGGAGGACAATGTGACACACTGGAGGACAGTATGAGCCCCTGGAGCACAGGGTCACACCTGGATCATGGTGTCACACCTGGATCATCACACTCGGATCATCCTGTCACACCTGGATCACTCTGTCACACCTGGATCACGCTGTCACACCCTGGAGGACAATGTGACACGCTGGAGGACAGTATGAGCCCCTGGAGCACAGGGTCAAACCCCTGAGCATGGTGTCACACCTGGCTCACAGTGTTACACCTGGATCATCACACCCGATCATCGTGTCACACCCTGGATCACGCTGTCACACCTGGATCATGCTGTCACACCTGGAGCAGTGTCACACCTGGATCACGCTGTCACACCTGGAGCAGTGTCACACCTGGATCATGCTGTCACACCTGCAGCAGTGTCACATCTGGATCATGCTGTCACACCCAGATCTCAGGCGCCCTCCCAGCCTCCCCAGCCCAGGCCATGTCCAGCAGCATTCAGCTCTGTGCCCAGCAGCACTCAGCACTCAGCTCTGTGCCCAGCAGGACTCAGCTCCATGCCCAAGCACTCAGCTCCGTGCCCAGCAGCACTCCGTGCCCAAGCACTCAGCTCTGTGCCCACCCAGCTCCCCGCTGCTGCCCTGGGGCCGTTCCCTGCCAGCACAGGCACTTTCCCACCTGGCAGGAGCAGTGCCCCAGGGACCCAGCGCTGTGGTTCACCCTGTGAAAGCCCCATGTCCTCGCAGCTCCTCAGCCTCCCCAGCTGCCCCGGGGACATGGAGCCTTCAGCAGTTGCCTCTCTAAAGGTGGATTTTGGTTCCCTGCCTGGAAAAACAGTAGGCGAACTAGTAAACCCTTAAATTCGAACATGTGTAAGTTGTACATCTTATTTCCATTTTCCAGCAACATTCCCTTCGTCAGACATGAGGAAAAAATTACCGTCTGCCTTGGAATATCTCGGTGGAGCATTTATCTCCCAGCCATGATAACTGAATTTCAGGCACTGCTCCCTCCCCCCCAGCTCAGGTTAAGAGACAAATTTGTTTAGTGTCCTGCTTGGAACTCTTGCCAGCTGAGCTCCGAGGGTGGGATTTGTGCACTGTCACTGTTCTTACCCTACAGGGAATGGGTCCCTCCAGAAGCTCTTTGCTTCTGCCAGAGGAGGAGGACAGCTCTGGGATTAAAGCATGGCCTAAACTGCCCTGGAAATGGCTCTGGGATTAAAGCCTGGGCTTGCTCTGAGCAGAGGTTGCGCACTAATTCCCCCCTTGGGAAGGTGAGGACAATGTGCCCTTCCCTGGAAGGCCCTCAATGTGGGATGTGCTGTGTGTGCCTGGCAGGCTTGGGGCTGGGCTTTGAAGGGATGAAAGGCAGGAGCTGCTCCTGCAGCTGGAGAAAAGCACAATCCCTGCTCCCTCTCGGGCTTTGGAGACTCAGTTCTCCCAGAGTCTTCCCAAGGGTCTGCAGTAGGCCAGGCCTTAGCACGGTGCCACCTGAGCTGCTGAATGTCCCCTCTTTGTCACTCCAGCACCTCAGGAGTTAAACTGGGGCCAGAGCCCTTTTCACACCTGGTACTGGAGTCTGAAGTTCCTGACTCATGCCTGGGGCATCCAAGATTCCCAGATTTCCTCACCAGGTAGTGAACTGGGGCACTATTAATCAGAGAATAATAGAATAACAGAATAATAGAATAATAGAATAATTGAACAATAGAATAATTGAACAGACTGTGTTGGAAGGGACCCACAGGATCACTCAGTCCAACTCCTGTCCCTGCACAGGACACCCAGCAATCCCACCCTGTCCCTGAGCATTATCCAAATGCTCCTGCAGCTCTGGAGGCTCCAAGAACAGACAAGCTCTGTCCCTGGATAGATCAGACTGTGCTGCCATTGGGTGTTCTCTGGGGACAGCCCTGTCCCTTCGGGTGGGTGTTCTGGGTTCTTTGTTAATGAAAGGGCTGTTCCTGTGTCCCTGTGTGTTCTGCAGAAACACCTCAGGGCAGGTGAGCAGAGCCCCTGTGTGGCACTGCCAGGCTCCCGTGCAACACAGGGGTGTTTTAGCAGCACAAAGGGTGGAACAGCCCGAGGGGTGTTTTAGCAGCACAAAGGGTGGAAGAGCCCGACAGGGCTCCCAGGAGCAGCCAGCCTTGCCTGGAGGGCTGCTGGAGTGCACTGAGCATCCAGGGGGGGAGGGAGTTGGGTGTAACCCACGGATGGGTGTCCTGGGCACTGGCTCCTTACCTGGTTTGGGAGTGTTGGTATTTCAGAGCTGCTGCACACATGGCCTTGTCTGGAGCCATTCCCTTGGAGACTCCAGCTGCATTATCAGAGATCCCCTGTGTGCCCCACAGACCCCTTATGACACCCAGTAACAGGTCAGGAATGGCTTCTCCATAAGGGAGAGGGACAGCTGAGTGTCCCCCGTGGGCCAGCCCCTCCTGTGTGCAGGGATGGAGGGGCTGTGATGCTGACCCAGCTTTGCTTTGCCTTGCAGGGAGTCCCCCGTGGACTGCAGCGTGAGCAAGTGTGGCAAGCTGGTGGGAGCAGGCAGCGAGTCCAGCCCCATGAGCTACAGCACCTACATGGATGAGAAGAACGGGCCTCCCCCCAACATGACCACCAACGAGAGGAGGGTCATCGTCCCTGCAGGTACTGCCACGGGCTGGGGCAGCTGTCCCTGCTCTGCCTGCAGGAGATTTTTGTTTGGTTTGTTTATCCACTCCCTGAGGAATTTTCTCTCTTACAAACCACACAAAAAACAAGGAAAATATCAGAGTTTCTGGCTAGAGGGAATTCCCATGTCCCAGTGCATGATCTGAATCAGGATAGGCAGCAGATAACTGGTGCTTTTTCTTTTATTTTCATTTTCTTTTAAATTTTTTTTACCCAGAATCAAGTGTTGTTTTGGTGTGCTGAACCAAATCCATCTCCTGTCATGTGTTAGAGGAGAATCTGCTTCCTGGGACATGCAGGGGATGATCAAAGAGGAATGAAGTGGGTCCAAGTTATAACTCCCCTGGTGCTCTCAGGATCCAGCTGCACTTTCAAGTCACACTGATTGATTCAAAATGAGCTATTTTGTTTCCATTTTTTTGTTAGAAGTAGAAACCCAGAAAATTCTATTTTGCAGGAACTGTGTTATCCTTCCAAAAATTGTCACACAGAAACATTCCTGTCCAGCTTTGTTTGTGTTTGGTATCCACATCTGCTGCCTGGAGCTGGCAGGATGCTCTGGATGCATTTGGACACTCAGGGGTGAGGGCTGCTGTGGGGGGAAGCCTGAACCTGGAGTGAGAAGCAGTTTCCCTGTGAAGTTTATAAACAGCCAGGGCCAGGAAATTTCCAGCAAAGGAGCCAAGTGCTGGCCCAGTGACATCCCAGAAGTGGCCCAGCTCTGAGGCTTTCAGCAGGGCAGGAGGGCAGGCAGACAGTGCTGGCAGGAGGAAATGCACTCGTGGAATTCAGCTCCCTTCTCTGAGCATGGTTTGACCATGAGAAGATGACAGTTCCCAAGCATTTGTTTGCCATTTAGGATGGAAAGGAAAGGCTTGAACTGAATGCAGTGAGGAGAAGCCAATAAAAGACTGATGGCAAACCTGTAAATCCCATTCAGGCTGATGTTTGAGGGACTGGCTGAGCTGCTTGGGGACAGCAGCACAGTCGTGTCCAGTGTCACCCTGCCTGGAAAGGTGCAGCTGGCACCAACTAGTCCATGTGGAATTAAAGATGTTCCAGGGGCAGTACTTTTCCTGGATGTTTAAAAAACCAAGGGTGAGCTAAGTTTAGCATTGTTGAAATAGGAGAAATTACTTTCAGTGCCCCCAGTGGAAGAGAAAATTTGGAATCTCCTCTTTGAAGGAAAGTGAAGAAAAGGACTTTTCCCCCCCTTATGACCATTCACAAATCAAACCCTTGAGGTCCTTGTGAAAGAGCAGAGATTTACCAGACTTTGGAAGACAATAATGAACATCATCCCATATCTCTGGCTGCAGGAGAGGAGGCCAAGTCATCCAAGAAAGGCATTTGGATATTTTAATTTAATCCAGAATGGAGATTTATAGCGCATTAGGGCGAAGATAAGCAAAAATAATGTCACATTTGGCTTACAATAGTAGTAATAAGGAGCTCTAAGCCATGTTTCAAGAAGGCAGATTTTCAGACACCATTCAATGTCTTTTACAGCATTTAAAGGGAGGCCACAAATTCACTATGCCCTCTAGATGTTGGGTTGTTTTCAAAACTCAAGACAAATAAGTCTTTCAATTAAAAAAAAAAAACAAAACAGAATCCTCCCTTGAATACTTGCATTGTAAAATTTGCAGCATTTGGCCAGTGCTTAGAAAGCAGAATTTCAATTAACTATTGCCAAAACCTGAAGGAAATCCATCTGTCGTTCTTACAGCAGACTTGCAAAGGTGTGGGGTTGTAAATTCCTTGTTCTGAATCCAGCTTTCAGCAGCACAGGTTTAGATTCAGTGGGGAAAAGTCTCAGTTACAATTTCAGTTCCCTTGGTCTCAGTTCCGTGCTTGGTGCTGTTATTGCAGGGCTCAGGTGCCCAGGAATGCCAGGTGTGGGCACCTCCTGACCTTTAGTGCCCAGGGCTGCCCTCAGCCTGGGCATCAGTGTCCAGCCCTGGGCTGAGGCGTTGCTTGACACCCCCTAAATCCAGGCAGAGGCATTTCTTGTTCCGCCCAGAGCACCCTCAGAGCCCTGGGCATGCTCCTGATCCATGTTCTCAGCTCCCTGGGATCTGAGTGTCTGAGATCTGTCTCAGAGCTGGGCCAGCTGTTCATGACACATCAGACATCTCCAGAGTCTGGACTCCTCTGCAATCCTGTGCAGCTGCAGCAGAACATGAATGTGCAGCTCCAGCTTGGAAACCGGATCCGTGGGGAGCAGCAGCACAGGAAACATCTGAGAATGCTGATATGCTCTGAAAATGGCTGTCAAGCACTGTGGCACCAGCTCTTGCTGGGCCCTCTGATCTAATGCCCTTTGCAGAATTCAAAGGCTGATTGCTGTTTTTAACCACTCATCTCCACAGGGCTGAGCTCCAGCCGGGCTGGAGCAGCTCCTACGTCAGCAGCAGCAATAACGATCCCGCAGCTGGAGCTCTGCTGGCGCTCAGGGACGCCCAGACAGACAAAATGCACCAGGCCTCACAGCTGGCTGCCTTACAGGGACAGGGGAGGCAGGACTGTGCTCCTGCCTGGGGTGAACAGCTCCCACTCACACCCAGGGCAAGCTGCTCTGTTCTAGCCACATCATTTTATTTTATTTTATTTTATTTTAGGTTTTATTTTGTTTATATTTTATTGTATAGTATTTTATTATTTTAATTTATTTTGTTTTTATTTTATTTTTATTTTTTAAATTTAATGTAATGTAATTTAATTTAATTTAATTTAATTTTTAATTTTTATTTTGGGTTTTATTTTATTATTTATTTTTTATTTTTTATTACTTGATTTTATTTTGGTTTTTATTTTATTTTTTAAATTTTATTTTATTTTATTTTATTTTATTTTATTTTATTTTATTTTAACTTTTTATTTTTATTTTATTTTCTGAGTCTCTTTGCTGACCATGAACACCCCATGCTCAGGGTTTCTCCTGCCAGCTGTGGGCTCCCTAATGCCCCTGGTGGGAATCACACAGCCCTGATGTCCCTGCCCAGCCTTGCAGAGCCACTCTGGGACAGGAACTCCCTCTCAAAGGGCTCAGCTTCCTTCGGGAAGCTTTTTCCAGACAGAGAAGAGTCCAATGTCACCGGGGCTGTTCCCAAGCACAGGAGGGAGCTTTGGGCAGGTGGGGAAGGCAGCAGTGACCAGGCCAGGCTGTCCACGCTGAGCCCTGCTCCAGCACGGTGCCTGTTCATCCTGGCAAAGGGGGTCAGTAAATTCAATATCTCTGCCTGTGGAACAATGGCTGGTGCTGTGACAGGGCTGCAGGGACTCTGCAGGGGTGTGTGTGCCCATCCTGTGTTCTCCCCTGGCAGATCCCACCCTCTGGACCCAGGAGCACGTGCGCCAGTGGCTGGAGTGGGCAATCAAGGAGTACGGCTTGATGGAGATCGACACCACCATCTTCCAGAACATGGATGGCAAGGAGCTCTGCAAAATGAACAAGGACGACTTCCTGCGCACCACCTCTCCCTACAACACAGAAGTTCTGCTGTCTCACCTCAGTTACCTCAGGGAAAGTGAGTATTGCCCTGCCCATCCCAGCCCCTGCCCTGGGGTGAACTCCCAGGGCTCCTCCTGCAGCAAGGGACAGGGAAATGAGCAGAGAAAGGCAAGCAGAGAGAGCAAGCAGGGAAACAGGGAGTAAAAAGAGTAAAATGGGCTTGGAAAGTTCAGATGGACACAGATGGAGCTACTGGTGCTATCAGGGAGGTGAAGAACTGAGCAGGGCTCTGGAAGAGATTAGATAAGTCTTACAGATAGCAACATCTGTGGCTATGTGATAAAAATACACAAATTTGCCATGGAGATTAAGCCTGACATTAACTGATTAACAGGCAAACAATTCCACAGCTCTGCAGTCAGAGGGCTGTGCCCTCCCCGTAAGCAGGACCTACAACTGGCCAGGGCTGGAGCTTTCCTGTGCTCCTGCAGGACCAGGTTTGTTGGAGAGAGTTCAAAACCCAAGAGTGATTCCCCATATGTAAATCTGCTGGTGCAGATGTTGTGCAAATGACCCAGGACTGTGTGAAAAAGGTTGTGGAAGCTCTTTATTGCTCCTTTCTGCCCCACACTTGAGTATGGGATGGATCCAGTCCCCCTTTTTGCTCTATTAAGCCCCAAACCCAGGAGCTGTGAGCAGTCTGGAAAAGTGTTATCCCAGCACCCAAACAGGAATGATCACCTTAGGAATGGCACATGCACCTGATGCTGGGAGTCTTAGATTTCAGCTTTTCCAAGACTTCTGTGCAATCACGATCACATCCACAGGTTCCAAATGTCTCCTCTGCGCCTGTAAATGGAGCTAAAAGCATTTCCTTTCCCCACAAAAGTGTGTTGAGGGTAATGGTGCTCTGATGAGGCAGAGAACTGGAGCTGGGCCCCACATGCTCTGCTGTGTTTCCCAGTGAGACAGCTTTTTTAGGACTATCATTATTTAAGCACTCAAAAATCAGGAGAAGGTGCCATAAATCAAGGTGGAAGGGCAAGGGAGAGAAAGGCAAAAGTGTATTTTCTCCACTAGAAAATCCAATTGTGATGAAAAGGCAGCTGAAAATGTCTCCTCTGACCAGCAAAGCAGAGATACAGAATTTAGGGTGTTTCTTCAAAGTTGATCTCTCCCTGCCCAAAACCAGTGGGAGTTTCACAGATTCCAGTGGCACAGAAGTTAGATCACAGATGGGTGCCTCTGGAAGCCCCACCTTTATTTTTCTTGAGAAGTCGAGCCAAGGAAATGATTCACAACAAAAAAAAGACCCCAAACTGTTGGATTTGAACAGTTGTCCCTTGTGACTGGACAATAAAATAATTTTCCCATCCAAAATCATTGGCAAATTTAATTCTGTTTCATCAGAAAAGAGCTGCTAGTCCACAGGAAGCTTTCCAGGGATTGCCTGTGGAATTAGACAGTCTCTTGGGAAATGGGAAGGCAGTTTTGTGCAGGCAGCAGTGCTTGGGCCAAACCTGCTGCCCGGGGCTGGGGAAATCAGGCACTTTGGAACCGGAAACGCTTCTGAATTCCCACAAGATAAACACCCCAGTGAGACACTTGAGTTGTGTGATTGATAAGGTTTGAGAATTGTCAGAGAGATGGAGTTGGATGGGTTCAAAGCACACGAGCAGGCTGGATTTGGAAAGCTCGGCAGAGGAGTGGAATTCTCCAGGTGGCATCTCCAGGATCATCCCCAGTGTTTGTGTCCCATTGTTTGGGCTGACCAAAGGCAGCATCAGGGGAATTGCATGGTTGATCTCATGGCACAAGCCCCAAAACCTGGGTTCAGTGGCCACTGTTACCATCTGCTGCTGCTGATTTGCTCAGGAGCAGCTTCCTGCTTGATCCCTTGGACGCTGAGCTCTGGCCACACTGGTCTCCATGGCCAGCAAGGCAGCACCAGGGCACGCTGACATTCAGGACAGCAGCCCCTGGGTCACATCTTGCCTTTAAACACCTGAAATGAGGAGGTTTTGCTGTCTGTAAGGTGGCACCAGCCATCCTGCCTTCTCTCTGGGCCCCTCCATGGGGATTGTGAGGAATGATACTCGCTTCCAAAAGTTAGAAGTTTTATTAAAACCTTATAAAAAATACCACAGAAGACTGAATAGAGAAAATATTACCATGCCGGGAGCAGAGGATTTTTCACCATGTGCTCATCCATACAATGGATGGTCCACCTTTTAACCCTTTAGCCTCTCTCCCAAAATCTTGTCCATCAACTCCTTCACTGTCCAGTGGTGGAGATCACTTCCTGACATCTTGAGATCACTTTCTTACACATTGGAGGTCAGCTGTTGCCATAGTAATGAGCCAACCCTCCCAAATGTCCCAAACCCAGACCACCCCCTGGTAACAATGCAAGGGGGGATAAAACATAACTATACATCTATAGAACTTCTCTTAGCATATACTTCAGATTTGCCTTTTAATTGTGAGAGTCAGCCATGGCATTCCTCACCTACCACAGGATGGTGGGTCTGTGGAGCAGGGCTGTGCCTCACAGTGCTGGCTGTGCCCAGCACTGCAGCCCTGCTGCAGCTGCAATATTTAAATGCTGCTGCAATAATGATCATCAGAACATCCTGTCCTGCCAGGGCAGTGCCTGCAGTGATTTTTGTGCTTTTTAGCCACTGCAAAACCCGAGGAACTTTGCTGGAGTCAGGCAGACTGCTCACTCCTGTTTCACAAGGAATTCAGTGCCAGTCCATGCCAGCTTAGGATGGTGGATCTGTGTGTGATGATCCCAGATGTGCTCCTCAGAGCAGCTCCTGGCTGCTGGAGCTGGGCAGAGCACTCCTGTTTCCCTGCAGCTGCTCCCAGCCTGAGGACAGGCTGCTCTGGGCAGTGCTGGGTGTCTCCCTCATGCAGAAACCCCTTCCAGAGGAGCTGATGGCTTTTCCAGACCAGCTTCCAGTGGATGTTCAGTGCTGAGCCTGGAGCTCAGTGCCATGGGGATTTGGGCTTTCATTTTCACAAGTTTTCCCCTTTTGGAAGGGTGTTTGTCCCACAGACATTCCCTGCTTAGGGTAGGGAACAGGTGATGGCCACCAGCACAGGAGGATTTGGGGGCAGTGCAGACCTACAGGCTGGATTGCCTCTGCCCAGGCTCTCTAAAGGTGTTTGTGGTCTTGGGATGTTAAGCTGGATATGTGATGATTTATGAATCCTCAGCTTTGGGGTTTGTTTTCCAAGAAACAAACCTGATCTGAACTTTCTGAGCTGTTTCCTCACCCGACAAGGAGACCCCCTCTGAAAATGAGCTTTCCCAGAAGGTTCTCAGCATTTTACACTCCTAATCAGGGTGAAAACTTCCTTAAAGCTGCCTATGAAATACATTATTTTGGCACAAATGAGTCCAGACTGAAAAAATAAACCAGCAACATCTGCATGACCTCAACAAAAGCTCAGTCTCAGTTTTAGCAGTGGAAGGTTCAGGGTGAGCTGTGTAACGCAGCCAAGAGTAACCCAAACTCATCCCACGGCACCTTTAGTCTCTGGCTTAGGCCTGGCTCAGAATGGTGCAGTTGTTTCCTGTTGCCACAAGCCATGGAAGCTGGCAGGAATTCCAGAGCCTCTGTGATCCTCAGGAGATTTCAGAGTGCAGAGCCCAGTCCTGCAGCACTCTCCATCCTTTGGACCCTCCCAAAACACCCCAGTGGCTCTTTCAGGGAACTGCCTGCCCACCCCCTCAAACAACCATCTGTCTTTGCATGTTCCTTTTAGCTCCCTCTCCAAAATCATGAAGCCATGCCTTGATTCTCCTTCTTTTTGTTCATCCCCACACACTTTGGGGCTCCAGACTGATCTTTCTGCAGCACATTCTGCCTGGTGAATCCTCTCCAGGCAGCTGTTGGGCAGGGGAAGGGAGTTTTGGATGCATCCACGCTGTGTTTGGGATGAAGATCAAAAGAAGCTGAGCTGCCACCTCCATTCTTTCCCTCCCTTGCGGTGGCACAAAGAGGAAGAGCCTGAAGGGGAAAGAATGAGGCTGTGGTGAGAAGTAGAAAACTGTCCAGTGGTTTTTAGCCATGTGTTAATGCCCAACAAAACCATCCTGCCAAGTGCAGCAGGACCTGGATTCCAGCAGGAGCCATGCAGGGCCTGGGGAAGGTGAGGATAAAAAAGACTTTCAAATTAAAGAAACCTGAGACTGTGGAACCAAGATGTTCCTGCCCCTCTGAAGGATGAGCTGCTTTGTGAGAGGGAAGGGTTTATGGGAAAAAATTCTCCTGCTTTTCAGTCCTTCTTCATCTTTTTGTAATGAATGCAAGGGAAATAAAAGAAAGGGAAGGGTGGGGGGTGCCATAAAATAACGAGTTTAAACATTAATTATGGGAGAACAGCCCTCACTGCATTAACCATACCAGAGAGCTGATCCATCCTTGGTGTCGCTCACCCAGGGAGGGGAATTGGAACAAAAATGAAAATTCATCACCCAAAGCTCTGCCCCCGAAGGAGAGAGGGAGGAGCAGCATGGCTTGTGTCTGTCTGTCTGTCTGCTTCCCTCTGTCCTGATCTGGGTCTGTGCCTTTCTCCCTTTCCCTCCTCCATTGAAACCTTTAATAGGAAACACATTTCCCTCTCTGCGGTGTTCCCACCAGAAACCTCAGACTGCCGGGCAAAGGTGAGAACTTTGAGCAATTAAACCGGGGGAGGCGCCGGTCCTTTCCAGTGGCTTGGGCTGCATTTTTTACCCTAAAGTAGCTGTAGGTTGATCCTGCTCGCTCAGTGCTATTCATCACCCCACCCCCACCGCCCCAGCCACTCATTTGCAGCCCATTTAGTCATAGAAAACCACGTTTCTGAATTCCCCGGCACTTCCCTGTCTGGCAGGGGGAAGCTGGGCTGGGCGTTGCACTCAGGATTGCTTTAAATAACCTGAAAAGGAGAGTGGTGGACAGGAGTTTCCCCACAGATATTCAAGAAAGAAACGCCAAAGCCAGAAACCATCCGATGAAAACATGAGTTACGTGGACAGAGTTGTTTCAATTCCTCCAGCAGCCAATCTCTCTAAATATTCCAGCCAATCCCTTTGGCTATTGGCAGCTTTCAGAGCCAGGGTGCCCTTGGGATCCCTCTGAACTCTTTACCTCCTCGTTCACCATCCATCCTGGTCTCTGGAAGCATCTCCTGACTTGCAGCATGTGGTACCATTCCTCCTCCCCTCCCTGCGAGCAGCTTTGTTTCCCAGCACCTCCTGCCTGCGTGTGCTGCTGGCTTGTGCAGCCTCTGGCTGTGTTTGCCTTGGGGAGGACAGAAATGCACTGCAGCACAGGGCCAGCAGCATCCAGCACCTGCAAAGGCTCTCAGATCTGGCAGGGACCTGCCCAAACCTCAGCTCTCACAGGAGAGACACTCTGAGAGCACAGAGGGGCACCTGGGGTCATTGGGACCCTGTGCACCACAGGAACGTGCAGGGCTCAGCCCCAAGTCCTGCTCAGCTGCTGAGAGGGGTTCCTGCCCTGCTGAGGGGCTGGGGATGCCCAGGGGCAGGATCCCCTTCTTGGAGGGGATCTGCAGAGCTGTGAAAGCACTCAGGGCAGCATTGGTGCTGCTCCAGCCACAGCCTCAGGACAAACAGGACCCTGTGCCCTGTCAGGGCTGTGGCTGACCCAGCAGCAGCTGCTCCAAGAGCTGCAGGAAGGTGAGCCCAGGGCTGATGTGAGCACACCTAACCAGACAGCCATGAAATGGGTATTTCATGCTGGCTTCCCTGGACTCCCAGGATCTCCTCCTGCATTTCCAGGAGAGCTTGCAGGAGAACCAGAGGGAAATGCTTAGAAAGGAACATTTCCCCCACAGACTGTGCAGAACAGAGACCCTTCCAACAGGTTCTTTATGTGCTGCACTTGTGTGTCATGTGGGGCTGGATGGAAAGGCCTCTCTGAAGCAAGGGAGCTGCTCCCAAATTCCTCAGATCAGGGAGATGCTGGAATCCCAGTGAGAGCTGTGCAGCTGCTGGCCCCAAACCAAGCATGTGACACTCTAAAAATGGCCAAAAAGGTCCTGACAGTGCAATTTGTGTCTTTTCTCCTGCCTGTTCCTCAAACAGAAAATTTCTCTATCACAGCCAGAGAGAGAAAAGCTTCTTCCTTATCCTGTCACACAAACTGTGCCACAGGCATTTCTGGAGGCTGTGCTGGGATAGATCCTGTACCACCTCACCCCTTAAGTTCAGTTTTCAGTGGGGGACATGAAGGCACCCAGTGAGGGAGACAAGTGAGGAAACAGCAGCACATGTGCCCTGCAGCTACCAAGCTTTTAGATGAGTTTCACAGAAAATGTGTGCCTAATTAACAGCAAAATTAGCTTTTTTTCATGCCATTAACAACATTTCCTACTTGGCCTGATGGCTCCCCGTGCCCAGACTGCTCTAACTCCCTTTCTTTGCCTTGCAGGTAGCTCACTGCTGGTGTACAACACTCCGTCCCACACAGACTCCTCACGTCTTGCCACCAAAGAAGGTCAGTGTCTTGCATATAAATGTCCTGGGTTTGATTGGCTTAAGACTAGACCTTGTTAATAATATCCTTGGCAGAGAATGTTCTGCCCCACTCTGCACTCACAGCACAGTTAAAAAGGAATAATTCTCACTGTGCAGCCCCACCCAGGCTGGAAATGCCATCTCTGCTTGTCCAGCCAGCACCGTGGCATCAAAGGTGTCACTGTCACACGGGTGTTCTGCTGAGCTGGTGAACTGCTGGCACATTTTCTGTTCCTGATGTGAACAGTTTGGATTCTCACACAGACAGCAAGGTCTGAGACTCTGTTTTCCTCTGAGTTCACAGTGGAAAGGATCAAATCTTCTCACAATAAATTTCACTACTGTAGAGGCTGCTGAGGTACTCAGGTATTCCAAACCCATCCCTGGATCTCTAGCTTGTTTCAACCAGCAAGGAAGACAAAATGTATATTTTTGACACTTTCATTTTGGAATAGTTTAATTTTCTTTTTTGTTTCAAATAACCCTTTTTTTTATCTAGTAGAAATTCTGACCATGTAGATATAGCTTAGAAACTCTGGAGTTTAAAAGTTAATAACCCTCTTGAGACTCCTTCAGGCTTTGGAGTTTTTTGTGGGTCCTTCAGTCAGGTGTTTTAGGTTTTTCTCTGCATCTCCAGCCCTGCTCCTTGTTTTATTTTAAATGACAAACTGTACTCTCATTCAGGAAAAAGTTGTGAATATTGGTGTGATCACAGAATTCTAGAATGGTTGGAAGGGACCTTAAGGATCACCTGGTTCCAGTCCATGGCCATGGACAGGACAGGATGAAGCACATCTCTTACCTACACAGAGAAGTTGAATTGATACAGTGAATATTTGGGTGTATTTATCACCCCCGAGTAGGGTGATAAAGAGCAAAAATCTCTTCTGTGCTCTGTAACTCCTGGGTAGGGACAGGAGTCTGTAGTGGAGCTTTCCTTTCCCGTTGTGCTGCTGCAGGAACGTTGGGTTTGTTCCCTGGGCTCTGTTCAGCTCCTCCTTGGAGAAGTTTCTGGGGAGGGGTGAAACTCCTGCCCACCCCCTGGAGCCAGCCTGTCCCTGTGCCAGCTCCCTGACTGTCACAAATGGCTCTCTGCTCTTCAGGAGAGCGTGACTGCGTGGATGAGCCACAAGTTTGGATTAAAGGAACACTGGGGAAAGGCAGGAGAGACAAAACCTCCATTGCACTGAGGGGCTGCAGCAAACAGAGCCCACATTTAACGGCTCCTGCAGGGAGGCTCTGGCTGCCTCCTTTCTGTGCTGCCCTCAGGGCCCTCCTTTCTCCCTGCATTTCACCCCAACATCTGCCTCAGAGCTGGGCACGAGGTCAGGGCTGCTCCTCCAGCAGCTCCTTCTGTCCAGCAGGTAAATCCACTGCAGCTCCCTGGCACTGTTCTCTCCTCTGAGGCAGCAGCAGTTGGTAAAACAGGGGCAATGCAGGTACAGAGCCACTCAGGCTGTGCTCTGACTGCTGCTTTGACATTAACAATAATCTATTTAAAGTTCATCCGAGCTGGGCTTGCACTGTGTAGGAGGGATATAGTGGGAATAAAGGGAATAAAGTAGGGACATGTGCTCCTTCACAATTTCCCCTTACACCCAAACTTCTGCTCATTCTGTCTCAGGCCAGGCAGTTGCTAAAAATAAAGCCAAGAAAAGTCTGATTTTTTTTTTTTTCTTCAAGAGAAAATCTCTGTGTAGAACTGCACTCCTCTGAAATTTTAAACACTTTGTGACCTGGGCTTTGAGTCACTCAGACTGAAAGAAATTTGAGGGTAAAGTGTCCCTCCCCCTGCATTTTTAGTGACCTCGAGGGTGTCTCTGTGGTGCAGCTGACAGAGCTCTGGGTTCACTGCTGTCAGCGTGGAGCCCTCAGCTTCACATGGAACTTTCATCATGTGTCAATAAAGGACCAAGCACGCCCAGGAGAGAGGCAAATAAAAATTAAGAATTACGTAGAAATGTTGAAATCCCATCTATTCCTCCCCCATTTCACCCTATAGGGCATAAATTCCATCATTCCTTCCACACTGGGTGTTGGTGTAGCACAAACTGCCCCACTCCAAGCCACTGCAGCTGGCTGAGGTTACTGAGATAAGGAAAAGGGATAGGAGGGCAGGACAGGCTGGCAGATAAGGGACTGGGGAGCAGAGTGAAGTGGCTCATCCAATAGCACAGCAGAGACTCATGATGCTCATAAAACTGGACTTGGAATTCCTCAGTCTGTTTTTTTTAGGAAACAGGATTTTCCTTGTTTCCTTTTTAATGGGCTCACTTCAAGATGATATTCTCACTCCAAAAGATGATATTCTTTTGGAAAAGGAATTTCATGTTTAAAATTATTATTTTTTTTAAATTATTTTTTAACTTCTCAAAAGTTAAAAAATAATTTTAAACAGTTTTCTTCATGCCAATGCATCTGGAATCTACCAATCCTGTAAATATTTCTCCTCTCTACGTCTGTGAATAAAAACAGATGAGTTTTTCTAACCACCTTCCCTTGAGGATTCAAAAGCAGGTGATGAAATAGTACCAACCATGCCGAAGATAGGAAAAAATACCATTTTCTTCACTCCTCCTGTAGCTTTTCTACATAACTAGTGCAAATAAGCTGCTTGTGCAGATTGCAGGGAGAGACAGGAGTCCCTTGCATACACTGACACTGTGCTTTACACAACATGTTCCTTCCATGGCTGGAAAAAAGAACCCACACGTCAAAAAAAAAAAAGTGCAGCTGCAGCACAGACAGCTGCAGATGTTCCAGATGCAGCCCAGGCTCTGCTCCCTCCCCCAGGACTGTGTCCCCAGGAGCTCAGGGAGCCTGGCCCTGTCCCAGTGCTGTCCCTGGGCTGCCTTTGGTGCCCTGGCTGCAGCTGCAGACCTGACTCCCTTTTTCCCTTCTGCTTTCTGCCCCCTCACTCCCTGCAGTGCCAGCTCTGCAAACAGGAGCTGCAGCTCTGCTTTGGGCCAGCTCAAGAACTCTGCAGCAGGAATTTTGGGAATCTTTACAGCAGACCCTGAAGTCCCACAGTGGGGCCCAGGGCAGCTGAGTGTTCTCACAGCAGACAGGTAGAACCTTGTCCTCTTCCAAGGCTCCTGCTGCCTCAGCTGCTCCCTTCCCAGCCTCATAAACACTCCAAAGGATGGGACTGAGCGTCACTGGGACAAATTGTCTTCAGCTGCCTCAGAGGAGTAAATGGCTCTAATGAAAATCACCAGTGGTTTTTGGCTGGAGAGCAATTTTCTGGGAAATGAAATAAGGCTGCTCTCATGGCTGAATGGAAAGAGCTGTGTCCCCCTCCCACTGCAGACATGGTCTGGGTCATTTTCTGGGACTGTTTGGAGAAATGAGTGATCTGCTGTGGGTACTGGAGACAGGGACAGGAATCTGAGCCCACAGATCTGCCCCAGTCCAGGGAGACCTTAAACTGCTCTCCTGCAGAACGGTGTCATTTGAGCAGCTTTCCATAGGGAAATGGAAAGAATATTCACATACAACAACATTGGGAGGCCAAAGGGCCACGTCCCCAAAGGGCTCTGAGCTCTCTGGCCTCGCTCCAGCACAGTTTTAAAGTTTTTAGTGTGTCGGAGTCTGTGTAATTCCTGTGTTTAACACTCGAGCAGAATGCTGTGCAGGAGCTGATGCCAGGGCAGAGCTGGGGGCTCCCAGCGAGGCAGAACCCTGGTGTGTGGATGTGTGAAGTTCCCTGTGGCCATGCAGCCTGTGGGAATGCCTGGGCTGGGATGTGTGGTACTTTCCAATTCACAGAATCCAATTCACAGAATGACCAGGTTGGAAGAGACCTTCAAGATCACTGAGTCCAACCCAGCCCCAACACCTCAACTAAACCCTGGCACCCAGTGCCACATCCAGGCTTTGTTAAACACACCCA
>JAWWEY010000005.1:28171824-28219085 GCA_035582745.1 Loriotus luctuosus | reverse complement strand
AGAAATTTGATGGACTGTTGGTTTGTCCAGTGTCATTGGAGAGGTGGCACTGTCACCCTCCAACCCACTGTCACTTTTAGAAAACTATAAATGTTGGAGTCAGAAAATAAACTTCCCTTTTTCTTCACCTTGAGAGCAGCAGTGTGTGCTTGTGCTGTTTCGTGTCCTGTAGTGACATCAGGGGAAGCCAACATCAGCAAAAGATGCCAGTTCAGGGCCCAGTGACTTAAATGCTCTGCTCAGCTGCATGTTCTTTGAGCAAAGAAGAGATTTTACAAGCATTGGGCATTATTTGGGTTTGTGATACAGCAGTACAATCTTCCCTTCATGGTTTGGAACTTCACTCCATCCAGAAAAAACTCCTGCTTTGAAAGAACAGTTCCATCAGCAGTCTCCTTATTTGGTTTAATTAAGAAGACCCAATTACTGTCAATCTTCAGGGGATTTTTAGTAATTAATTATTAACACTGGCTAAATACCCTGTACATCTTCATTAGATGAGCATTGCCTAGGACAACTAGTTACTAAAAAAAATCCATTAAGAAAAAAGGCTGTGACAAACAAATTTCTTTTCTTTCATGAGCTCCAGCTTCATGTCAAATTTTATGTATAATGTCGAACAACCACAAAAAGGGTAGGCAAGTAAACTCTGAGGGGAACTTCTCCAGAAAGCTGAGTAAAACAGGATATAGGTTCCAGTCACTATGGAAAAACATGCAGACATGACATTTCAATGTGGATTACAGCCTAATTGTACTCAAGTGCTGTGATATTCATGTAAAGGAACACCAGCATGAGGTGAGATAGCCTGTGGTCACTGCAATCAGCTGTTATGAGAGGGATCTTCTGAACAGAGCAGATTTAGGGCTGGTGATTTCCACAGAGGGAGAACCAACCCATGGGTAACACTCAGGTCCTCAATCCTGCTGGGAAGATAAGGCCCAGCTATCTCTAGGAAGCTCATCAACATATGAAATCTGCAGATGGTATCCATTTGGGAATAGTCACAAATAATGCACCACAATTTGTACTTTTTTAAACCAAAGTATTGTGAGCAAGAATAATATCCCTGACCAGAATGTTTCTTCTTGTGGGAAGAAATATCCTTATGGAACACATCCCACTCCACTGTCTTCTAACCTAACTACAAAGGAGAGAAAAGTTGAAAATAATTTCTGAACTCTCATGGTGGTGAACACATGATCTAGACAGACTTTCCTCAGAGATCTAAGCTGGAGTAGTTTAAGGCTTTAAAAATCTGTTTTACTTAGCCCTGAACAGGAAGATGTCACACAATTAATGACAATGCCTTGGTTGTGGAAGTGGGGATTTCTAACATGCCAAAGTAGATCTGTCTACAAGCAGAGGCCATAAAATGGCAGAGAAGGCAGAATCAGCTGGCTTAGGAGCTCAGGTTAAACTTCTGAAAGCTCCACAATCTGAACTACAGGTTTTAAACTGACTTAATACTCAACCAGCCTTGTCTTCATTGCTGTCATATGTGTTCCACAGGGAACACTCTCTGTCCTGTGCCTTTTCCACCTTTGGGCTGGTGGATAACACAAAAGCCAGCTGGCCCTGCCAGTCTGGCAAAGGCTTCTCTGACATTGCCAACAAGTATCTAGAACATCCAAGATTTCATTATTCTCAATTTCTCCAATTCCACCTTTGACCAACACTAATTCCTAGACCTTGCTAATTCCACTCCTCACCATCCTGGTACTCCTGCTCAGTGATCCTGTCCAAAACCTGGTGTCCTGCACAATTTCCACACCCAGAGCAGGTATCACCTGTGGGATCTATAGATATCCTCAGTGCCTAGGGAAGCAAAATTCCACTTTCTGCCTGTCAGGATTACTGCAGCCTTAGGGAGGGAGAAAAGACAAGACCAAAACCCAACAAACACACACTTACACATTATACTGTTTGGAAAAGAACACCTCAGGCTATTTCTTGATTTTTTCCCCCCATTTCCATTCTTGATTAAAAAGAAAAACTAGAAGCAACAGTAAAAACTTGGAAAAAGCAAGCTTATCACTGAGATTTATAAAATTACCTATAAAAAAAAAAGACAAGGCATGACTTTCAAGGATGACATCTGACCAGCACCTTGGAAACAGCTCCTTTGCTGCATCTGCCAGAGCTAAACCCTGGGCTGGCTGTTATGTCACCCTCCAGCAGTTGGGAATTACTTACAAGCTTTAGAGAAACATCTTGTAACTGCCAGAAATCATAGTGCACTCTCAAGAACACTATTCCCAGAAGTCATGATTGCAAAGAAGGGGAGGAAAATAAACAAATTTAACAAACAGCAAATTAGATTAACCTCTGTGAAAGCTGAATCCCTTTTACATTATCCTGTTTACTTTTCAAAGTTCTCAAAAGCCAAAAGGCCATCAGCTAAATCACCTCATTCACATTTACCATCAATGCACTTGGAAAACACTTGAATATTCCCAAAGTTAGAGTCCCAAATGTATCCCACTTCCTGACATCAGAGTTGTACTCACACCACTGTCTGAACATGCTGAATATCTGTCAGAAATAGACATCAACTTCTTACATCCTTTTGCAAAAATCATTTTACATTTCTCAGATTCTGATTTTTCCTTCACCTGAAGACAGCAGGGCAAGAGTATTCCTATATATTCTACATTTCCCATCCTATATTAACAGGTTTAAGAGCCCCAGGTATTTTTCCTCTATCATTCATCTAAATTTTGGGAAATTATTAGCAATTATTTTCGAAAAGTATTATTTTGGAAAAGTATTAGCAATTGAACAGCAAATACTTAAAAACCACAATTTATCCATTCATGTACTTTGATATCTTTGTTCTTGTTCATTCTCAGTGAAAACAGCAATGTACAAATGTTCCAAAGAAGTGACTGCACCAGAACTAGATCAATGATCAGTTTTGTCAGGAGTTTCATTCTGGTAGCAATCACAGAAAAGGAAGATATGCAATAATCTAGAATGATTTACATAACCTCAGCAATAAAAAAGTTCATTTAAGTAGTGCTAGATCAGGGATATGTCTGTAGATTTTCCATGGAAATATGCAGAACCACCACTGGGTAAATGATTAATGGAATAACATCAGAATGGAAGAAAAGCTGTAAATGCAGGACTACAGCCAAAAGGCACAAAGAAACCAAATTAAAGACATTTAGAGCAAAACAATTCCCTAAAACACTGCAAGTCTTCCAGTAATTATATTTTGAGCTATTAAAATCTTTTTTATTATTATTTTGTGGGGGAGGGTTGTACTGGTTGGGTTTTGGTTTTTAAACACATGAAGCACTCCTTCTTTACAAGGGAATTTCTGCAAACATGAAACCAGAAAGCTAAAAATTATGGAGATCTAGCAATAGCTTTGAGCCCTCCAGTCCTTTTAAATGTTAGGCCACTGGAAAAGCACTGCAAGGGAGAATGAGAAGGTGAACAGAATGTGCCTATTTTCCAGCACCACCCCCCTCAAACACTGCAGTCATAGTCAGAAACTTAAAAAGAGGAATTCTCAAAGCTGATTTTATTCTCTTTGGAGCTCCCTGACATCACTGGTTTTAACATTCGGTTTCCATAAATCCAGAAGTGTCATAGAAGATGTATGGCCTGACTCTGGGAGGAATGTGCCATCCTTTTTGAAGTTCTCCTTGCAGCTTTGTTTACTACTGAAGCATTGAAATATTATGAAGCGTTAACTGGCCCATTATCAGAGCGTGTCTGTTCCCTATCAGGGTCCCCTTTGTCACTGGCTTCCGTCACACCTTGTATCTGATTAACACACTATAGGATAACACAGAGCTACACAGATCTGCTTTGTGTTCCCTCACAGCTGATGAAAAACAGATTTTCCTTTGCACTCTAATGTGGTTGCCCTTTAATTGGGTCTGTAATAGGGTTCATTTGATGTGATTCCTCATACTGAACCAAAACTGCTGTACAATAAGTACAAGGCTCATTATGTTCAAGGCTCTACTTAGTGATTTGTTACATTCTTCATTAAAAACCTACTGTTTACATGAAAGATTCAATTAACCATTTATTAAGAAAGAAAAGATTTATCTTGTCTAGCTATCCAAAAGTTAGGCATGTGATTTTAAGTCTGTGCCTCTATAAACCAAGGAGAGAACCAGATGTTAGGGATCACCTTCTGCAGGTGTCTACCACACCTACCTTAGGGTAAATACCACTGCAGGGCAATTCCTTCACAGGGCAGGAAAAAAAAATCCTTCCACCCTTTACACCTGTGCAACCTGGAGTCACTGCTTCACAATCAGCCTCATTGCTATGAATATATTCTGACATCAAGCTCATAGAAATCTGACAGCTGGAACTAATGGCAAGGAAAGGAAAATAGAGTAACCATTGATGTCTTCTAAATTTAGGTGTCTCCATAAAAGGTAGAGCACCCTCAAAGTTCCTATATTGCCAGTAGCAGACTGGATAAACTTTTTTTCCCCCTCCTTTTTGGAGGAATGTAAGATATCTCACTGGCAACCTGCTATGCAAGTAACAGATCGGTGGTTTGGCTCACCTTCCCAGTCCCACAAAGCCACAGAGCAGGCACCAGTGCTGAAAGGGAATATGTCCAAGGCAGGTTTTATGTGAACACAAAACCAATCAGGACACCCTTGCCCTATCTAAAGCTGCCTGTGGTTACTCTGCTGCAGGCAGAGCCACAAGGAACAGCCAACACCAAAACAGGCTGCTGGCAAATTGAACAATGAACAGAGGAACTTCAGCAGCTCAGCTGCAGCCCCAGCTCCTCACTGCCCTTTTGCCCACCCCTCTGTTTTCATGTTTGCTAGAGGATAACAGGGCAACAAGATGCACCACAGAAAGGGGGTCCTGTCAAGTGAAGGGAGAGCCTTTTTTCCTGGACTGACTACAGCACTCTTCAAGGAAAGAGGACACCAAGCTGGAGTCAAAGGTTATCTATTTTCATAGCATGCTGCCTATTCAAATAAAGCCCACACCAAATCCCTGTGGTCTGCTCTTCCTTGACTCTAAGAGAGCTGGTCAACATCTCATACAGCTGGCCCCAGAGCACAGAGGGTTCACAGCACATTCCTGCTTCTTTAGGTGAAATTCCAGCATTCCCAACATGGAGGATTTCTATCAGGGAGCTTAGCTAACACAGAAAGAGGCAAGCTGTTCATTAACAATGAATTACATACAAGGCAAACATTATTTGCTATTTATTACAAATACCCAGGGCAAAGAATGAGAGCTGGAAAACCACCTTAGGCATGAGGCCTTTCCTAAAGCCCATGGACAATGCTGTAACTATCTAAAAGATGTTTTACTGCTGCAGGAAGTGTTGTGATCCACTCTTGGTCATAAGAGAAACAAGATGGTACAGCAGGTCTGGATTCAAAGCTGCAAAGGCACTGAAGAGGAAAATCAGGGGAAAGGGTGAGGATCAGACTGCAGAGTCCTAGGAGTTGATGATGCTTAATTAAATATCATTTAAATAAATGAGGAAAATAGTTTGACTGCAATAAAACTCAGCTAGGAGCAGAAAAATAATAAGAAACCTGAGAGATTAGTAGCTCCCTTGGCTCTTGATAATGTTGCCTAAAGTGAACAGAATAAAACCACCTCAAGTAAGCTGACATCTCTTTTCACAAGCTTGGAGTTGCAGTTCTCCAGGTTTCTGAAGCAGGGGAAAAGGGAAATTAATTTGCTTGAGACTCCTATACCAGCTGCTGATTCCAGGCTTTCAGCTAAGCCCTGAGAGCTGCCCCACTTTAGGGGTACAAGAACACTGAACTGGCTGCTTGCTGCCAAAGCTCAGCACATGACTGAGACTGAAGCATTCTTAAATCATCAACTCAGACTTCTTCTGATAAAAGGGATATCTTGCTTCTCCCAGTGCAAAGCTGACACTGCCCAGTATATTCTGTGCTAAAGCAGTACATCTGTTTCAGTTCATCAGTGGCAGAGTCCAGCCAAGCTATATTAAACAAATCATCACTAGTCTAACATTTCCATAATTTCTGTGACAATTACTTTACTACAGAAAGCATTTTTCCCCTAAGGCTTATAAGCCATGTGATTTTCTCCAGTGCTATTTCAATCACAGTATATACAGCTCATTGATGAGTGGAAGAAGCATTTGTCTCCCTGAGTAGAAATTATTTTCAAATCTACTTCTCAACATTTATTTCTGATTTCCATCAGAGGACCTATTCCTGTCAGAATGTGTGCAACAAGACTGAGAAGAGAAGGTTTGCTTGTTGTGGATTTAGCACAGATAAGAAGTTCCACCACTGCTGGAGACTGTTCAGACACCTCAGCAGGCACTGCTGGTGTAAAACTGCCCCCCAACCAAACACCTCTGTGTTTACAGCCTGCTGTAACATTCCTTTAACACCAACCCAGATGTGAGCTTCTGATAACCTACTCTCTTATAATTCCTATCATCACTATTTAGAATACACTGCATTTTTCTTGCTTGTAATTTTTTGTACTGAGAGACACAAGTGCAACCAGATTCCAACATGATTGAGAAAGCAATCAATTAATTAGTGGTTCTATTTGTCTTCCAGAAAAGAGAGCACATTATGCTTCCTGTTCCCTTCAGGGGCATGGTGTTTATGCAGCTTATAGCCCCAACACCCAGATAATAAAGCCAGAAAACCTTCCTGGAAAAGGAACTCGCCTAACTCACCAACTAACACCATTCTAAGTGTGGCACTGCTCCACAAGCAACAAAAAATATAATTTACCACCATGCAAACTGCTCCCAGTGTGGGTTTGGTGTTTCCTCCTCCACCCCCAATAACCAGAGTGCCACATCACTTCTTCCCTTTATTCTTCCTCAAGAAAGAAGGAAGGAGTTTCCTTCCTGAAAGCCCTGTCCAGTGCTTTTTGCAAATTGAGGAGCCTTTCCCATCCATTATCTTAGCACTCCTCCCTGAACTCATGGTGAACATAAAGATTTCATGCTTTTAGTAAGGGAAAAAAGCCAAGTACATTTTATTCAGATGGTAATATTGGATATGAAACTGTATTTTTGTATGTAGAATCTTCTAGATTCTATAAATTTTGCTTAATAGTATTACAACACATCTCACTGTAAAGCTTCCCCATAGGAACAAATCAACATGTGAGTCACTAGGAAATTGTACTGGTCTCAAAGTAAAACAAGTGTTGGATGCACTCAGATTGTCCAGCCTCACCCAGAGTGAAACTTTTTTAAAAAAAGTCCTTCCACTGTTTCCATTGGAGATGTCCCTAGAAACAGCTGATTGTGTTAAGCTGAACATGATGCTCATCATAAATAAGTACTAAGTGCAAATTCATCTGAGTTTAAATCTAATCCTTAATGAATATCAACAGCAACTCTGCCTCTGGAGCAAATTTTCATTCCATACCTCCATGAAGAAAAGACAGAGCCAGCTAAAAAGAATTACAGTTTAGAAAATGTTATTTCACTATTAAATTAGAAGACATTACTAATGAGTATAACAGAAGAAGCCAAACTAGACTATACATAGTATTTTGCAGTGTAAGTTAGGTCTTAAACTATATTGAACTTTTCAGAGAACAAGCTGGAATACATGTAATTAAACTGAAAAAGGAACAAAGTAAATGACTGAAAAAGTCATAGGTACTGCTGCTCTTGACTCAGGTAAATTGTTTTTGACTACAAAATTTAATTTCATGACAGCTACTCTATACTCAAAAGGATGTAGAGTCACTACAATCCTCAACAGCACTTGATAATTCAGTATTCTTCCTTTTTTCCAATTTAGCAGTGTAATACAAGTGTTCCAAAAGTTGACTGTGATCCATGGATAGCTGGACAAACTAAGCTATGTAGCTAAAGGAAACCTATCCAAAAGGTGAAGACAATATTAGAGTGTCTGTTCCCTCAGCAGGGAACAGTCAGCATCAGGATCACTGCCACATTTTCTTTTTGAAACAAATATTGGCACCAGGCAATGCAGAGAAGCTGAATAAAGCTGCTGGGTAACAAGAGCCATTTGTTTGGAGAACTAAGAAATAATGAAAGCTTGGCACACTTACATAAAGTGATTAATTTATAAAAGTCTAAAAGCACTTTTAAAAAGCGTAAAGTTAACTTGTATGAATTTTCAAAGTACACACACACTTTTTGATGTACAGCCTAATGATTATCATCGTGCCTTGAAAATTCATCTTTTATCCATATGATTAGAAAGTTGCACAAGAAAAATACTTTCAATTTGCAATATATTTAGTTCTTTTAGCACTCCCTTGTGCAAAGAGGCTCTGGAAGGATGAAGGAAGGCAGACCTACCGCTATGATATCCAGAGTGTTGTCACAGACCTTGCGGATCTCAGCGTTTTTATCGTGCATCAGGTCTATGAGGTATGCTGGAGCTTCTGCACAGCAACTGTTAAGGAGAAAAATATTTTTCCCCCCCATCACAACCCTGGGTTCTTCAAATTTCACTAATTTGCTGGAATTTTTCATCTCATGTAGCAAGAAAGCATTTTTCAAATGTTGGTGTTTTATCATTCCAGAATTAGCAAGAGATGGAACTGCTTTAATTTTTTAAAGCTAGCAACTTAGGAGTCCACACAGGACACAAAGAACAACCACCCAAATGGCTTCTCAGATATTCCACAGAGATTAAAGGCAAAAAGAACATGAAGAAGTATCCTTTGTATTGTTAGCAATGTAATCACTAATTTGTTATCCCACCCAGGACTCTTTCAACCCATTCTGAATGCTTCAATAAAATTCAACACTCAGTTAAGACCCACAAAATTTCAGACCATGCAACATATTTGTATAATGGTACAATACAAAAAATTGTTTATGCTCTACATGTTCTTCTATGAACTGTGAATTTCATTATGATTTGCAAAACAAATTCAGACAGTAAACCAGACTGGATAGCAACTAATGAGTCAGCTGGTCCAGTGATCCCCTCCTACTCCCCTCCCTGCTTCAAAGCAAACTAAGTTTAAATCTCAACTATTAATCTTACAGTGCCTTTACATGCTTAGGCTGCTTGGGTTTTTTCTTTAGCTGAAATAAACATTTACAAAGAAACCTCTGAGATCATGAGGTTACTGCAAGAGAAACAGAAGTCAAACACCAGCAATGGTAAATTAAGTGTTGCAATTCTAGATGCTTAATCTGTAAAAGGATACGTGTTTCCTTGATGATGACATCTCTGGTGGCTTGGTGGAACACCATCTGATAAAATACATAGATGATCTGGCACACAAACTCATCATCTTCCTGCTGAGCTGCAAGGAGAAGAAAAATCCACCAAAATTTCAAATCTCACAAATAGAAGCTTTTGATGGTTGAAGAGTTGTGAAGGTGTGGGAAAACCCAAATCTATGGAAGCACCACTCAGAATCTATCAGTAACAGAGTAACTGCTGCTCCTTCCTCACACAAACACCAACCCCTGCCTTGCAAGGGAACAGCAATGCCAATTACAAGTCCTGCTGTCACACGTGGCCAATTTACCATTCAGCAGCTCGATGAGGGCAGGGATGATCCCAGATTTAGCCAGCAGAGCAGCACAAGAGTCATCCATGGACACGGTGCCAATCATGATCACCACTTCCAAAACAAGGTCATCCTCAGCAGAACCTGCTAAGGCACAAGGAGAAGTAGGAAGTATTACCTCTCTCAGGAATTCTTAATCTACTGGCAGTTGTGTATTTATCTGCAGACATGATTCTATTCTTCAGTGTTATGTTTTCCTAAACAACCACAAATTATAAAGGTAAATGGACTCTACTCCGAGCACTCTAAATAATCTTACAGAAACTCTGCTTTGGAAGCCAAACCAAACTTTGTACAGACCTGGTTTTAACTTATCCTTGAGATATGGAACCAGTTTGTATTCCTTCAGCACAAGTTCCCAGTCCAGCTCTGGTAAGGTCAAATTTGCAAGTGTTCCCAGGCATTCAATCACAAATTCCTCTTCTTCCGAATTTGATATTTGAGCTGCTAAATCACCAACATATTCCTGAAGAAAATACAGCAACAAGCATTACAAATGAATAATTTGGGTTTCTGAAGAACTCACATCTCAGCCAAACTAAAGCTGGTTCTCAAAAGAAAACTAAAGAGACTTTGCTCCTGAAATAAGGACTAATAAGGCAGTTTCAATTCCAGTTGATGAATAACCCAAGAAAACATTTCAGTACTCTTCCTCTACATCCTTTCACTTTCAAGGAATGTGGATCTTTGTTTCAATGTTCCAAAAGTAGTTACTACAGTACAGAGTTTCAAAAAGCTCTTAGAAAAAAAAGGAAAAGAAGACAGAGAAAATCATCCAGCATTACTGGTAGTAATGGAGTTCTTTACCTAAAGATTTTAATAAATAACTACAAGATTTTCTGAGGACAGGAACAGGGGAATAATGGCTTCTTCTTATTTTATACTGCTTTAAGACAATTTGATATTTGATCCACATTTTAAGAGTATGTTTAAAATCTTCATGATTAGGATGTTGTGTTTTCCTCCCTTCTTTTGAAAGGGTGGCTTTACAGGATCAATATTTAAATATTAAATATTTAAAATGCCCACAAATAAAACACACTTAGCACAGTGACAGAAAAAAAAAGCACCAGATTTTTCTCTCTAGGTCCAAGAGCAGAAATTTAGGATAACTTAATTGTAATGATGTTCACCCCAGCAGCTGGGGCATTTTTGTTTGTTTGCTTGGGTTTGTGTGTTTGTTTTGAAACTTACTGGATAAGGCTTAAGGCCTGTTTTCCCCTTAGTGGGGAATCCAAACTCTGATCTACCAGCTGAGATAGCCTTATAAAACAAAACATAAATCACCCCAGGACAGACAAGTTAACTTAAACTGGACACCCTACAAAACAAACCAAAGCAGCTCTCCAGAGCCAGACTTTTCCAGAAGGATAAAAACCAGAGATCACATCAGGTAAGACCTAATACTTACAATAAACTGGCTTTTAGTTGGCCCATCATGCTGTGAAATATTTCTGATCATCTTCATTAATAATGGATCCTTAAACTTCAAAGCCCTCTTCATGAGCATTTTCAAACCATTTCCTGAAAAGCAACAAACACTTAGAAAAGTCTTCAAATTAAAAAGGAAAAAAAAAAAGAAAAAGAAAAAGAAAAAAAATTAAGGAAAAAAAAACCAGGGAAGTACTGGCTGATCAAAAATCAACATGCACACAAATGCTTTAAGCTGTAAAAGTTTAGAAAGAAAAAGTGTTCAGCAGTTAGTCCAGGCACAGAGATTTCTCTCCCCATTCCATGGAATAAATATGTTGTTGTGGTTTTAAAAGTTTATTTACCTAAGATCAATGCATGGGAACAGATCTGAAGCACCTGACCACATACAGCAAATCCCAGTGTTACCACTATGTTTACTCTTGCCTACCTAAAAGTGCTGCTAGCTTGAGTTTCACCTTTAATATAAAATTGGATCTCCATGCTCCCCCTTCTACAGAGCTATAACAGAATTTAAAAGTGGAATTTCAGGCCACAGAACCTCCTGATTGCAATTGTCCCCTTTGAAGGCCAGTAAGTGACTGCAGCAGTTTTTGGGAAAATGTTGAGCACAAGTGAAAGTTGCAGCCACTGAGTAATATTGTTTCATTTAAAACTGCTAGTATGAAAAGAATGAAACTTTGAAAGCAATCCAGAGTTACTGAAAGAACATCAGAACTATCTAGACCATGAATCAAACATTAGAACCCAAAAGAAGCTCAATTATATTAAAAAAATTAATGGAAAGGTGCAACTGAAAGACATCACTGCTATTCATTTGAAACTGGCAGGTGAAACATCAATCAGCCAAAGATGGATTTTAGGCATCAGGCAGAATGAAATCCTGATGTCTCCATACAGCCATAGTTTTCCATAGCAATGTTATCAGTTTGTTTTTCAGAACTGTGGGCATCTCCTTCAAGTGTCCTTTCTGCCACCAAGAGCAAATTGTGAGGAGGATGTGGCCATTTACTTGCAATCATTACCCAAACACATGCATTTTATTTTTTAAAAACACATATACACATTTATAAATAACTCAAATATACATAATTTACCTATGTTAGTATAATAAAGGAAAATATGCAAAGTGTTGTCATCTCCAACCCCCCCAGCAAAACCTCAGTCCAGTTACCTTCACAGATAAGCTGCACATTTCTTTTGTTGGCAGCAAGGTTAATACAGAAAGAAATAAGTTCCAGGTCAACTCTCTCATCAGGACATTCAAAAAGCATCTTCATTAACTGCCAAGAAACACAAGCACACTTGGGTCATTAATCTTTCAAAAACATTAGAAAAGCAGTGTTATGATATCAACTGCAGTACCTTTTTAAAAAAATCAGTATTCAGCATTTCTGCAAGAACAGTGAAAGTTACAAAGGTCAGGGGCATGACATGTATAGTTCCATTATTTAGGGATAACAATCCTTTAAAGTGCCAAAAATGGCAATCACTCATCACCTTAAATTAACTTGGCTTAGTCACACTTTATTGCTACCACTGAAATTTTTGTTTGACTGGTTTTTAGTATTTGTGAATGGATAAATTTGTTTTGAAAGCTTAGGTGAATTCAATATAGGAAAGAAAAACCCCCACAACTTAATTCCACAGAAAGTCAGATTAATACCTATTAGCTTAATAAAATTATGACTCTAAACAGGTACTTAACTGCAAAACAATTTTACTACTATTTTGCTGTGAGTTACTCCATTGATAGGTAATTTTAGCTGTGTCTGCAGCACTGTTCTTTCTCTTTGTAGCTTCCAGCTAGAGCTGAACACTGCCACAGCCCACAGACTCCTCAGCAGTAATCCCATTCTTCTGGTAACATTAATGTAAGTAGACAATCACCTATAATCCTGTTCAAACTGTTCAGCAAATGTCAGTGAATTCCCAGGTGATTGCCAAGGCTCCTAAGCCATGGATTGCCATCATTTCACACACCTGGCCCTGTGCTGTCCATTACATCACAGGCTGGCTATCCTGGCTCATTTGGTTCAACAGGAACATTGAAATGGCATTTGGAATATATGAACATGACTGAAATAAACCCATTGCTTTTCCCTCTGGTTCCAATCCTGGCAGACAAGTCCTGCACAACTTCAGGGCTGGGGGACATCACCCTGTTTGCTTCTAAAACCCACTCAGTTCACAAGACATGGTCAGATTATAATGCAAACCAGTGTGATGACAATACTGAGATTACTGGAAGAAGAAACAACTAAGTCTAAAGATAAGCAGGACATAAGGTACAAAAACTGCAGCTCAAAAAGGGGCAGGAGGACAAGAAAGCAAGAAATGATCATTAAATTTCTTGATTAACTAATCATTAAATATTTGTGTGCTTGCCCTCTGGTGGAAAGACAAGTTTGTAAAGCATTAAAAGCTAGAGAAAGTAGGTGAAGAATACATTTAAACAGGAGAAAATAAAAAGAAACAATGGGATTGCAGGAATTCTTTCCAAATTATTTTACTCCAGCCATTCTGTATGTTTACCTATTAACAGATATCAGGCTCTCATTCCAAACAGAACCAAAAACCCCCAAAATAAAAAATACATTACAACACAGCTATTTATGTCTTTCCTGAGACTTTCAGGTACTCATTTAAAATTTAAAAGCTATCATTGATTTCTTCCTCCTTTTCTTAAAAAGGTAGAATCAGATTTCTCTAGGTTGTTTTAAGAACTTATAAAATCCCTGGTTTATTAAATCCTTAAGCCTGACATTCACATAAGAGGGAATTAACAGAGAAGAAAATTGCCATTTAACAAGTAGAACACGAGCATTCAAAAATCACCCCCTGCAACTCTTCTGTTACAAAACCTTTAAAAACAGATTTTTAAAACCCTTCAAATAATTTGAAGGGAAACATTCTCATTACTTACACAATACAAAATCTGTGGAAACTAAATGTTTAACAAGATGGGATTACACTGTTAATTACTGAACTACTTCTCTATAAAAGAAAAAATATATCCAGTTTCAATTAAAGCCGTTCAAATTTTAAAATAATAGTTTCATATGAGTTCCATGTTTCCCATTATGTCTTCATTTAATTTGATTGCTTCTTGTGCCACTTCAAAAGGAAGAGTAATTGCTGCCAAATAGGAAATATTAAAATTAAATTTGTTCTGCTTTTACTATGTCCATTGTCATCTTTTACTGATTTAACAGGAAGGCAGTAAAAAGACTGCAGCATGTGCAATGAAGAGGCAGTAGTGTTCAATCAGACAAGTCCCATATTGAGTATCAGATACCACAGACCAGCACTGAAATCACTGTGTCTAGACTCTCTGGCACCTGCCTTCACTTATTTACCAGTGACCAGAGGCCAACCCCCACAGCTCTGTGTTCACATACACCTCTGTCCAACCCCCTCCCCAAGCCCAGCTCCAACATCTTTGAATGATTATGCCAGAACTGCATGCCTCAGGAATCTCTCCTGAGCGGCTACTCCCAACTCTGCTGTTTGAAGTGATGCTCTGGTTTCTGAACTTCAGCAGATAATGGCGGACAGGAGCAAAGGGGGCTGTCAAGAGAGGACGTTTACCAGCATTAAGCTGAAAAGAAGCTTAGAGATCAAAGAGGGCCCAAACAGGACAAGCGTGGTGGAAAACATGTGGGCAGCTTTGGAGAACCTTGCACACTGCTCTGTGGTAAAATATTAAATATCACCATGACATCACTGCCTAACCATGCCCTTTGATTGGCCAGGTTATTACCAATAAAGGCTTTTATAAGCATCTGGATGGCATTTGCACCTATTTAAACAAAACACGCGTTGCTGAGGTCTAAACAAGAATGAACTGTTAATACTCACTTTTAACTGTTACTAGAGTAGCACCCACTAACTCCTGCAATCCACGAGCGAGCCCCGGGCAAGCCCTGCAGGCAGCCACAATCACACAGGGGCTGCTTTCTCCAAGCACTTTCTATACTGCTAAACATTAATTAGTATTTGCTAATGAACACCTTTCCTCAAAGAGACAAACCCACACGAGATACATCATTCTGAAAAGAGATTTTGGGTTTCTCCGGTAGAATTAGATAGCAGCAAGTCCATTTAAAACAGTATTTCTTTTTTCCTGACACCTTACTCACTTTGTAATGCTTTCTGCTACCTGTCTTCCTTGATAAACATGCGAATTTTGAACATTCATTAGTAAAATTTAAGCTTTGGTTGCTCGGCTTCTTTTTGAACAGTGTGCAGATGTGACCTGTGAAGCATCAATAGCCACAATAGCCATAGTTATACTTTCCAACTTTGTTGTTTACTTCACTAAAGCCCAGTCAAGGCAGCAGAATTGCTGCTCCACCAGTCTTTGGACACAGCTCTGTAAGCACTGGGAGTCCAGGAGTCACACCAAGATTCCCTGAAAGCACATCACAAGCAAGTCCTAAGACACCAGCGCAGGAGTTTGAGTTTGGTAACTGCCAGAACAAAGCAGGTCCCTTATATCACACAAATGCCTTAAAAGGGAATTGCTTCTTGTTTACAGTAACACTTTGTAACATATATTAGTTATTCCCACCAGTTCTTCCCTCTCTATTACCCAAAATCATCTTGCATGTGGAAAAACTTCACTGACTCTGCCATAAGGCAATGACCAGAAACATTCTGATAACTTTTCCATGACAACTTTCCATTCTGGAAGTATTTGATGTTAAAAACCCATTTGGCAGGAAAGAGGATACCAAGGTGCAATTCTGAAAAAGCTACCAAAGAGCTTTTACACTTAGGCAACACAGGCTTTCTCAACTCCAGCCTCACCAGGGCTGAGAAAAAGGCCAGTAAGAGAGGACTTGGTACTTGAGAAAAACAAAAAAAAAACCCAAACCAGCAAGAAACAAAACACATGGACACAAAAAACCAAACATACCCAAAAATCCCCAAACCCCATGTTATTGTATGTGCTTGAGTCAATGAGTTAAGTAAGAAAATGTAGCCTGAAAGCAGCGAAGAGCCTTCCACAGACAAGTCTCCCTTGCTGTACATGCTGCAGTTGGAAAAGGAATGGTCATGTAGGAATGTAACCCTCCTTGGCTGGTTTCCAGTTCATATCCTGCAATACTGGAGACACTGACATTTTGATACCCAATGGGATCAGGCAAGAATGCCTTCTAAAACTGTAAAGGAAATACTTTCCACTACATTCCCTAAGGAGCTGCTCTGCACAAGCTTTAATCTCTCTGAAGCATTCCCAATCTTCTGTAGGAATCCTCCGGGTCACCTGTAATTTCAGGAGTTCATTGGAGCAGTTCAAGTGTCAGCAGCAATGACAGAGATGGGTCACCTCTGCTTTTGTTGGGGACCGTGAAAGCCCAAAGAACAGTCCCGGCCTGAGGAGGAGGCGGTGCCTCGGTGCCGAGCAGCACCGTGGCTGTTCCCTTTGTCACCTGCGGGTGTCAGTGCGAGCTCTGCCGTGAGCGAGGGAGGCACTCGGAGCACGAGGGAAGATAGATTTGATCAGCTCATCACGTACCTGAGGGATACAGTCTGTGTATGCAAACATCGATTTGAAGCAATCGTCCATGCTGATGTGATACAGAATGCAAATCGCTACTTTTTTGTTATTCTCGTTTCCTAGAAGGAGAAAAATAAAATTATTCTGAGAATTTTTAGCTGTTGTTAAATACTCAAAAGAGGAAAATGAAAAGCAGAACAGTCCTAACGAATAGAGGGAAAATTTAAATCAGAAATGACACCTTAATGAAAGGGTCCTGGCCTGGGCTAGCCAAATGAACCACATATTAGTGCAAAGAGGGAACCAGGGCAATGGTAAATATTCCTTCCTCTTCCCAGCACCTCAAAACACTTCCTTAACCCCACTTTGTAAGGTATTTATTTTGTGAAAGGAATCCTTAATAATGACTGGCCATGCAGAGAAAGGCTTAATCAGTTTCCAACTAGAAAATTAAGATTTAGCTGTGGATATTCCTATTGAAATAACAAGTTTGTCTTAAAGTGAAATAATAAAGAATGTACCAGTGGCAGAGAGAAAAATAAGAACTACCACTAAGAGGTGTTGTAGAAGGAATCCACTGCCTTTCAAGCAAATACTGGTTGTTTTACTCTCCTAAATAACAATATAATCCCATTGGTGCCTTTTGTGTTTCACACACATCAAAAACTGCATCAGTGTATTTTCATAGTGATATTTACCAAAGAGAAAGACTCCCAAGGAAATCTGGAGCAGTTAATGTGAGTGGGGTATGAAGTATTTAACTGAAAGGTTCTATAAAATCATCTTACACAAACATACAAATGTTTAAGAACAACACAGACAAATTTGCTTCTGACTCACTGCTGAAACCCACTGAGCATTCTCAAGTTCTCCTCTAGCCCTGCACGAGCAGGATATTGGCTATATATGGGATAAACCCTGCATCTCAATGTGTACATTAGTTAAACCAGGATGTAGTAAGGTCACCAGCTCCAGATTCATTCACAGTTCTTACACAACTCATCAGCAATACCCTACCTCCCACTTCTATTGAAGCTAGGTCAGAAAATAGCTGTGTAACAATTTGGCAAAGCACAAAGACCTCAATCAGCAAAATTTCCCTTCTGCATACATCACTGGGAGCTGGAATTTCCTTTGAGCAGCAAGGATATGATGCCTTTATGCTGAGAATGAGCCCTTTTCAAAATTGAATTATCCAAAGAGACCCATGAAACTTCTCTGGCAGCTGCCATACAAGTGAGTGAAGTATTCTTAGCCACATTAAACCTAAAATCAGAGCTGACCTTTCAAATCTTTTTAGAGTATTACCCGCTTGAAAAAACATAACTGGTATCACAATTGTCCATACATTTAATGTGGGAGGAAGGATAATGCCCAAATGTGAAAGTTACTTTGATAATTATGAAAATAAAAGCACAGAAGGTACCAGCAAACAAAATTGTGTATTCTCTTTAGTGTTTCTCCTGTGACTGGTCACCTTACCTACCTATTCACCTGCAGAAACATTGGGAAAACAATTTCACAAAAAACTTCCCACACATACAGGTAAAGGTTTGTTCTATACAAATTTAGAAGTTTACAGAAGAAATTATTCCTCCAAATTCCAAGGGTCTAAAGAAAAAAAAATCTGTTTATACTGCTCTTAACACTCCATGCCTATATTTAGGACTTCACAAGACTCAATTTACAGTTACACTTAGCTGGATAATACAGAAAACTGTGTGTGAAGGCAAGCCAGTATAAAAGAGAGAAAAGCTCCCCAAAACATCAACAAGAAGAACTGGAATAAAGTTTGACCAGACCTTCAGCACATATGAACTGCCAGACCATTACCAAGAATGATGCTAAATGTTACTGTTTAACCTCTGTCCTTTGTGGGTTTTTTCTTCCTCATTTTTGCAAGTTTCATTTGTGCTAACATAAAGCATTAGTGAAGGTACAGTTTTACATTTAGTAAGCTCAGCAGCTCCCTGGCATTTGGCAATATTAGTGGCTTATTTTCAATCATAATAGGCTGATATAACAGTAAAGACCTTCTGTTTTCTTTCTTAGAGGAAACTCTGCATGATTTTCTAACCCCTTTTTTTTCAAAGGTCTACTGGTCACAATAACCTTTCTGATGCCTGAACACCACCTTGGCTGCCAGTGCTAAATGACAGCACTACCTCAATTTCAAAACTACCAAAAATAATCAAAAATACCCAGATACTCAACCTCAAGTGTGAAGAATATATGGAATCCAAATAAACTTATTTTATTTGAACAAACTCCTAAAGAGTTGCTTTCTAATGACCAGCACCTAAATCATCCTCCAAAAGTGCATTCCATAAAGTAGATTCCATGACACACAAAAGGCAAAGACAGTTATAGCTTCCAAGAGAAGAACTGAATTTCAATTCCTCCTTGCTGTGCAGTTACCTGACCATTTTTCCCTGAATTGCCCTGTCCCATTGTAAATAGGGGGAACAGAGAAGGATTTAAAGCATTTAAGTCACAAACAACCATTGCACAGCCTCAGCTAGGAAGTACTTTTCAATTGTGAGTAAAACAAGTGAATTCTACTAACTTGTGGATAAAAGTGAACTACAGAACAAAAGCTGAAGGCAAACAGTCTGACACTAACCCATCTTTTAAGTATTTAATGGTGTGTTTTAAGTTTAATTTCATTTGAATTTCCCAGAAAGTAAGAGATTTCAGGCTGATGTCTGCAAGTTTCTCTGTTCTGCGTACTTATGGATGCACTTTGGTGAAGGAAAAGCAGAACCTTGTGATTTTGTAAGTTCTCACACAAAACAGGGACAATTCCTGATCCAGAGAGTAAAACACTGCAGGAAAATCAAGAGGAGGTGGCTGTTCCTAAGCACATGATTCAACACAACTGTTCATCTCATGCTCCCATGGGAAGCACACAGCCTGCAGGGAAGCTGACTGGAAACCAGGGAGAAGGAGTTGGTTGAAGATTAGGAAGGGGACAGACACAGCAGCTGAAGCATTTTGAACTCAAACATCACCTGCAGGCTGAAGGTTACACACAAGGGGAAGAAGTGACACTCTGAAAAACCTACCAAGCCAATTCTCATCCTTTTACATTGGTACTTCACTTCCAAATATATCAACTGGCAGCTGCTGACTATTACTTGAATATGCCAGTACCAAGCTTCCTTTTTCTAATTATTTTCTACTCATCTGAATGCTAATTAATTAACCCTGAGTCAAGCATTGCATAAAGACTTGGCTGTAAAAATGTCAAACCCTGCCCAGCAGCTGGCTGGAAAGCAGTTTTCCAAAGCACCAAGTGATACCTTTTCTGCTATTTTTGACCACTGCTGAAGGCCACACGTGAAAAAGGAGCCAATGCAAGGAAGACTTCCTCATGACTGGGTAGAGTAAGGATCAATTATTGTCCTAACTAGAAAAAGCAAGAGAAAAAAAATCCCAAAAAAACAGATTTCTGCCAAATGTGTTCATAAAAATCACCAAAGTTTTGGTGGGGTGCCAGAAAATTGTGGCCTACAAATGCTGGTAAGTTTTGAGCATCAAGCTTTTTATGACTGAAGGTGGAATAGCCAAATGGCCTAAAGCAGTAAGGGCAGCCCTGGAAAATAATGGCCTAGTCATTATGGATTCTTCTGGTATTTATAATAAAACATGAATCATAATGAACTCATTGGATATTAAATGTGGGGGTCATGAGCACTTTGATAGGATTTCCACAAGAATCTACCATTAATTAACCAAACAATTATTTGAAAGTGTAACTGAATTAGCTTTAGTTCTTATACAGCCATTCCTGAGAAATTGGTCATTCCCAGCTGAGTGCAGTTAATGCCTTAACAAACCAGTCATTAACTGCAGTTACTGATTTTGTGGGAATTATTGTGTTATAAAATACACTCAACAGTTTATAGAAACAATACTTAAGATTTTTTTTTTTTTGCAGCTGTAGTTCAGCTGGAGCAGATGGGATGGAAAAATATCAGGTCCCTGGGGCTGTTTTCACAACTAGTTTTCTGCAAATTAGAGAGGGAAATAAATACATGATGGGTTCTGAGTTCAAAATGGCTTCAGATTTTTAGCCTTTGAACATTAATAAGAAGCCATGTGCCAGTCCTGGGGACCAATGCCTGAATTCCATGTTCAGTTCTTACTATGGTTAAAGATCTAAATAGTATTAGTAGCAGAGGGTAAAGGAAAAAAAAATTATTTCTTGATCACAACATCAAGTCCTACATTTTGGTTGACTTTGTGAGTTTAAAGTAAAAAAATCCTTCATTAGCTCCATGACAAAAAGAGAAACCCTAAAGCTGTAAAACTGAATTGCTACTCTCAGCAGTGGCATTCAACTTTCAAATGCTAAAGTAAAAAGCAGAATATAAATTATGGACTAAATTATTCAAACATAACACTATCAGTAAATCAAGCAGCCATCACTTCTAATGGAATAATCAATGTCTCCACATTAGATATGAAATATGCCCTATCCCACCCATGTGCAAAACATTAACAACACTAAATCAAAACCAGAACACAAATGAGGATAAATACCTGTTAAAATAGCAGAGTGAGTCTTTATTTCAGTTTCAAATTCTAACACCCTAACATGATCTGCTGCAGAATTAGGCAAGCCAGAAATCCAGATTATTAGGAATGCCACAAACTGAATATCAGATCTACCTCTGTCTCACTCTACTGTCAGAAAACAGATTAACCAAGAGTTTATTCCAATGTATCATAATTAGCAGTGATTTTAGGAAAAAGTTGACTTACCTCTGTCCCATATCATTCCTCACAACCAGCTCTGAAGCAGTTGGACTGAGTTAGTCCATGTGTGCTCTAGACACATATTGGTTTGATTTACATATGTAAATATAAATCAGATTGGCTATATCAGTTTATTTTATCAAGAGAAACTGAAGGAATTTTCAAATCTGTTCAGACTCAAGGAGACTAGACATTGTAAATAAAACATTATGATAGTAATTACATACTAATAACCTCTCCTGTGCCCCCTTTATGTTATTTAAAACTGGCTTCATACCATAAGCCTAATTTAAAATCTCAGTGTTGCCATGGTTGGGTTTGGGGTTTAGTTTTTGGGGTTTTTTTCCCCTTCACCCAAAGAACTCAGCACATGCCACATCAGAAACCTGGTTACAATTTTTTCCCTAGGAAACAATAAGAGAACTTTAGTGATGAATCCTAAAGGACTAAAAACTGACTATTTTGAGTTATTTAATGTTGCAGCACAAGAAAAACCAAAGCTGCATGTCTGGAACCTCACACTCCATTTCTTTCCCTCAAACTCCATGCAAGACAGACTGAGAAACATTCAGTAAGCACCTCAGTGTAGGACTGCCACTCAGAAAGACTGGTAATTAACACAATGCTGTAATTAGGTGTGTCCTTTCCTGAAGCAAAACATACTCCATTTTTTGTCCTTAGATGGGCTAGAACCAATCATACTTGAACTTATGACTTCACACAGAAACTGGAAGCTGATTAGTTGCAAAATCCCATATACCTCACAAAGCAGAAAGAAATCAACTAAAAATTCAGATTAGAGAGAAATGAAGAGACAATAGGATTACCCCTGAAAGAAGAAGGTAAAGCTGCTTCTCTTTCCTGCACAGAAAAATTATGGTTTGGGTTAGGCTATGACCAAGAAAGCAAGCAAGAAATAGAAAAAAAAAAAAGAGTTAAGGACTGTTGTTATTACCAAAAACTAGAAATCAGAGCAGGTTCTCAGTCTGATTCAAACTAGAGTAAATACACATTTCTAAAGTAAATGGAAAAAATTCTAAGCAAAGATCTTCTTCTACAAGTCTCCACCATGTTATGTAGATTAAATGGAAATGTACAGTTCATGCATAATGTTTGTCATATCTGCACTATGATTTCATTAAAGTACATCAACTGCTCTGATTAAAATTACTAGAAAATATTGAGACTTTTTGGATCTAAAGACACCCTTCTAATCTAGCTTGGCATTCAGTGGGAAAGGAAATAGGTGGAGGTTTTCTGTGCTCCTCTGAATGAATGGTGTAGCTGGATTCCAACATGCTCCTGCTTGGAGGAGGAACAAACCCAATGCAGGATGGGTTCTCCTGCCTTGAGAAAGGGATGATTCACCACTCTGAAATGGAAACTGGTTTTACCTGTCTTGAAGATGCTGAAGTACAAACCTGAGGTTCAAATCTACTAAGCTCAAAAAGTGGAGTTAAACATTGGTTGAACTTTTGAGTCTTCCAGATAGCAAGAATTGAACTCCATATTCTTCAAGCACCCATTTAAAAGGGTTTGAAGAGAATATTGTCAACTGACAAAGCACTTCTCACCTCAGCAACTGCAGACATGGGGAATCTACAGTTGGTCTCCTGGACTGCAACAAGCATTTGAGAAACTTTAAAGTAAGGAACAAACTTGTGAGCTAAGATGCTTCCACATGTCTTGAAGGAAAGCAGAGTGTAACCTTCCCCCCTATATCTGAACTTGTAAAATCCTCAGGAGCTCTAGGACTACCCCAGCAGCAAAATTGTTCCATGTGGTGCTTTGAGGGTGTCCTTCTGCCTGCAGCCTTCACAACAGCTCTGGGAAAGGTGCTCCTCTCTTCCACCCTGGCCCCCTTCATGATGATGCTACCACAGATCAGGAAGATTAGCAGAAATGCCCCACCCCTTCTTTATGGAGGTTTTTCCAATAAACCAGAACTAGTTGTGTTCTGTCATGCTTCAGGCATCCAAGTTAAGCTCTGTAAAGCTTTCAGATGTCAACAGCTCAGCAGAAGATTTACTTTTTACTGTTAAATATTAATTTGCTCTTGCAATAAGCTAAGAAATCATTAAAAGCATTGAATTAATCAGTCACATCTTGTAAACTCCACAACAGAAATACTGGCTCCGGGATCCTTTCCATTCCTGAGTTCAAAGAATTTCCAACAACTTGGCTCCCTCATCTTTAGATTGCTGCCATCTCTCCACTCCTGTCCCTGCTGCTGCCATGAGCATTTTTATTTCCAGTCAACACACATGAAGTTATTTTCTTATGTTCCACTAAAGTTATCCTCTTTACTAAAAAAGCCAATAACAGAGGTAAACTCACACATGCACTCGTGACCAGCACACCACAGCAAGGAGCTTCACTCACGTGATAATGATGAGTCTCTACTCAGTTCTGTATTTCTCAAAATGAGAAGTCATTTCTTCTTTAAAGTTTGCTGTCTATATCCACATTCAGAGTATCTAAATTTAAATGCTAAGACACATTATGCACCCCCCTCTCTTTCTATCACTCAGACATGCTTAGGTCTATCTGCACTTCTAATAGGGATTTTAAAAATAAATGTTAAGAGATGATTTTGGTTTGTGGTTTTTTTTGTGTTACGGTTATTTTTGTTTGTTGTTGAGGGGTTTTCTTTTTTTTTTAAGCTTTGGCCATACTCACAACAAATGATAAAAAAACTACCATTAAAATAAATCCCTTAATAATTGCTGCTTTCCAACAGACTGGTCCCTGTAGTTGAACTGTTACTTAATGTGCTTCAGCCAGCCTTCACTATAAAGGAATGGAGACACCCCAGGCAATATTCACACAAGTAGTATTGGAACCAGCTGCTACAGAGCCACCTTAGGAAAAAAAGGTTTCTCAATTTAATTGGGAAAACAGGAGGAAGCATAAATTTTACTGCCATTAATAACTTCAAGCAATCCCGATATGACTTTACCTCACCCTGATGGCTGGACATGTGCTTTTTGTTAGGGTCTTTGCCACATCTGACCCTCATTGTTTGCTCACTTGATCAGGTAAGAAAATGTATGTTTCTTTATAGGATAAACGAGGCCTATTAAAGTCAGAAAAAACACTGCAGTAGCCTATAAGAAGCTCCATTCTTCAACAGATGTGTGAAGCTCCATAATAAGTTCATTACAAAAAGGCCAAGTGAACCCATAAAGAGAGCACATCTACTTTAAGCTTTCTTAAAAGAAACTTTCATAAAAGGAATAGAGCATTAAAAGCCCACAGCACTCCGTTAATTAGAGAGCAAAGTACTACTTGGCTTTTTAAACAGCAGTCACCTTATAATCCAGCTTGGCTGCATACCATATCAAGCCTTGATTGTTAAGAAGCCCAACATACAACTGTTTGGCAATTCTTTGATTGCTCATTAAACCCAACTCGTAAAGAATGGAAAAATATCAGAGGAATTTCAGCAGTTCCCAGAAAAGATTCTATCAATGAATCCAGTGAAGACAGGCTCCTCACTGAGGACTAAATGTGACTGTCAGTGCTACTCTCTGCTTTGGTTTCTCCAGCTTAAATGAACAAGACAGAGAAGCCTGACTTACTTTGGAGTAAGCCCATGAATTTTTATCTAAAATTAGGTGGCTACTGCTTCTCATTGTGCTTATATTAAAGAAATTAAGAACATCATGCCAGGATGCTCACATTAATAAGGCAGAGAGGCTGGGCACAATCTGTGACTGGCAAAATCATATTGATGCCACCTGGTGTCCACACTGTATTTCAGAGTGCTGTGTAACAAGCACTCATCTGCTTGGCTGAAACACAAATCCACAAGGCCAAAGTGCTTTTCCAGCCACTGTAATCTGTGCTGGAAAACATAACCCAGGATGTTCCTCACCACCTAAAATCTTTTTGAGATTGACTAGCTTGGCACTGTGTGGCACTTTCACAGCTGTATGCACAACTCTTCTGCACTCCAGGCTCCCTTTGGGCCTGATTTGAAACCAATCCTGTTTTGTGACCCACTCACTTTTCAGCTCACCAGTATCTGTGTTCAATCTTCAATTTTTAAAAGCAGACAGTAATTGCAAGCAACAGAAGAGATACTTAAGTCTGACTTCCAAACATGATGGGATTTTATTCTTTCAGCATGTCTTGCACTGGGGAGTCAATGAAAAGAAAATGGCATTTCAAGACAATATGTATTGAGTACACCTAAGAACTGTCCAGCAGCTCTGGGAGACGAACACATACATCATCAAAAAGATATTTGTTCCCTGCACAGAGTCAGACTTACCCTTTTTACTCTCTGAGCAACACCACAGTTCCTTCCCACTGTAACAGCTTTTGCAGCACTCCCTGTAATTTGCATCCTTGGAGAGGGATCCCTCACTGATGGGAGGAACCTGAAATGCCAGCACTGTCCCCCACACAGGGATGCTGCCAGGAGCTGCTTCTCAACAAGGCTCCACCACGAGCTTTTCAGGCTGCCTTAATCCCCAGAGCAGCACTCAGCTGGCTCTGCTGTACAAATTGCCTGCTGTTCTCATGGCAAATTGGGAACTATTTGTCTCACTTCACAAAGGCTAAGAAACAACTCAGAGTCAGCATAAAATAGCACCCTTATTAGAAGACTATGCATCACAAGCTGTGCCTATATTTAAGAGAGCTGTACTAAAAATTTTGTATTCAATTTGGCCACTTAACTGAAAAACAAAGTGGATTTGATCCAAACAAAAAGTGAGGGGGTTTTATTTTTCCTTGAATGTTTTCTTCTGTTTGCTGCCAGGCTTTAGAAGCCAATCACACATCCAGGGGAAGAATTATGAAAAAGGGTAACATTTCCCTTATGACCAACAATGGAAGAGCATTTCCAGGAATCAAGAAAACAGATTTGTATCCTGTTTTGAAGTTCAGCTCTATGTTTCCCCCTTTCCAAACTCTACCATAATTGGAGCAAGTCACTCCTGTGCTCCACTTCCCTTGAATTCTGCCATGCAAAGCACAATGAGAGCACTCTAAGAGTGAATGGAATGGTGTGCAGCAGGCTGCTTTGGTCTCTCTTACCAAGGGGATGACTGGAAGCCATTGAAACCTGTGTTTTCCACATTTCAGGCAAACATCTAGTTTAAACCACTTGGTGAATTCACATGAACTCTCACCTTAGGCAACTCAAGTCACACTTCACACATACTGGCGCAGAAAGGAAAGATCACTCTAAACATAATTTCTAAGTATTAAAACAAAGCCACACTACAAAAAACATTCTCTGCAGGGCCCTGGTGATTCAACATTTAAAAGGTCTTCTCAAAGGATGGAAGTCACACAAAGCAACAAAATCTCTTTTCATAGCTCCTCAACCACCCTATGTATGGAAAAAGCTGAGTACAGCAGGCTGTATCTTACAGACCTCCACAGCTCTGCTCCAGCTTCAGATCTCAAGTCTGAGGCCAAACTTCCTCAGCTGCACACAGCTCTTTGAGAGTTCACAGTATAACAAAGATCAGCTGTGGCTGATTAATTTGGGTGCCTACAGGGAGCAAGAGGAGCTTTGTCATATACAATACTCGAGACTTGTGAAGAGAAGTAAGTGGTGCTGACTGGCACAGCTACACGGGGAAGCAGGCATTGGCACTATTAAAAAGAAAAAGCTAATTAAAATGGAAACCAAGACTTATGCAGAGTTTCTCATGTCCATGCTTTCAACAGCAGCCTCAACACTCTGGAGTGTGATGGAAAGAAAGATGTTCCTTCTTCATTACTTCCATGGCATATTTATTCCTCTCCTGAGAGCTCAGCTGGAGCCAGTTCATCCCCACTGCTTCAGCCTCCACCTCCATTTAGAGCCTTCCTGCTCCCAAACAATTCAGTGACCCTTGGGAAAGCAGAGCATCTTCTAGAACTGCAGTCTGCATTCACCTCCATGCTCAGCCCTAAACCACTGCCTAACAAATCCTTTAATTCTTTGCAATCTCAACTCTCCCCTTAAACACCTATTACACTTAATTTGTACCCATCTCAAACCCAGTGCTAAAAACTCAGAGGCCCAGCATGAATAAATGCTAAATTTCAGGAGGCTGAGTCAAGCACACTTGACCTCTTGGCATTAAGAGTTGTACAAGGACTTGTCAACAGCTGTTGTGCTGTGTTAGCACTTGGAGATGACCTGCAAATGTAAACTGAAGGGTACTGACTTAAATAATGTGTGTTTAATACCCAAATAACCTGTATAAATGGGGCATCTGGCACGTGGCTGTTTTATTATTAAGATTGCAGACTGCTCTCAGGATACGGCAAGTGATGCATTTGAGAATTTTTAGAATCACCATACCAAGAAAAGTCTCACAAAGCACAGTGATGGCTTAAAGAAGCAAGTAATAGAATTTTTAGCACGTCAAAAGTAAGTATCAACCAATTCTACAGGGAGAAGCAAGAACCAACAGTACATGCCTCTATTAAAAATTAAAATTAAAAAAAAAGAGAATGACTGAATACATTCTAGATGAGAAAAGAAACACATTGAATATGCTGGAAGTACCAGCAGGACTTGCAATAATTATCCTAACAGCTACAATTTTAGCAACCAGTTCTTCTGAGCTAAACAGCTTTCACACAGGCCTAGTTACAACTCTAAGAGAATGGCATTTGAAAAGCAATTCTCCTCTCCATGTTACAAACAGACACTAGGAAGAAGATATTTAACTGGTGAGCTCAGTCTGACTCTCCTATTAAATGGCGAATTTCTGGGAGCAGGGACTTCAGTGATTTGTGTCATTGCCTGGAGTGACAAATCCCCAGAAGCCCCCCTCAGACCACAGCATTATTTGCTGTATGAACAAAAGGGACAAGTTCCTGCTCCAAAAAGCTTACAACCCAAGCTGAACCACACTATCTAACCAGATCCTCTCTCAAACAAGAGGAAAGATTTCCCCACTGGCTTCCATTTCTCAGTTCACTTTACTACCAAATAACATTGTCTTGAGGATAAAAAGATAAAGAAGAGGGCTTTCAAATGCCAATTTTCATTGTGCTAGCTCAGACCAGAGCAAACAGAAAGTATAAAAGGATGTGAGGCATTTCAGGCTGTACCAGGTAGCTGTTGTATAATAATCACCAACAGGATTAAGGCTTTCAAAGCACTCTAAGTTTTCATGGTGTTCACTGAACAGCAATAAGGCTGTGTTGAGGTTGAAGCAGAATTGAGACAAACAGCCCTAAGAGACTTCCCAGCTAGAGGAGAAAGCTGAGATTCACCACTGCATTGGCCCTGCCCCAGCCAGGATCTGATACACCCTCTGCACTGGATTCAGCACATCCCAAAGCCAACAGGCTTCAGAAGACTTTAGCAATGTCTTGCATCAGTGATTCACAGACAAGATTCTCTATTCCCACTCAGCAATCCCTAAAGAAAAAAGCTGCTAAACCTTTAGTGTATCAACCAGAGCAGCCTCCAGGTAGTATCAGCCACAGAACACAAAAAGCAATAGAAGTCCCTTCTTCAGAACTCCAGCATACAACAGTGATCAAACAGAACAATCCTCTGCTTTTTCCAAATTCCTTATTGTTTCCATGGCTTTCCCCTCAAGACAACAAAAAGTTTCACTTGTAACTGATATACTTACACGATTTTAACACAAGACTGCCAAGCTGCAAGTCTAGAAATCAGTACTGCCTAGATTGAAAACTAACAAAATTGGGAGATTTCTGATCTCTCTGGACAAGTTACAAAAGCCAGCAGGTATACCAAACTTCACTAAAAATAAAAAAATATTTATATATATAGTTTGTACCTACATCACCTAGGCCCTGTGAAGTTGCTATTTTTCCTAGGTGCTCCCCCAGAACTACAAACATGACTCATGTGTCAGCTCATGTGGTTTTCAGGTAGCTACTGAAGTAATTTTTAAAGACTTGAAGATTCATTCTACAGTTCAAGAGACTCTAGAAGTAATTCTACTGGAAATCTGAGTGTGACAAGATGATGTGAATGCCAAGAAGCTTGGAGTGGTGAGGAAATGGCGAAAACAAAAATGACAAAGTAACTTTCAGGTACATCATACCATGATGCAAACAGCTTCACTGAAATGTCTGTGTTAGACCAAAACAAGACATACCCAGGAGTGCAGTGAGTTTGGGAAGCAAACCAACATGGACCATTTTACTTCTCAGGCCTGTGTCAAAGGAGAGATTCAGCAAGAGTCGAAGAGTGATATTCAGCAGGTCTTCATGTTCACATGGTACCATTTTCACAAGTTTTTCAACAATATCCATTTCAACCTGTATTCCAAGAGAAAAAAACAAAAACCATAATCCATCCAAACTTACTCTGGCTTCAATATCCAATTTGTAGCCATAAGAGTGACTGTTAATGCAGTTTCATCTGAAGTAGCTTCACTTATGCCTTTGTGGTTGAAGTCTTCTAGATTGGCTTACTGGGAAACATTGATTAAAAAAGGCTTTGAACCAACGAGTTCATATGTCTTGGAAACATTCCTCACAGTTGGAATACTGCAGGAATGTGGTAAAGACATCACCTAGACCAGGGTGAGCAAACTCATTTAAACTTTAACACATGCAATCCTGCAGCAACTGCCAGTGGAGTCAAAGATAGACCCAACCAAGAAAGATAGAAAATTGGCATCCAAAAAGAATTTGAGACCCTTCATTATGAATTGCAAATGAACCCCTAGCCAGAAGTGTGCATGCGCTCTCAGAAGAGGCATGCCATCCTACATGTCAAGTTAATAAAAGCATGAAAGTCATCTTGAAACATGTATCACTTTCAAATTAAAAAGTGGAATCCAGAAACTGAGAAGGGGTATCAGTTCCTGAGATCATGTTCACTTTACCAGCCAGAAAACACATCTGAACTGGCAAGACTTCAGAAAGTTTTTATCATGTTTTAAGCAACATTTCTGAGCTGTTATTTGACACAATCTTTTAAATGCATTTTTTTTTTTTGTTTCCCAGATCCTTCTTTGGCCAGAAGGAGGCACATAAAATTACTTAGCATTCTTCAGACTTCTCCATGTACATTACTAGTCTGGTTATAAATAGACACTGAACGAATACTAAGAAAAGAAACTACAGCTCTCCTCACACAGCACAGTGCAATAATCAACAACTGCCTGGACAGCTTTGATCAGAAACAATCAGATAGCAAGAACTCCTACCTCACTGCTTTGAATTTCATATGGCCCTGCAACAGCCAAGGAAAGAATGTGCTATAAATACACATGGATTATTCAGCTGTACTCAGAATCAGGTGCTGCACAACTAATCTTGGACCATTTTGCCTTGGACAGTTTTGTATTACTGCCCAATACAAATATCAGAACAACTTTTCCTTCACTGGTAGCTTTCCTTAATAACACCATGGAGAAAAAAACATCATCTTTATTATCAGTAAGGAATGCTCAGACAGCTGACCTGAAGCACACCAACATTTCCAAAATTGTTAGAAGACTCTGAAATCAAATTGATTCAACAACTTTGTTTATCTTTCCAGTAAGTCAGGAGGAATGGGGAAAGTGTGCCAGCAAATCAGTGGGCTGCAGAGCTAATTCTTACTTTTCTAAGTCCCGTATATAAATAAGGGAGACACTTCTTGTCTGCAGTGTTCAGTGCATATGCATGCAAAGGTCCAGTTAATTCACTACTGCTTTTACACAGACCTTTTTATCTCACAATTTCTGTACACCATTGATCTCAAATTACCTCTTGGATAACGAAAATTTACCATTTTCATCTAATTAATTGTAATAGAGGCACAAAGGTGAAGTCAAGCATCTATTAAGTATCAGTAAAGGAGGTACTTGGCTAGAGTTTGAAGTCACAAAACAAATTATGCTACAATTTCAGAACATAAGACTTCACCAAAAAAAAAAAACTAATGAAAAATAACTGCCTCCAGTTCCTGGGAGCTACTGGCAGCAGGAAGGAACCAAACTGACACAAGAAATAGGTAAACTAGAATAAAGAGAATAACTATTTCTCTTCCCAAGTCAATACATGGCAGAAACAACAATATGTTGTCACAAGAGTATAGTCTAGGGGCAGAGTCCTGGGTATCACCATAAGTGAGGGTACAACAAGACTCTGAAGTGCTGAATGCAAAATCTGGAATTTTGTGGATCATATTTTGCATCATATTCTTTGTTTGGGATTTCTTCAAAACTATTTGCAGTAGGTTACAACTGGATGTTGTGTTTTTCTTGCACTCATTTTACTTGTAACAAAATAGAATAATCAGTGCTAGAGATACTCAGTGTGAAAACAGAGATGTTTCCCTTTTCCTTCCAACCACACAAGCTTTTCAGAACTCCAACCTTTCCAACATTCAGTAGAGTGCTGCAAGCCTCACCATATCATTTTTGTTCTCCATGAAAATGCTGAGTTTCTTCAGGAAGGTTACAACGAGGATGAGCAGCTCAAAATTATCGCGGTCCAGTGCTTTCACCAACATGTGCACAATGTTCTTGTTCCTCATCTTCAGCTCAATGCGAGTATCCTCAGCAAGGTTTAGCAGCAGGTAAATTGCAACTAACAAAGGTCAAAACAAATCACACCAACAGATCATACCCAACACAGCTAAACAAGTCTCTATTTACACCTGAAGTGCTGAAGACAAGACTTTCAGAAGCGTTATGCTCCCTTCTCAACACATTTTGAAGGAAATTGCCAGTGAATGCTTTTTTTTTTTACCTCTTTAAAAAGCATTAAGATTAATTCCAATTGTGGCTCTGAAAAAAAATTAGAATTATGATCACTAGAAGCTCCTTATGTTGTGTGGTTTGTATTGTTTTTTAACTTCAATTGCAACAGGAAGCAGTAAAAAGCCCCTCTCAGGAAAGGTATGCACTCAGATAATTTCAATCTAACATGAAGTGAATTTATTACAAAAACTGAGATAGAATGAAATCTATTCGAAGAGTCAGATACAAGCAAAATTAGGCAAATTTTTAAAAATTTCAAATACCCAACTCCTCCCAAACCAACATCATGAGAAGAGTGGATCATTTTTGCTCTTCTACTGACAAATTTTTAAAATTATTAATAGTGTCAAACAATCTGATTAAGTACTTGTTTTTTCCCTATTCTTTGGCAACCCTCTTCCATACTCATCCATGTGTAAGACATCCTGGTTGTAACAAGAAACAAACAGGATGCCTCAGCCATGTCTACCAACAACAAAATAATTTGCTATTTGGATCTGGTACCTCTAAGCAGCTGTTCCTGCTTGACAACCAGCCCCTTGTACTTCTTGTAAGTTTTCTCATAGTCCTTTTTCAGGGTTTGATTTTCAGGATCTTCATCAAGTGAATTAGAGAAGTTAAGGAGTTCAGAGAAAAGTGATACAGGCTAGATGACAATTGTCCTGTAAAGTGTTCCTCAATCACCAGTGAAAAGCAAGGCATCTATGGAATATCCAGTGTCAAAACTCTCCCTCAGTACCAGCTGCTACACCTGCAATCCAGGCCATGACTGTTCTCTCCTTCTAGGCCAGGATATTTTACACCCTACTAAGCAGCACAGGTGTTCTAAGACATACTGCTGATAAAATACAACTTTTTTTTTTCCTGTGTTGCTTTAGCCGCTTCAGCTGAACCTCTTCCACATCCCAAAATCCTCACACTTGGCCCTTCTCATGTATATTTTCCACTTTCTGGTAAATTCTACTGCTTTTACAGAAGGTGCTATGCACTCATCATGTGTAACCCAACAACACTCATCAAGACAAGTCAGAAGCCATGAGGCTACACCAGAACATCAAAAGGATATCAGCTTTCTTCTTTTTAGCAAGTTCTTCCTGCCAAAGTTCATGTCTCTTCAGTTCATGGTCTATGATATTCATACACAGAGCTCCAATTTTGTAATGTGTTATTATCCCATGAAATTGAGAGAAACTACATTGAAGAAATAATACTTGTGAGGAACAAATGCCAACAACTCCATATCTACTGTGACATCTATTGTAGTAATACTGCACCACGTGAAATATTAAAAAAGGTATTTACAGTTTGCCCCATTAAAACACTTTCCTATTGGAAAATTATTTCAAAACAAGAATAATCCCTGAAAACATGAATATTTTCTCAACTTGTAGAAAGATAAGGAATAGTTTGTTGATCCAGATCAAAATAAAAACACATTCCAATTTTCATGGATAAAGGAAAAGGTTTTCCCCTCAGCCCTGCCTTCCATTCTGCAAGTGCTTCAAAGCACTCTCTCCTCACCAGAAATCGAACAGAGACCTAAAATCAAGGTAAATGCAATTTCTGCTTGAATTATTTTTAGGCAGGATATGCAGAAACATTGGCATAGCTAAATAAGAGCAAGTGCTCACTTCAGTTTTGAACATTGTTTCTTCTCTGTAGGTGTGCAGATGGAAATCAGAGATGGTAGCTCAGCCACCTTTCATGTCTGACACAAAGCAATGAGTCAGAATCTTTACTAGCTTCTTCCCAGCCCTCTTGCAAACTGCCTCACCATGAGAGTTCTTTTTGTTATAAGTGATAAAACTGAGGCACAAGCGTGTTTCTGTCTGTTCTTCCTGTTTCAGTGAAGTTTTGCAGCACAGAGCAATAAACAAATGAAAAGCCACTAAGCAGAGCTACATTCTTTTTGTCCCCTAAATCCAGGGACTCCGCACTCACCTTGAAAAGCAGAAGAAAATGTAAATGATATTGGTAGCCAGTTCAATGCTTTGTTTCCAGTCTTCCCTCAGCACTCTAGCCAATGCACCCAGGGCAGTTTCTGAAGTGAAACAAGATTTAGAGAAGCATCAGCATTTTGTGTCCCTCCTTTTTTAGCTTGTGAGCCTCAGAATTGGAATACACTTTATTCTACATCTATCAGTTTTCTAGTGGAACACTCTCACAGGTATCTCACTTTAACAGGCAGCGCCGCTCACCAGTTCTGTTTGGAGGCAGTACCAGAGAGTGCCCTGGGTGGTCAGCATGTCACAAACCCCAAGAGGCTGCAACATGGAAGGAAAGTGCAACCAAACACTGAATTCATCTCAAAACTGCCACTAACCTTCAGATCTTGTGGCCTCTGCCAGCTCTGTGCTCCATACTACATTGTGTCCCTGCCTAAAACACTACAATTTTCACTTTCAAATCCCCTTTAAATTCTGCCTGGATAGACAATATTTCTCATCCCTCTTTCCATTTATTTTCCCCCCTGAATCTACTTCATATTATTTAATAACTTGGTTTCTCCTCGTCTTACTTAATTTCACTTTTCCAGTCACGTTCCCCTAGTTAGTCTCTCCTCATGTACACCATGTTCCTTGATCAGAAAAGCAGCATCTGGGAACAGGAAGCACTAAATATTTTCAACAACTCTCAGGGACAAGCCATTATTTCATGGCTCACCATTCCCATCCCATCCCATCTTCTGTGGTGACACTGCAAGATGGGCATGTATTGAAGTCATCAATACATGAGGGTATAAGGGCTCAGCAAAAAAGACAAAAAGGGCAAGGAAAGAAAATTAAAAATAAACTCATGTCAGCTTGCAAATCTTCTTTTCAAGGCAAGTTCCCTGATCTACAGAATACACCAATACATTCCCTTATCCAGCAATAATGCCAGCTGGAGTTAATTGAACACCAAAATAACTAGGATCAGAAAAAAATAGCTGAAGCCTCTAGAGGCCAGGAAGATTTCAGTATTAGGCTCACCTAAGACCAGTCTGAGCAGCATCCATTTTTTGAGAGACCCAACAGAGCTTTGATGGCCACCTTATTATATACAGAGAAAAAGAGCCTAGCAAACTAAAGACAATCCCAAATTAAAGGTGAACTACTTTTCCCTGGACACAAATGAACGGCACATCAAGAGAAATTACCATTGGGTTTTAAAATTACCATTTATAAGCAGCTCTTCCAAATTATCAGGATTCCTGGCCAGCTGCAGGATGAGGGCAGAGCCACGCACCTTGTCAGGAATGTCCTCGTACAGTAACTCAATGTACTCATCCATGTCATTGATGTTGGCAACTTCATCAATCTGAAAGCAGTCAGAGCAAGGGTTTCACTGAGAGACAGGGCAATTCAACACCAGCAATCACAATTCAGTTGTCACATAAGGGGCACTCAGCTTCTGAGTACAAATCTTATGCAAAAATAAAATACAAGTTAAACCCCAACACATGCAGAATGACTGCCAATGAACAGCAGGAAATCTCAGGAGATATAATTCCTAAAAATCAAAGGATGCTCAGGATGTCCTGTCTGATGTTCCAGTCCTCACTGTCTGTCCTGCTGTGTGCTATACTTGGAGGGGTAAGTATGCAAGTCAAATATTTTACCCTTTTTGGAGATAATTTTTTTCCATTGTGCAGTATTTCCAAACCAAGTTCTTTGCTTAAAAAACAAGAAGCAAAAATACCACAAGAATTCAGCTTTTCCTCTCTCCTCCTCCCTTTTGTAACTGCTTACTGAAGTAGTAAACAGGTTTTGCATTTCTCTTTTAACACCAATACTTACCTCTGTTCCTTCAAATGGGGGTGGATCTTTTGGCTTGCTGGTTTTCTCTTTCCTTTCTACAAAGAAAAATACATGGGTGCAGTTAAGTTACACACAAACACAGACCAAACACATATCCATTGTTCTCATGAACACTTCAGTTAAATCAAGGTCAAAGTCCTTTTGTGTCCAGCTGACCCGCCAGACTAACACAGGTTTCTGAACATGAACAGTCCTAGGGAGTAAAACAAATCCTCAGCTGCCTTTTGACAACTCACTCTAAATGATCAGTGATAGCCCTGTCAGCTGGGGAGACAGAGGCTAATAAACCTTAGAGCAAGCCCAGAGTGACAACACTCACTCCCACAGTGAGACATCAGCAGTTTTGATTCTGCTTGTGCCCTGTGACACACCAAGATACAGAAATGCAGAGTGAAAGAGGGTAAAACATGCAAAGCTCTTACAATCAAACCCCATATGTAACATAAATCTTCATTTTCAATTTGTCTCACTAGGAATCCAGTTTGAGAACAAAGCTTACCACTTCAGGGCTGCAAGAAACCTGGGTAACCTAAAGGTAATGTAGAATCTAATTTTAAATATTCAGCTGTCCTCTGAGCAGAAAATTTTAGGTGAACTTAAACTTTATTAAGACGTAAATAGAAGCACCAAGATGCCAGGAACTTTAGATGACAAGATGAGAGAAATACCCCAGGCACCAAAGCTTGTCAGGCTCTGAAACTCTCCAGCTTTACACACAGCCCAAACTGAGCTTAGGCACACTCTGTACCCTTGCAGGTGGTGATGGCAGTGATCTTTCTAGGAAGATCCTCTTAGAGACTTTTGATGTTACTGTAATTGCAGATTCAATATGATGAGGCTGCACCCAATAGCTAAATCTGTATTTCTCAAGTCCTGCTAAAGCACCAGGCAGCCAGTAAGAAGCATCAATACTAAATGTAACCAAATAATAAATTTGTTATTAAAAAGATAATTTCCTCACTTCAAGATCATAATTGTTTCCAAGGGTGATAAAAGATCCATGTCCCCTACTATGACCATCCCCAGAGAATTGGTACATCAGGCACATTGGGCTCTCAGCTAGGAACACCTCAGTATTTGCTCAAGGCTGAGGCACCCCAGTTCCAAGCTGCTTTGTTCCTGTATTTTTTACCTTTTCCTGCTGAGGAATCTCTGCGGTTCTGCAGGTAGTACAGGAGCTGCTCCACTTCTCCAAGCTTGGAGGGGTGAATGAGCTTGCATTCTTCAACTACCTTTCGAGCCAGGGAACCAATGTCTGTGTTTGCATTAAGGCTCTTCAGCCGAATTCTGCAACACAGACAAGTCTCTTTTCAGTTTTTAAATTATTTTATCTTCAGTCTTTTGACTATGTTTATACAGATAAGAATTTCTCAAAGCAGAAATGATGCTGATACACCCAGTGCCTTTCATGTCAAAGTGGTGTCTCTGAACTCCAAATGGCAAGCAAGTGTCAAACAGATTTGGTAGAGTGTAACTGTTCATGAGCTGACAAGCAGCAACATTAAAGGCAGCTGGATGAACAGATCCCTTACAGCCATCTTAGACACAAAAGACAGTAACTGATTTAGCTATACCTCATAAAAAGTGCACAGGCCCACAAAGGAGTATTGTAGACAAAAAAAGTCCCAAATGAGAGACAGTTCTGGGTGTTTGTCTGCACAGAAAGGTTCTTTTGCAGTGCCAGAAGTCTCCCACAGCTCTGGCACACCTGCAGCCAGGTCCACAAGCAATGAGCAGGAAGAAATCTCTGTGGTAATTAACAACAGGGTGGAAAAAAAAAGGAATACCACCATCATGAAGATGCAAATTATGTTGATTCATCTGATGACAGAAGTATCTTCTGGTATCTTCAAAAATTTGAGACAATTTAAGGATTCTCTTTTCTTTTTCCCCCAATCATTCTTCTAACACACACTCACACAGGCAGCCACTTCAGTTCAAATTTTCAAAAAGAAATCAGTACAGAGATAAAACCCCCTAAAACAGATCCAACCTTGCAGCTTGAAAAATGAAGTTAGGATAGTTCTCTTAGCTTTTCCAGTGGGGAATATTTTAATGGTCTTGAAAGAAATTAACCAGGCAAAAGTGAATTGCAGATAAAGCAGTGAATTCACTGGTTGGGCAGATCAAAACAACAGGAGAGCCAACAGCTGGAGCACAAGGCTTTCAGGAGGTTCAATGGTACTTCTTGCTCCAACATGAACTACCATTTGCAGAGGAAACAATCACTTTTCTCTGCCTCAACTACCCATCATGTAAAACAGGAGTCATCATTTTTCTTTACAAAACACTTTAAAGGACATGGCTGAAAAGCAATTCACAACGTGTGTTTCAGATGTTAACCTTCCCAGGCACGTGTTATTTCCTGGCTTTGAAACCCTCTGCTGGTCCAGCACTAAGTTCCATAAAGATTATAAGCTACAATTTCTCAGAGGTAGGTGGTACTCTGAGGTACTGAATCTATGAAAATTGAAATATCAAAGCTTGCTATGACCTTACATTTTCTGACATTCCTTGCGTTCCCCCAGCATGGGGTCTCCCAGCTCTCCCAGAATTGTTGCTTCCACTTCATAATGGACAATGAGGGCTTTCTCAGATGGATGCACATCTATGTTACGTCCTTTTACCTTCCTGTCATAAAGGGAAAAAATTGATTAAATGAGAAGCTCAATAAACACACCAGAGCAGAAACCAGGTGCCTGCTATGCAGGCCCTAAACCCAAGTAGTGCTCTCCTTCCACAGCGTGTTCCATCCCACACAGCTGTACCAAAGCCTGGTGCTAGTGGCATATTCTTGGCTACTACCTGTAGTACAGAAATATCCAAGCCACTGGTCAAGCCTCACTCACAGAAAGCAGGAAAGAAACCAAAGAAATCCTGTTCCACACATTACCATAATGAATAAAAAAAAGCATTTCACCAAGCAGGTGAATTTCCCAGCTAGTTCCCCATTACCTTGTCAGTATTGACAAATCTTTGTCTAATGGCCTTCACTCAGTGCAGTCCACTACAAATGGAATTTTTTTGTCATACTCTTGGCTAACTCCTAGTAGTTACAATTCTCTGAGACTGAATTACAAATAATTTGTATTTCAATTTAACTACTCTCTCTTGAAACACAAACCTCTTTGCTACTGTTCTTCACCTCATTGTGCCTGCTGCCAGGCTTGAGGAATTACAAAAACCAACAGCTGCCATCAAAAGATATAAATCATATCTACCTGCTTTTCTACAGCTACAGATGTAGCTGTAGAAGCTACATTTTCTTGTAGCATTCTTGGGAGAAGCATTCTCCAGGAAAGCACTCAGGGGTATGCCAGTGCCAAAAGGGTTTGTCCTGCTCTCTCCTCCTTTGAGCCAACAATTCTGTGTCCATGCAGATCCAAGGCTCCTGAGGAAAGGCTCAGAAGGATGAAGACACATCTCATTTCTGTTTTCAAGCAGTGGCAGAACCACATCCAGAGAATACAGGGACCCCTTTTTATTTATTGGTAAAGATGACACTTGTCTACTTGATACTGCCAATTGAATATGTACAGTCATGCCACAAACCAGGGTACTAAACACTGCAAATCAAAACTACCTCCAAAATGTGGGTTTGGCTTTTGGAATGTGGAATGGGCTTTTTGTTGGGTGTTCAGGTTTTTAGACAGATCATGTCCTTAAAGAGAATTACAAGTGGTTTCAGCAGTGTTCATATCAACATCTGGGAGATAGCAGGTAGCCATGGCATTGGGTCAATTAGATCAGGAAAAATGACTTTAACGTCACAAAGCTGGAAATTTCAGCAAATCCAGATGCAGCCTGTGCTGTAACCATTCTCAGCAAAAAGTGTTTGAAATGTGTCTCCATCTACCCAGCTACTCTGGTGTCCACTTTTCCTTTGCAGATAGAGCTGCAAAGAATACCTTTATCTTGAGATACAGCTGGCCAAAAAACCCCACAAACCACAGAAAGGTCAGGAAACCAAGAGTCCAGTTCAACTACCAGCCTTGCAAGGACAAAAAGCTACGCACAGCAAACAAAAATATCTCCCTAGTGCTGGAGAGTAACATTTTCCATGAAAGCATGGCAAAACTCCCTTTATGGCTTGAGATATTTGAAGGGACTTGGGTTTGTTCCCCTTTAACAGTACCTTGAAGCAGATGTTTCATTACAGTCTGTTGTCACAAGGTCCAGTCTTGCAGGACAGAAAGCTTTTGGCAAATCTATTCCAAAAGAATCCAGCTCTCACTCCCCACCTCCAAATATATTTCTCCTACTGAGATCTATCAGGAGATGCCAACTGCAAACACTCAGGCTCCTGACAGTCAAAGCTCTGGCTAGTGACAGCTTAGGAATATTTACAGATATAAAGAAAAGGATGGGTAGAGAACAGAGTTTGTAAAAACAAGAATAAAGCTGGCCTAACAGCTGATCATTGCCCAAAGGATTAGCTCTTCCCATGTTTTCCCTGCTCCTGGCAGACACCTTGCAGTTCAATATGAGGACTCATCAGTCCCTGTCGCAGGCAATTCCAGCAATCCAACAGAAAACTCTCCATGTTTTGGAGAGGAAGTTTTTCACTGTGTAACAGAACTGAAGTGCTGTACAGAAAAGGAATAACACTTCCTATTTCTCATCAGGGAAAAGGAGGAGTGGAACCTCCTCCTTTTGGCAACAGTGAACCACTGATGAGCTTAGCAACCAGGAGAGCCTTAGCTTAAGACTGCTTAAAGAGTTTTAGGACTTCCCATATTTAATTTTTTTCTTGCAGAGGGATAGATGGGTAAATTGAAAAACTTAGAGCTGCAGAGATTTTCTGCCCTCTCACACTGACACACACCCTCTCTGCCTGAGCTATTTCTGAGCTAATGAAGTCACAAATCAATACACAGCCAAGCTCCCTCTCTGAAAATCCTCCCTTGTGAAATGCTTGAGGACCTACACTAAAATGTACTCCCCAGCCACTGAAATTGGTTTTTATTTGGAAAACACTGCATTCAGATTATCAGCATCACAAGGTAAATCTTCATTCACAGAAAAAAACCTCTCCTCTCCCCAAAATCTACAAACATCTTTACGGATTTTCTATACATCCTGAGTCTGTAAATCCCTTCATAAGGCATTTGAAACTACAAATATTATAATGAGTAGAAACAGCAATGCACTGGGGAGCTCTCATGCACATCAGCCTGTCCTTTCACTTCACTGCTTGCTTTGTCAACAAGAACCCAGTTCAGTTCAAGCTTTAAAGAGGAAGGCCTTTTCTACAGACAAAAGCTGCAAGCTGAGCTCACATAACCAAAGTGGAGTGTTAATATCCTTTATTAACTAATTCCTTTAGAGGGAAAAAGCAAAAGCAAACTATCCTAATGAAAAGTGGCACAAAGCACACGTGGGTAAGGCTGAAAATTCAATAACAAATCCCAGCAAGTCAGACTGGGTGGGAGGGGGAGTGCCCATGCAGGGTGACAAAGGGAAACAGGGAGCAGAAGAGTACCAGACTTGCACACCAGCCTGGCCACGTCAAACAGCACAGCAGGTAGTTTGGGGTTTGTGCCCCCAAAAAAAGAGAGACAACTACACCTGTTGCAGGGATGACTATAAAACAAAGATTCCTACAAAATCACATAAGATGGCACAAACTGAACAGGTAAGGCTAAAAAAATCAGGCACTGCTCTAAAGTTACAGCTGTTGATTTAATTAAGGGTGGCATTTTATTTTTACCCATCATGGCATTGCTATGACAGAATAGATGTTCAAAGATTATCAAGAGGGTTTTTTTTCCTGGCACTGATTCCAGCTATGGAGCTTAACATGTGGCATGTAAGGGGAAAAAAAAGCAAAACCTAGACAGTGTAAACAGGAAATTCTGCAAATACTAATAAATGGAAAGGAAGTAAAAAACAGGAGCAGGAATTCCCTAAGATTAAAGACGAGGTGGATAAAAATCACCAGCACGACAGGAGGAAGTGACACTATCCATGTGTGACACATGACATCTGAACAGAGGCCTGGATGACCTGGCATCTTTTGGGATTGATTCACTTTTGCTCTGGAACAACTGACAGAGTTCCAAGAGCTGACAGCTCAGGCCCTATTCTTTATGCTGACTGGTCTTGCTGACAAACAGATAAAAGGCACCATTCATTCATCACACCTGCAACACCAAACCCAGATCATACACTTTATACCCCACAGTTACCTCTTCTATTCACAACACTTGTCCCACCCAATCTGCCATGCCATACTCTTAACATCTCCTCCAAATCACTCTCCCAGCTGCTCCTTGAACCTGGCCTTACTGTCTCTTATCCCATCCCTGATCCCCAAAGCAGCCACCTGCACCTAATACACAATGATCCTCTCCACTCCTCTCCTAATAGCACCAATTCTTCTGTCAACCTGCTGTCACTTCAGTGCCTTGTCCCAAACACACCATGAAATGCCACCACAGCCATCCCCAGACCAGAGCACCCTCCAAACCCCTTCTCCTCCTCCCCAGCAGCGCCCACCCCACCTCTCTGCCTACCCCTGCCTTTGTAACCTTCACTCATCTTTAACCTTCCAAGTCCTCATCCAAACCTTCTTCCCAACAGACTGGGGCAGGCTGAGGGGGGATCGCCTAAACAAATCTGTCTCCCATTCCCTCACCCCTCACCCAGCACAGCCTCCAGCTAGCTTCCAAACCAGCCCCTCCTCACTCGCCATACCTCCACCCACCTCATCACCACCCCTCCCAAAACACTCTCCATTGTCACCACCCCAGCTATAATCTCCCATCCATCCCCAAGGCAGTCCTCACTACAACCTCAGCCTCACACTCCACCCCACAGCTCCCCCATACTCCCCCACGCACCCCCTGCAAACACCCCGCAACACCTGGGTCTCGCACCCCACAACCTGACACACTCCATCATCCCTCGGCACAACCTGCCGCGCCCCAACCGCCGCGACCTCCCCCCCACCCCGTTCATCCCCCCCGGCACGAACCGCCGCCCCTCGTGCCCGTCCTCCCCGGTTACCTCTTGAGGTACCGGGCGTCCTCGCCCTGCATGGCGGCGGTCAGGGGCCGGGAGGGGATGGGATGGGACTGGGGGGGGGGCGGCCCGGGCAGGGCGCGGCCCCGCGCGCGCGGTGCTCGTTACCAGGGAGAGCGCGAGCCCCGCCCCGCCCCGCGCACGCGCACCGCCCTCACCCCGCCCCGGCCCCGCCTTTCCCTCCCCGTTAGCGCCCCCTGCAGGCGCGGGGGAGGCGCTGCCCCGCCCGCTGCCGGCCCCTCACGGCACGGAACGGGCCCCTCCCTCGCTTGCGGGGGATCGGGACATGAAAATAAAAGAAATTGTGTTGGGTTTTTTTCCCCTAAATATGTACACAAAAGTTAAGTTTATACACTTGAGAAATGCTGCGTTTCTGGGCGTCGATATGATTCAGGCTATTAGAGGCTTGGCTGAGAGTGAAAGGTGACCCGACCTCAGTACAGTAGAGGCAGGTGGGTTGGTGCGCTTTACTTAGTCTTCGGTATTTGTTTAATGCTTATTATTTTGAAATTATATCCATCACTACCACCTCCTGCCAAATCATGAAATGTTTTTTCAGTTAATCAGCAAGTTGGTTTTGGTGAGAGGTGCTTCAGCAGGAGTGAGGGAGAATCTCAGAGCGTTCACAGAATCACAGCATGGCCGGGTTGGAAGGGACCTCTGGAGATCGTCCTGGCCAAGGCAGGGTCACCCCAAGCAGGTGACACAGGGATGCACCCAGGTGGGTTTGGGATGCCACATTGTGAAATGGTTTTTCAGTTAATCAGCAAGTTGGTTTTGGTCAGAGGTGCTTCAGGACACTGCAAGCAGCAGGAGTGAGGGAGAGTGTCAGAGTGTTTACAAAATCACAGCACGGCCGGGTTGGAAGGGACCTCTGGAGATTGTCCTGGCCAAGGCAGGGTCACCCCAAGCAGGTGACACAGGGATGCATCCAGGTGGGTTTGGGATGCCTCCAGAGAGGGAGAATCTGCAACCTTCCTGGACAGCCTCCTCCATCACACTCACTGCAAAGAACATCCTCATGTTGAGGTGGAACTTCTTGTGTTTCCCTTCATGGCTGTTGCACCTCACCCTGCCACTGGACAGCACCAAAAATGGTCTGGCACCATCCTCCTGTCCCCTGCCCTGGAGACATTTGGATGGATGAGATCCCCTTTCTTCTCCAGACTAAGCTGTCCCAGCTCCTGCAGTCTCTCCTCACCCACAGATGCTCCAGACCCTGTGTGCAGTATTTAGAGGACGATTGAAAAAGGGCTCTTGTGGTGTCCTGCCCCATTATGGCCACCTGAGCTGGTCACTGGTCCTCAGCACCAGCTCTTGGCCAAGCCCAGCCTAACGGCAGCCTCGGTGTTTTGGAACATAATCTTCATTTTGGGTCACTGACACACAGAGGGCACAGGGATGACACAGCTGTAGCTCCAGACTCAGGCAAAGTGGCTGCAAATCCAAAATCATGTTGGAAAAGTTACATATTCAGCCAGCACCTGAATTTTCTGTCCCTTTGTCTCCAAGCCACTCTAAAGGACAAGCAAACAGCATCATATCCAAGAGGTCTCAGAAAGGATCTTAAAGGGCTGCAGTTTTCTGGAGTACTCTTTACAACTGAAAATTCTGTCTGCCCAGAGTCGTAGGCGTAATGCAGGAATAAATAATGGACAACAAAGCTTTTGGTTTTCATTGTGGCAAAATATTAAGAATAAATACTTAATGTCTACTGATCCCTTTAAAGACTAAGATTTTTTTTATACTTTCATAATTTGTAACAGAGCAGAATAAAATATTTTGTGGAATCCACGCAGCGCCTGCCTTTGTTTTAACAGAAAATGGAAAAAGAAAGTACCCTGTGAAATATGAAGTGCTACCTTTGTGCAATGAATTTACAAAACATTGCTAGAACATAACACCCTTGTTACTTATTCTATTTTTATCACAGTAATAGTATCATAAAGAAAAAAAAATGCAGATACCTAATCAGAATGATAATTCTCCAGTGATTTCAGCAGCTTTCCTGATAAGCATAAGCCAAACATTAAACTCTGAAGCCGTATAAATAGTCTGATATTTACTGAGCTCTAAATACCTGACAGTCTTCATTTATTTCACTATGAATTTATCTTATTTATCTGGTCACATATGCCTGTGAATGGAATCTAGTTTTAGACACCTATGGAAAACAGGCCAAAGATTACAAGATGAGAATGATACAAAAGAATGTGAGAACTGAAAAAATACAAGTAAAGGAACATTTATTCCAGTTAAGTGAGCCATGATGTTTGGGCTAAAATTGGCTGTTTGTCAGGACCTGAAGGGACAGCAGAGGCCTTAAAGAATCCAAGTGAAATAAATATCTCAGCTTTGTAGGTATTGAGCCTACAAAGATCACACAATTCTGCCAAGATCAGACAATTCTGTTGGGCAGTGAGAACCAGTTGATGCTGGGTTCAGAAAACCACGTGGCACAAACAACAAACCCCACGTACTGCGTGGTGGATTCTTCTAAAATTCACTTGTAGAGCATGTGCTGCCTGAGGTTTCATTCTGCAGCCTTGCCCTGAGCTTCTGCTGTTGTTTTGCACAATTCCTTACATCCCTGCCCTTAGAGTGTGATGAAATTTATGAGATGAGACTCTGCAGATCCCCTCACCTGCATGGTAGAAGTAAGAGGAGGAAAGAGAGGGTGGAATTTGAGGCAGAGGGGTGATCAAGTTGCAAGCAGAAGCTGGAATACACAAGAGTTTTGTGTTTGTTCTTTTATTTGGGTGGTTTTGGGCTAGTTTGGCTTTTTTGGTAGAACAGTTGCAAGAAATATGGTTCTGGAGTCAGCTTGAAGGAGAGATTTATTTTATTTTTTTTAGTGAGGGAATATAAAAGAGGGTGTGAAAGAGCTTGGGAGCTGTAGAGAAAATCAGAATAGGAAGAGAATTGTGGAGAAAGTTGCATGAGGAGATATTGGGCAGGAGGAGTGAAGCAGGTGGGTAAAAAACAAGAGGAAAGAACTGTGGAGTGTTCCCATATGGTACATGTATCTATGTGTATGTGTATATATATTTATGGTAGAATAAGCACAGATAGAATAATTAACAACATTTTTATGCAAAAACTCCTGTATTTATATTTTTTTGGTCAAGCTGCAGACATGTTATGAACCAGATGGACAGAATACACTCAGTGACATTGGAGCAACACCCACCACATTGCCTCATGGTAAACCTGATTTTATTTCTTCTTGTTTGTTCTCTTAGTATTGAAAAGTACTGATACTAGCAGGGATTTTTAGGTCAAAAAAGGTGTTTCCATTGTCTTCAATGAGTCTTTGCTATATGACAAGACTGCATGTTGAAAATGCATTGGGACTGGTTTCTTTTACATCACTGTAAAAAAAAAATTCAACCCAAATAGCCAACATTGTTATTCTGTAGCAAATGGAATTGTTGAAATGTAATAGACAAATCTCTTGTGTCTTGTGGAGTTGAGAAACCAAAGCAACCCTGAAATTTGTAAACTATCCATCAAAGATTGCATCTTGCTCTCAAGAAAAAAAGAATCCAGTGGTTTCTAGGGAAAAAATAATGAATTTGGGACACTTGCCTAGACCTTGTAAAATGAACTGTGCATAAACTCCTGAAGACGCATTATTAGCTAAAATCAAGTGGAGCACTCTGAAAGGATGACTTCCAGGGAAACATGCTAGGTGATTAGGCTGTGCAGCTCAGGGGATGGAGATGAAGTTGTTCTGATGGGCTGGCACACAGGAAGGGACTGAGGAATGGAGGTAATAAACCCTGGGCTTAAAAGTTTATACTGAGAGGAGGAAGTGAGACAAGGCAAAGCAAAATCTGATACACAAAGGGAAAGTCTGGCTTAACTCCTCTGGATGGGATTAATCTTGGAGCACAGATCAAGGTGATTCCTGAATGCCTTTTTGATCAGCAGTGACAGTGACATCTGCACAGGAGAAGGTAATTTTCAGTGTGACACGTGATTGTGCTGGCAAATCCTGGGTGCTTTTGTTATTCTTGAACGTGAGACTTCACAAAAATGAGAACAAGAGAACAAGATTCTCTATGAAGAGCTTGGTTTGTATTTTATAATATATTTAAAATACAAAATATTTAAAAATATATTTAAAATACAAAACATTTTAAAATATATTTAAAATACATTTTAAATATATGAAATATATATAAAATATTTAAAGATATATTATATATAATATATTTAAATAATAAAATTAATATAAATATCAATGTGTTTTTATCTATTTTTGTATTTAAATGTATTATAAATATATTTTAAATATATTAATGTGATATAATAGAATAGAATAGAATTATTATATATTTCAATATATATTATATAATTATTATTTATATTTAAATATATTATGAATATATTTACATATATTAATATGATGTGATATGTGATATGATATATAATATAATATAACATAACATAACATAACATAACATAACATAACATAATATAATATAATATAATATAATATAATATAATATAATATAA
>JAWWEY010000005.1:28150778-28161377 GCA_035582745.1 Loriotus luctuosus | reverse complement strand
TCAAACTCCACACCCACAATCCCAGTTCTGTCATTCCATTTTGGAAGCCTTCTCCACAGCCTCAGGTCAATGCAGTGCTCTCTTGGGAGTCAGAGTCTGTCAGCACAGAAAGTTTAAAATTCTCAGCAGCCAGGGCTCCAACACCCTGCAGCACACCTCTCTGACAGGATGGAGCAGGAAATCTGCTTTATGGATGCAGCCACTGCCATTCCAGATGGCTATTCCAGTCCCCAAACTGTGGCATGTGACAAATTCCCACATATCAGCTGTGAGCTGGACTAGGGAACTGATCCTGCTTAAAAGAAAATCAAGTCTATTTTTCCAAATAAGATTTATTTTCCTTGGTGGAGGCTGGGTCACCTTTGTTCTGTTCTTAAAAACTTGGGCAGATATTTGTCAGGAGGTTGCAATGCTGCTGGAGGTGTAGGGTAGCCCATTTGTATTGGGAACATCCAATTTCCTGGCTGTGTTTCTGCAGTGCAGCATCCTGGAACAAACAGCTTGAAAAGGATTCCACCTTTGCTTGCTGGAATCACAGTTTATTAGGACTCACAGTTTGTGTAGAGGTACATCCATGTTCTGTCTTCTGGCCTTCCTCTTGAGTGCCCTGCCCTGAAGAACCAGTAGTGAGGGAGAGACACAGAAACAAAATCACCCTGCAAGATGTAAGAGGGAGATTCTGGATAATATCTGAGTTCTTTTGGAGCAAAAGCTGAATAGATTAAGAAAAGTACAATTGAATTAAAGCCACTCCTTTTTGGAGCGGATACACTTTAACATTGCCCAAGCAATTTCCTGGTGGATTTTTTTTTTTTAATTTCACTTTCCTGCACCTGCTTGTTTCAGAGGGCAACACTCCAGGGATAAGTGTGAGCCAGTGCCAAGAGCCAGCATTTCTCACTCCCCTCTCACCCGCCTCCGCCCCCTGGCACACACCCCATATAGAATGACAGCACACTGCCACAATTTAAATGACTCTGCCTCTGCCCCCGTGGAAGGACAGCTCCTCCAGAGAACACCAGCCACAACAGCAGTCCATTCTCCCAGAAAAAATCTTCATCATGGCCTATAAAGCAGCACATCTGGCCTTTAAGTCACGCTGGCACAAGACAGATGAGGAACTCTGTCGGCACAGCATGTCCTTTGTCCTGCACAAGGCAATCCAGAACGACTTCTTCAAGTGCTACCTTTACCTGCTGGAAAAGCTCCCCCTGGGTGAGTAGCTGTGGGCAGGAGTGTCCGTGTGTGCTCTGGAAAGATGGATTGTGTCAGAGGGTGGAGATGGTTACTGGAAGTGAGGAGGAGGAGGAGTAGTTTGGAGAAACCCAGCTCAAGAGACTGCAGTGCTCACTAAAGAGTTTGGAACTGTGTCTCCCAACTCCCTCTAATCCAGCAGTCTGTTGTTTCACCTAAATACTCCACAGATTTTTAGAGGAGGGCGAGGGAAAGACTTGCAAGAGTGAAGGAGAAGTTTGGTTTCTGGCTGACCGTTCCTATTTTTGTGATCATTTGAGTAAAACCTGCCTTGACCTGTTTGGAGCTTGGAAGGACAAATGCAAAACTAGCAGAGCTGGCAGGTGGTTCTTTCTTGTGCCTGATACCTGTTGTGTTGTCATTCTGGGTGTCCTCAGCTCTGGTGTTTGTATTGATTTGGACAAGTGCTTGAAAGGTGGTGATTGAAATTTTTTTGAAGAGTCTTTGTTACACAGATCTCTGCAGCAGATTGTCTAACTTACTGTTTGCTCTCTGGGAGGAAAATGCTTCCAAAAATATGTTTATGGACAAATTTCAATGATAGCCTCTGGTACAGAATGCCAAGAGGGTTTGGTAGGTTTTTTTTTTGGGTTTTTTTAAGATGTAGAAAATGAATGTTCATTTCTTATTCAAATTTGGCCCTGAATAAGAAACAAAATTTCCCTGTGAGAATAAAGCTGAAAAGTAGATTTGACTTGAGTCTGTATTACGTTAGCATGTTCTGTTTTAAGCAGAATTGTTCAGCCTACACTCAGACCTGTAGGAATTTTAAGATGGGATGGATGAGCCTATGCAATCTGTTTAAGTGAATTCTTGGGGCTTCCTTTCTAATGGAATGATCCATTTAGGCAAAAGGAATATCTTACCTATTTGTGTGAACTGTACAGATCCCAGCGATAACTCTGCTCAAGAGGGTAGAATTCATTAATCCTGTAAAGAGAAAAAACATTTCCATGTTATCTTAGTATTTTAATGTGCAATTTAGTATTATTATTATAATCTATAACATGCTATATTTATTAATAAATATATATATTTATATACTATATTTATTATCTTAGTATTTTTAATGCAGCAATATCTGCAGCTATTTAAAATGAAACATGAAAGAGAAGTACTCCAGTCCCTAGTTGTAGGTAGCTGTGAACAATGGAAAGGAAGGAAAGATGGAAAGGAAGGGAAATCAATTACAGGTTGATGGAATCTCATGAAGTTGATGAAAATGTTATTCTTTCATTTGTTTTGAAAAGAAACACAACTTATTAGAAACTGAGCAGGATTTCCTACAGTGTTAGCTGTTAGTGTAAGTACCACTGCATCATTTTAAGGTTAGAAGGTACCATTATGAGCATCTAACTTGGAATTGAGTGTAAAAGTTCTGGCATCGTGTTTGTAACTTGTCTGGGTCACAGAACACAGAATTTATTTATGAACACAGAAATACCTTGGTTTAAGTGTTTCAAATGACTGAAAACCCATCAGGCACCACTCAGCTGTTTCCAGGCCTAATTGCTTCACTCATAAAACTATACTTATTTCTTGTCTGAATTTTATTGAATTTCCATTCCTGGCCAACAAGCTTTGGAAAATGTTCCTCTCAGACCAAAGGTCCCTCTGCCAGGCTTTTCATGATCTGACTCATTAAAACTTAACTAATGATCTTACAAGCCCATTGCCAGCCTATCCAAGTTACTTTGACTCCATGGAAGGTGCACTGTGAGCCCAGCCTTCAGGTGAATTTGCACCATGTGTCTGACTCCCTGAAGTAAAAGTGGGCATGAGGACAGGTGTGTGCAAACCCAGGGCACAGGGAATATTTCTCTGCCTGCTCTGGGGTGCCCTGACCCCCAGGGGAGCACTGACTTTGACCCTCATTCATGGAGAAAGTTTCCCACACTTCAAGATAGACTGGAATCCACAAAAGTGTGCAATAGATTATAGAGAGCAGTGTAGGTGTGCCACTTGGTGAGAAATTTAGGGTTTGGGATTTTTAGTGTGTTGTGGATGGAAGCAAGATGGAGGGCACAGGGTGTCACCCTGGGCTTCTTCTTCATGCTTCTTCTTGGGTTTGGGTGGCATTTTGAAATTGGGCAGAAAAGTCCCCATTGAGGGCTTTTTGGGATCAGTTATTGGGTTAAAAGGGAAAATAATCCAGGTGTCAGTTCTTAGTTGGATAGTTTAGCCTTAGGAGACCTTGGAACAAGAGATTATTGGCCATTTTGTGCCTTCTAATGAAAAGCTGCAGAACTCCCTGCAGTGAGACTGTTTCACTGATAAGAAACAGTCCAAACAAGAACCACTGTCTCAAGTGCCTTCAATCCAGCCCCAGAGAAACCAACAACTGGGACCCCCACACAGGTGGAGTGGTTCAAGTGCTGTGAGTACATATCCAGGGAAATTCACATCCTGCTATGATGGCAGGGTCTGGATAGGAAGACAGGTAAAAAATGTTCAGGTGATTCGCTCAGAGAGTTGTGGTGAAATCTTGAACTCAGTGGAATCCTACGAGGGTCTGTCCTGGGACCTGTCCTGTTTAGAACCATGGGATGGTTTGGGCTGGAAGGGACCTTGAAGTTCATCTGATTTTAACCCCCCTGCCATCTTCATCAGTAACCTGGAGGAGATGAAGGACTGTTTTATCCTCACATCCAGAGATTGCAGCCAACTGTCAGGACCTGCCCACAAGCTCTAAGTCAGGACTACCATCCAGAGGCACCTAAACAGGCTGGAGGAAAGAGACAGCAGCAACCTAGTGCTGTTCAAACCCACTGAAATTCCAACCCAAAAGCCAAGTCATGTACCTGGATAGGAAAACCCCTGGGCAGCAACACCACAGACTGGCCAGGCAGTTCCTCCTGGTGGGGAGCAGCTGGATGTCCTGGAAGCAAAGGCAGCCAACAGAATCCAGGATGAATTAACAGAAGCATGGCTAGTTGAGTGAAGGAATGATCACCTTTTCTGTAGCAAAAGGGCCTTCAACTGCCAGAGCAGGAACTGGCATGGAATGAGTTGGAAGACCCTCATTGTGGTGGGAGAACTGGAGCACATGCCCTGAGAAGACAGACAAAGGAAACGGGGCATGTTCAGCCAGAAGAGAGACCAAATATCACCCTGCTAGCACCTACAAGGAAGGTCATTAATAAAATGGAGCTAAGATCTGCACAGCTGTGTGCAGCATGAAGACAAGGGCTAGTGGCCATGAATCAAAAGTAGTCCAGACTGGTCATAAGGAAAAAAATCCTTTTATATGAGCACAGTCAGGCATTGGAACAGGTTGCTCAGAGAAGTTGTAAAATTCTCCATCACTGGAGGCTGTCTAAACCCTGCAGAGCCTCATCTGGCATCATGTCTGTCCCTGCTTTGAGCAGCAGTTTGGACCAGAGACTTCCTTAGGGCTCTTTCAACTTGGACTATCCTGTGACCCAGCGCTCTCTGTGATGGAGAGAACAGAATGTGGCAGGTCTGAACATCTCTGCATAATGACAGTTTCCAGCTCAGTTCAGAGTGGACCTGAGCAGAAATGAGCTGAGCTTCTCAGTCTTCAAGACTGGAGCCAGATATCTCTGTGTAAACAAAGGACTAGAGCAACACTGTGACCTAGCAGGGAAGTTAAGCATGTGCTTAACCCGATTTATGAGTAATAACACTGAAACCAAGCCTCACACTGAATCCTGCAGTGCTGCCCAGGGTCAGCATGGTCCAAAGCTTCCTCCAAACTCTGCTAACTCCATTCTCCCCCACTCCATTGCTGAGCTCAGTGGTGGAGCTCTTCTGGGCGTGTTTACTTAGGAGCTGAGTGTATCTGATATCACAGCCTCTTAAGAGAAACATGTCACTTTTACAGACCAGGCTAACATTTATAAATAAAAGACATGAGTAACTTCAGGCCCTGATCCAACAATGTACTTAAATGTGTGTGAGAGCCCTTAAGCCCAGTGGACTTTATTGGAGCTACTCAGATGCTGGCAATGATGCACGTGTTTGCACGGGCTGTGGGACTGGGTGCCAGTGGGCTGAGATCTGCAGGGGAAAACTGAGAAGATCCACCCCTGGAGACAAATATTCCTGCATGTGAGGCACGTGGCTAAAAGTAAAATCTGCTTTGGGGGTGGCAGGATGTTCATCCTCTATAAAGCAGAATTTACATGGTACTCAGACCACAGCAGAGAGGTAGATTCTATCCTGCACACAGATAACTCTTTTTCAAATGATGCACAAAGCAGATGTTGCATTTAAAAGGGAGCACTCAGCCAAACTGGAATTAGTTCAGTATCTTGCAGAAAGCAACTGGAGCCTCAAAATAATGTTCACAAATAAAAACTTCAAAAAAAATTACTTGCAACATTTACTTCTGCCAGGGAAATTTAGTTGAGGAAACCCTGAAGTCACGAATTTTAAGTCAGTGTACTGCAGGTTGGGATTGCACTGGGTCTTATGTGTTAAGTGGTCCATTTCTTTAGAGATTTAGACCAAATGCACTGGAAAACAACATTTTTAACTGATCCATAAGAAAATATGAGAGGTAATGTTTTGAACTTTGCAGGGCAAAAGGCTCAGGTGGATGGTGTCTGTCTAGTCCACATGGGCTGGCATTCAGCTGTAGATCACCACTCTGCACCCAGACTGTGTTTGCAGTGACTGAAAATTATTGATGTCTCATGACTGGAGTGACCTTTAGGGAGCCATTTGGTGCCCTCAGCCTGCCTGAGCAGTGGGTTTGCTTCAACCACCTTCCCTTGGGGACTTGCCAGCAGATTCAGCTGAGGGACAAGTGTGCCATGAAAAAGTTTCTTCTTTACTGGAAACACATTTCTGACTTTAAATCTTACAAGTTACCTGCCTTAACAGTGAGAACCTCATATGTTAGCCAGCTGCCTGCCCTGTGATGTCTGAGGAAGTTGCAGCCTGTGTTGTTCTATCCTGCTCATGCCCTACTTTATGGAATTTGTTGAAGGCAGCCTGTGTACCCATAGCAGGCCTCACAAGTATTTAATTTCCTGATGCATGAGGCAGTCCCACACGGGTCATGGAAAGGGAGATGCCTCTGGCTAGACAGGCCCTGTGATGAGGGGGAGGCACGGCTGCAACCCTGACAGCCACCAAGGACATGTGGCACTTCTCTTTTGGGGCAGATTCCTACAAGCTGGCAAACCCCCTCCTCCTCCCTGTGGTGCTGCTGGAGCCTGCATGCCAGGCACAGCTGCGAGGCAGATCAGAGGTGAGGTTGATTGGCTGTATCTGGAAAACTGGGCTGTGCATTGGGAGAGTTGGCAGTGCTGCAAATTCCTGAGAGGGAGGAGCAGCACTGAAGGAGCGAGAGGTGGAAATCACCTCTGTGGATCTCACACTGTACAAGTGAGGCTGTGGGTCCACGGGACAAAATTTGGGGTACAGTGCCCCTCTTTGCACTGTCCTGTGTCCTTGCATGCCCTGGGGTGGGAGACATGCATAAAAACATCTTTGCACAGTTTAATGCGTGGAGAAGCCCCTGTGAATGCTCACCCAGAGCTGGTTTCAGATACCAGCACGTAGGGCAGGGCTCTGGGGCCCCAGATGGCCCAGGAGGAGCTGCAGTCAGCTGGTGTGTGCATGCAAGTCCTGGCAGGAATTCTGCAAGCCTGATATTGGTTCTGAGTGAGAAATGTGAGAGCAGACACTCCAGATCTGATATCCTGAACACCATATCGTCCCCATGTGTTGCCGCAGGTCAGGCTCATGTTTTGAGTAGAAGGACTCTGAATATTTGTTGTTCATGCTGTCCTGGTGTGCAGACAGCCTGTAAATGTCCTTCCTTTCAATCTAGCAAAATGGGATAAATCACTGTCCCTTGACATGTCCATGGAACAACCCCTGGAATCATCACTGGGTTCTTATATGGAAAATCTCACAAAGCCAACATATAGGGATTCAGTTCTGTTCAGCAGACAGGCTGACCTCCCAAACAGAGCAAAAGCAGACACAGAGAAGACAAGATGGTGCCACTTCTGGATAAGGACAGAGATTCCTTCCTGGGAAAATCCCAGCTATGGATGGAGTCTTCTTCCCAGGCTCTGGGAGCCACCCTAGCCAAGTTGTTCTGGGGATTGGCTGCTGCCCCCTTCATATTAATTTCTTCAGCTAAATGGTTTCTTCTGAGTATGTGAATATAATCAGTGGAGTGTGTAAAACTCTCAGGTTTGACCCTTGCTGGGCTCAGTGCTTCTTGTGGTATAAATTTCTCAGGCATAACATAAATGTGTAATGGATTAAAGCTTTAATAGTATCCGTTCAGCAGTTGACTTAAGCAGGTGATGACAAGAGGGGCTGGTAATGCTGCTTTTGTTGGATGAGGGATATGCTGGGCATGCTGCTTATATGTAACCCAATAGCACTATTCTGTTCTGAGTGGTCCTTGGTGGTAATTATTCCCTATCCTACTTCCTTTGTCCCCCCCTCATTTGCCTCCAAAATGTCACTCTCCTGCTGAGGATGGGCAGGCACACACTTATCATTTCCCGCTGAGCTTGCTTGCCCTCAATTAAACACATTCCAGGCTTATATTCAGGGTCTCTGGCCTTGCTCTCCTCCTCTGTGTGGAGGGCATAATTCCTGTTCCCTGGCCTGCAGAAGCCTATTCAGCCCCTTCCCACAGGAGCTGGCAGTGCTCCCATGGAAGTTTGAAGATGCAGGGACAAAGAACTGCTGCCTGGTCCTTCTGTGCAGCTGGCAGGGAGCTCTCCCTCCCTCTCTTGCCACGAGCTCAGAAGGTGTTTGCTGCTGGAGCATTTCCAGTTCCCTGGGAGCTCTGGGAAGCTGCAGCAGAGCTGGTCTCACACTGCAAGATGGTTCTTGCAAAGGCTTCTTCCCAGTGTGACTCTGCCCCTCCTCATTGCTTGGTTTTCACTGTGTCAGAGTTGTGTTTTTGGTGGAGGGTCTGTCACTCACACAGGAGAATGCCTGGGCAGTTGTGTGCACACACAAGACAGTCAGAGGTGATGATTTGCAAGCAAAACTGACGGCCTGCCTCAATCCAAACTTCTGATATATCCATACTTTTGATATGCTGATGCACATTGAGTACAGAAAACCCCAGGCTGTGGAAGATTCACCTCGGTTTTTAAAGAACAGGGAAAAATAGCCCTTTATCCAGCAAAACTCACAGGTTTTAATAAAACAGCTTCAAAATATTGATCGCTGTACGTTACCAGCAATGTAGCCAAGCCATGGAAGGAAACCTCCAAGCCTCTGGCACACAGGAACCTTTCAGTATATCACCCACTGATTACCTTGCTCCTTGACCTGTGCCAGATGAAAATTTAGGACTGTCTCTTCTAAATTGTGTCCCCCCTGTGTACTCATTTAGGTCTGAGACTACCATCTGCTCCTTGGTTCAGCTTACTTGCACTGCCACAGACCATACAGTATCACTAAAAATAAACCAGAGCAAGTGCCTCATTCATCCCCTCTCTTCCTGGGGCACTCCCTGTGCAGCTGTCAATAGCTGGAAAGCATTTCTGGAAATCTGCACAACAGTTAAGTCAGTGAGAGCAGAAATGATGACCCTGCACAGTAGTAAATGCTGCCCACAGCTTTTCCAGGAAAAATCAGACCACTTGATGTCCTTGGCATGTGTGTTCACTTCAAACCTGAAGTGAGTTTTCACTGACATGAAAACACAGTGTGATGATTGAAATGACTTCTGAACCTGGAAAGCAGCAAATTTTCATGAGGAGGGCTGGATCCTTGCAAGGTCTTGTAGGATTCAATCCAACACCTTTCCTTGCACTGTTGCTTTAGATATGGATTTGTTGTTTTGAAGGCTCAACTTAAGTTTACAGGTCTTCATCTGTGGGAAATGGATTTGAGAAAATTCTCAAGCCCTGGCAGAAGATTCACACAGTGTGCATCTGTATGTAAACCTTGAGATAAGAAATGCTGACTTAGAAATGCCATGGAATAGGACAGACATTGCTGAGAGACAAATGGAACTAGAAACAAGTTTCAAAGGATGGTTTTGTAAATAAGACTAGATACTTTGGAGAACTAGAACTATGAAAGATGCATTGTAGTAGGACCCACAAGGGGTAATTTTAGATTATTGGCTCTAAGGCATTTACAGCATGGTGTGGCAAAAGCTGATAGGCCAAGAAACGCTTATAGTGCATTGTAATTAAGAAATGGCTTCTGATTGTGATTCTGTGAATTATAACACCTGCACCCTTCTCATGAGATTGAAAATGGAATAAAAGTTTTTAAAATGCCTCTCAGTTGCCCCATCTCTGGGTCAGAAAAGGGTAAAATCCAACATTCATCATTGTGCCTTTGGAGTGTCGCTGTGGCGCTCCATAAAGAAGGATGCAGGACATGTTTTATGGTGCAAAAAGAAAGGATCCAACCTGGTTTATTTTATTAAACCCTTTTATAGGTTTTTTAAGAACATCCCCTGTCTATCCCCAGTTGGTCACAAGTTGTTGCCCTGTACTGATTGCTCACTCAAACTCCTAGTGTGTTCATGCAAGAAGGGTTGTTTGTGAGAGATAACTTTCATTTCTCTATCCAACGGTATAAAACCAGTTTATACAGGTGGCTAGTGTTTATCACAGTCCTTGAGTCCTTTCTCAGGGAAAGCAGGTTGTTTTCCACAGTCTTCAAGCTCTTTCTGAGGAAAAACAAGTTGTTTTTCACTGCTGCAGAGCTCTGTTCCCACAAAGAGCTGCCAGCTCCCTCATGGCTCCTGTGGGCTCAGGTCAGGATTCGGTTTGTAGGCCTTGGGCCTGCTGTTCCACCACCACATGGAGCAATTAGCTAAGGCAGAAATATCTGTCACTAACAATAAAATGGTGATTTATAATGGTGATTTTCACTGTTTGCAGTGAAGCTTTATGCCCTGACAAGCCAAGTGATCAACGGGGAGATGCAGTTCTACGCCAGGGCCAAGCACTTCTACCGCGAGGTGCCCGCCACGGAGGAGGGAATGATGGGAGACTACATTGAGCTCTCCAACACCGACGTGGAATCCTCCCGGGAATTCCTCAGGAAGTTTGTTGGGGTGAGTCATTTAATCTCATCCTCTGCAAGGAGCAGTGGTGGATTGTGTTTAGGTTGCCCCCAGACGGAGGAAGGAATGATGAATCTGACTCCATGTTCATAGAAGGTTAATTTATTATTTTATGATACTATATTATATTAAAGAATGCTATACTAAACTATACTAAAAAATACAGAAAGGATACTTACAGAATGCTAAAAAGATAATAAGGAAAACTCATTACTTTTTTCCAGAGTCCCTACACAGCTTGGCCCCAATTGGCCAATGAGTCAAAACAACTCACAGCAGAATCCAATGAAACAATCACCTGTGGGTAA
>JAWWEY010000005.1:28128478-28138977 GCA_035582745.1 Loriotus luctuosus | reverse complement strand
CAGAAGAGATCTCCTGGAGGGAGGATTGGCTGTGGGAGAGATAAAGAAAACTGCCCAAAGAACAGCAGAGAACTGCCCCAGCTCTGACAGATGGCAAATAGAACACACACCCCAGCTAAATCTTTCAACCTAGGACACACAGTTGCTATGATTTTTTTTTCAGGTGGTATTTTTCAGATTTCCAATGATTTTCTTGTATCCCCCAGGGGGTGGGGAAAGCTGGCACCAGCCGTGCCCTGGACTGTGGCTCTGGGATAGGTCGGATCAGCAAGCACGTCCTGCTGCCGGTTTTCAAGAGTGTGGAGCTGGTGGATAGGAACAGAACACACACCCCCATTTCCAACCTAAGACACCATCTTCTCACCCACAGGGTATCTGACAGACAAAGATCTCCTGGAGTTCCTCATCCGCTGCCAGGGGGGCTTGAAGGACAACGGAGTGATCATTCTGAAGGACAATGTGGCCAGGGAGGGCTGCACCCTGGACTGCCTGGACAGCAGCGTGATCCGCGACCTCAACATCCTGCACAGCCTCATCGAGATGAGCGGACTCACCATCCTCAGGGAGGAGAGGCAGGAGGGCTTCCCTGAGCAGTGTGTCCCTGTCTGGATGCTGGCCATGCAGAAGGGCCCTGGCCACTCCTGACTGCCCTGGGACACCCCAGGGACTGGGCTATGGATGAACCAGGGGACTGGGAAGGAGAAAAGCACCTCCGGGGATCCTCCTACCCATGCACTGCTCCAGGGCAGCAGCTTCTGAAGGGTCAGGAGAGAACCACAAAGCTTCTCCCAGGAACAGTCTGCTCCTAAATCCTACCTGCTCCATCATTCTGCTCCTAAATCCTACCTGCTCCATCATTCTTTCCATTTTTAAAAGCTTTCCTGACCTCCTTGTCAGATCTCTCTGTTCCGTTAAGGACTCAATACTGTACAAAGCTCATCTAATAGGTCTGAAGTTTCTGTAGTAGTTAATAATTTTGGGGTGTTCTCTGTGAGGTGTTAACAAGCCTGGGTTTTACTATGGCACTTAAGTCTTCTTGGAATTTAGGAAGGATCTGTCAGAACACTGAAGCAGGAAATTCAAGCAAATTCTGGAAAACTTCACCCAAATTTTGGCTGTCTTCTCTACCTGTACTTTGGAATATTTAAACCAAGAATATAAGGAAAGTTTGATCTTTTTGTTGCCATCAGCTATGCAGTTTTGGGGGTTTTGGGGGGATTTTTTGTGTTTTTTTTTTTTGTTGTTGTTGTAGTTGTTTTGGGTTTTTTTTGTTAGTTTGGGAGTTTTTGTTGGGTTTGGGGGGGTGGGGTTTTTGTTTGTTTGTTTGGGGGGGTTTTGTTGTTTGGTTTTTTTTCCATTTCTCTCAATTTGGACAATAAAACAACCTGGTTAATTTTCCATTTTTAGGAGCTACTTCCTCTTCCTGATGTTCCTGCTGTAGAACAATAGTGGCACATAAGGGATTTCACACTCCAGAGGAAAGCTTGGCTGACAAATATCTGCATGTTTGCATTGAAATTTTGTGAAAAGCTTGCCCCACATATTACATTCTGGAATATTTTTAAATCTTTTTCAGAATGTTCACAGTGGAAACCACTTGAAAGCCTCTCTTGATTATTCATACCACTGTACATTTCTTCTTTCCCACATTCAGAACAAGCCTGGCCCCATGTGCAGAGCTAATGGGATTTCATGGAACGTTAATAGTAAGGCTGTAAGAAGAACTAATAGAGTATTGTATTAATTAACAACTGTGCTAAATTGCAGAGAGTGTTAGTGTAGCCCAAAAGCAAGGATTTATATTCAAAGAGCAGCTGTGTAAGCCTGCATTTGAAAATACTGACATGCAGCCCCATCTCCTTAAGGCTCACAGAAATTGTACATGAAGCTTTTTGTCCTCTTCACAGAGGCACAGAAAGTGCTGCAGGAGGACAGAAGTTAATTTTTCAAACAAATTCAGAATTTGGAATTCTCCTTCATTCTAAAGATGGGGGGAATTTTGAAATTTGTTGTGAGGGAAAGCTACACAACTACAGTTTTTCAAGCTGATTAAATATTTTATCCAGACAACATGAAATGCTTCTTTTGAATTGAACTTTTAACCTAATTTGCACTTAAAATGTTACTAAGGCTTGTTCAAAATTTTAGAAATCAATTCTGACTCTGTCAGAATTTTTATCGCATCTTGCTCCCCTGAAATGCAATCCTGGCAAAGCTTTTCAGACTTTGTAAAGAGTTTCACTATGACAAATCTCTCTGTGCTAGGGGAAAGGAGCTCTATAAAACATCCCTCACATGACAGCAGGCACAACTGGCTGTGTCAAATATTGTCAGCTGTGTTGGATTAACTAAAAAAGAAGCCTGAAGATAACAAGATAAGGGAGCCTCTCAGCTGGATTTTAGTACACATTGCTGTCCTTTGATAACAAATCTCCAATTTTGATTTTAATTGCATAACTCATCTTCTCTGGCAATATGTTTGCACATGTTGAGAATTAGCAGTTTATGGCAGAAGGCTTTCTGCCATCAACTCTTATCCAGTAACTCTTCTGTTAATGTTCCATGGCTAATTGTAGCATTAGAGAAAACCACACTGGTGATTTGGTGAATATTCTGGTGTTTCCTATAGCCTGGAAACCTATGGCTCCCACAACACAGATGCTTCTGGAATGTTTTGACTAATTCTTCCATTCTCATCAGCTGGTATTGAACGGAAACTGAGTAAGTAACATTTTTTAATCAAGAAAGAGGCATCAGTCCTATAGCAAAAAGAAGGGAATATTTACATATTTTCCTTTACAAATGGATTACGAATTAACTTGCCCTTCACCATTTTTTTCCTTCCAGGCAGAGACATCTGCCATGGTGCAGAACCCTTGGGGATTCCTGGAGATCCTTGAGCAGTGGTGTCTGTGCCAGGCAGGTCTGAGAGCTGCTGCCACTGCAGTGCTGAGAGAATGGCATTGTGCAAAAAGGGGCAATGAAGAATTTATTCCCAGATCTTACAGGGCACAATATATCAGCTGAGTTGGTGCAGTTCAGTCATGAGAGACGTGGTTCCAAGGTGGATTTAGAATACAAAGTGGTTCAGGATGAAAAATGGAATATAAATGGCTGGTGTGGTTACCAGTGAAAAACATTTTTCAATGTAAAAATGTTCTTCCTGTGTTTTGTGTGTCTTTCCTATTAGAATTTCCAGAATGCATATACATAAATATAATGAAAATTGGTTCCCTTAACTATGTGAGAAGAGAGAAAAGTAAAATCTTAATTTAGTAGAAAAACCCACATTTCATGGTTTCCACATTCCTGGAAATTAATGTTTCATGGCTATGTTGCTTCCACAGTAAAATAGTAAAGCTTTTCTGGTGACATAATGAATCTCAAGAGTAAAGAAACAAAGTCCTTCAGGAGCTTAAATGCATGAGAAGGTTGCAGACTGAAAAATATTTTGGTTTCCTCCCTTTCTGAGGCATGTTTTAATTCCAGAACTCCCAGTCATCTGGTACAGGCCACCCTTAAACGTCCCTTAATTTGGGTAAGGGCCATTCTTGGCTTAGAAATTCAGGGCTGTCTGCAATTTACCAATAATATATAATAATAATAAAAAATAATCACAAATTTCAAACAGAAGATTTTGCTTAGAAATCATCTGTGTATCAGTTCTTCTTTGGTGTTCAAGGACTGGATATTCAATCCAATGGCTCTGCCTCAACTTCCCTGTTGTTTAAACCAATCATTTCAAGAAGTCTTTAGCTCCCTGGGGGTTTCAATCCCATTTGTTTTGTGCTCATCTAAGACTTGTTTCTGATCTTGATGTTACCAGAGATTTAATCCTGGATCAGGACCCTGTCTGGGACAAGGCTCACAGAACACTGAGGGTCCTTCAAGCTCAAGTCCTCATTAGCACTGAAGGTGATCAGGGAAATTCCCAACTTGTCCTTCCAGCACATCTTTCTCCCAAGCAACCACACAGAGCAAAGACTTAGCCCAGCACAGTAAATCCCATTTCTGCCAAGCCACCACCCAAGTTCTGGTGTCACTCAGTGTCCCCATATATCAGGTCCAGCTTCTGTTCTAAAGGCCAGATATTACCTTTGCTGGATGAATGTGAGCCTCAAGCCCTGGCTGGAGCCTCCAAACACCACTGCAACCCCACAGAATGTAGGAAAAAAACTGTTGAAGCATTCTGAGCAGCAATCCCAGCCATGCAGCTCCAGGAACCATCACAGCTCAAGCTGTTCATGTTCCAGATGCAATTCAGACATTGCAAATGTCCTTTCCTTCCTAACTGGAAGAGAGAGCCATCATTTTGAAACATGCAGCTGAATGGATGTGCTGAAATGCTTTGTTTCAGCAGTACTGAAATGCTATCAGGTATTGTTAGCTTGATTTTGTTGTTTTATTGTTGATATAAGCTAGTTTGAGCTGACATGTTATGTGAGGTGACAGTGTAATGCACTATATGGTATTGAAATAGTTGAAGTGAAACATCAGTTTCCTGCAGAACACACTAATAAAATCAGCACATTCCCTGGCCCTGAACTTAGTGAAACAAGTCAGCAATTTCCAGAGGAAACTGGTTTCAAGAGGTGCAGCCCTGTCAAAGGCATTTCCCCAAGCTCTCTTTGTCCAGACTCTCCCATGCACTCAGGCAGCTCTAGAAGCAGCCACTGGAGGCTCTTTGACAGGCAAGAAGAGGCAGCTGACACTTCAGAGCACTCTGACCAGCTCAGAGCAGGGCTGGGCTGAAATCAGAGCCTCCCCTCTGTGCAGGGGCTGTGCAGTGATGGTGCATCCTTGTTAAAACCAGCTCAGCATCTTCACTGTGACGGGGCTGCCAAAAACAAGGCAGGGGCTTGGATAACCAAACACCCTCTGGAAATCAGTCATGGAACCAGCACACTGCAGTCAAGGGACACTTCAGCACTGGGAAAAGCTTTGCCAGTTAGTCCACCAAGAGCCCTGAGGACCTTTGTGCCATTCCCTTGGTTTTTTCCAGGCTCCCCAGGGTGTTTACAATGGCATATCTGAGTGGGCCTGTCCAGAGGAGCTTCACTCTCATGTGTGATTAAAACCAGTTGCGCTGCATCCCATCCTTCTCTTCCTTTGATGCTTCTTCCAGCTTGCCAAAGAAAATCCTGCCTCCACTTGCCAAGAAATATTTGTTTGCTGTGGACATCACCACATCCCTCTGAAGTAAAACAGATTATCTTTGCTTTTGAGAGGAGGCAATTCTGTTTATCTGAGAGCCATAACAACACTCTGCATTCCCAACATGCAGGTTAATTCCTGTCTTTTCCAAATGATGGTAAAGAGGCACCCCCAGACCACTATACCAAACAAAGCTCACGTTCCCATCATCATAAATAACAATATTTGCATGACACCATGCACCCCTAGGCTGTGAAGAATGGGGTTTGTTGTGTTTGGGATGAGGAAACTGAGGCACAGAAAGGTGATCTGGGCAGCATTGCAGCTTCACCTAAGTGGTAGCAGGGAGTCAGTAGCACCTCTACAAACCAGGCCACCAGAGGAACTCCAGAATGTTCTGCAGGCAGACATAAACTGATTCTGGCTGTGCTTGGAACAGATTGAGACAGCCCAGTTGTGGTTAGCCTGCTTAACCCCACCTGGAGTGTTCTCCAAAGAGAGGGCTCAGGCTGAACATTGTGCTCAGGAATATCAACAGCTTCTGTTCCCTTCAAAGCCTTGAAACAGCAACCTGCAGCAAAAATAAAAACACAAAACTGGTGAAAAGTCTCTCCTCCCTGTATCTCTCTCCAAAGAAATGTTGAATTTGCAGGATTTCAACCTGTTGTGGTGTCTTCAGGCTCCTGGGGCTGAGGTTTTTAGAGGCATCTCCATTCCACTGTCCCTCTTCAAAGTGACTTGAAGGATCTGTAGGTGCATTGCGTCTGATTGCCCCTCTCTCCCTCATCAAGTCAAAAATCCCAGATCTAAAAACCTTTAAAAACCTTTGTTTGGGTTATTCCCTCTGTGTGCACACCCATGGTAACAGTTTCACCATGCACACAGCTCTGTGCAGAATAAATGCAGTTTGAGCTGACCAAGGTGACCTGTGCTCCTGGCTGTGAGCGTGGCTTGCCAGCTTTTCATGAGGCATCTGCTGCAGTGGAACAGGGCCTGCTGTGTGACCTGCACCCCCAGCCACCCAAAGAATTCCCTGTTTGCCAAGGGAACTGTGGCTGGATCAGCCCTGGATGTCATCTGCTCAGCCTGGCCCCATCCCAGGACCCCATGGCAAATCCCCATGGTGACATCTGACATGTCTGGCTCGTAAAACCCACTCAGATCTGTCCCAGCCTCTTTGAATTAATGCTGCTTGTGTCCTAAGCCTCTCAGTCATGTGAGGATTTTGTAATGTGGGACACAGCATCAGCTGAAGTGACCCAAGCACCTTCTGGCTGCCTTCTCCATGGCTGCACACGTCCACAGGGCACACCAGCTGCTTCTCACCTGATCTGGACATCTGAGAGAAACTCACCTGGGGTTAAGGCAATGTCAACACCTCCCACAGTTGGCACTGGGAGAGGGCAGCTCCTCCCAGAAAGCTGCTTCCCTCCTGTGATGTTTATCCCAAGGTTATCCCATACACTGTACAACTGTGGAAGAATCCATGGGGAGTGTCTTAGGTCCAGACAAGGAATTCTTGGTGTCTAAGAGGGGTGGGCGAATTTCAGATCCAGTGTATGGATCCCACATTCAAATCTGTTCTTTCTCCCACAGGTGCAAACTTGGATCTGCAGCCCCAGCTGTAAAGATGTCACAACTCTGAGAGTCTCTCCAGAGGTCTGAAGTGTAGGTTATTGAAAATGCCTCCATCTTGGACCTTTTGGCATTTCCCTTTCAGAAGGTATGAGCGCAGAAACTCCTGAAAACTCAGTGGAGTGCAAACCACAGTGATATTTGGCTGGTACCTTCCTCAGACAGACAGGATGAGTTTCCTGAGAGGTGCATTTTGCACTCTGGATCGATCAGTTTACCAATGAACCAGGGCTGACCTTCTGTTGGGTCTTATTAAATAACACTCTAGTTTTATTTATGGATCAGTATGTGAGTGCACTGCTAAATAAATAAACAAGTGACTTCTCCTAAAATTGGGGTACCATTGGCAAACTCTTAAAAATCTGACCTGTAAAATAAACAGGCTCCAGGAGTTACCTCTTACTCCTGCCACTGCAGCAACTTCAAGGTAACAAAAGCCAATAAACCCCCATCAACAAAATCCCCACTGGGATCCAGGCAGCTGAGACTCTGAAGCAGCACTCATCAAGAGAAGCAAAGTGATCCAGTAAAACATTAGAGCCCCCAGAGGAACTGTATTTGCCTTGATTTGAGGCAGACCTGGCTGCCCACTGAGGGCAAGGAGGCTCCTGTTGGATGCTGTCTGTCTCTGCTTCCTGACGTGCTCCCTGCCTGGGTTTCACCCCTAAATGTCTGCAGGCCAGGGCACAGGCTCCCTGAGCAAGGGGAGCTGTCTCACCCAAAACCATTCCACTGCCCAGGCACCCTGAGCAAGGGGAGCTGTCTCACCCAAAACCATCCCACTGCCAGGTAGGGGTCAGTCCCTGCTTCTCTCTTCTCCTCACCCTGATCTCTGATAACACCTTCTGTTTGTAACATGAGGAATTCTGATTTCCACAGGCACAGCAAACCTGGCCTTGGCCCTGATGCAGCTTAGATCAGGAGTTAATTCCCTCTTTTTCTGGGCTTTTCAGAAGCCCATCCTTCATCCTGCCTCCCCCAACAGACTGAATCTCTACAGCAAGGAGAGAAACACCACCTCCCAAATGATGGCATGGAGCACCAAGGAGATGCAGATCAGTTCTACAACAGCCAGGACAGGTGCCTGCACCAGCAGAAAGGATTTAGGAACCAGGGCATTACTTTCCACCACTGCTTTCTCAGGTAGACAGATCCCTTTGCAGTCAGGCCTTTAGCATTTCAGCATTAGAGCAGGTTGGAATAACTGGGATCTTTTCCACCCCACATTCAGGTAGGGAAGGACTAATTAGCTTCATTGCATGTATGGGAAGCCCAGAAAGCAGAGTACATTCTTCCTGTGCTAATTATGCTGTTCAGTCCAATGGTTAATTACACCTGCCTAATGTGGGATTCACATTCTCTGAACCTGAGAGAGGCAGAGAAGAGAATGATCAAAACAATTCTTATCTCATTTGCTGCTCCTGTTGTTTTGTGAACCTGTGGAATGTGTTGGAAGATTGTTTACCTGAAGGGATTTGGTAATTGGATTCTGGTGATGGTGTTTTGTTTTCTTGACCAATCTCTCCAAGCTGTGTCCTGATGGTTGGTCAGGAGACAGTCATGAGATTCTGAGTTGAGTGCTTGTGCAGTTTCAGTTTGGATGTACTGTAACATAGTATGGTATAATATAGTCTAATGAAGTAATTAATTAGCCTTCTGATATGGAGTCAGATGCATCATTCTTGCCACACGCTGGGGGCACCTGGCAAAACTATGGCCTAACAGTCAGGGGAGCAAGGCCAGCTCCTCTGCAAGGCTTTTCAGTGCTTTTGGACAAATCTGACACTGGGAATTTCCTGCCTTTCCCTGCTGAATGCAAGATGGGTTGAATCTCATCTTGAGGGAAGAGGGGCCTTGGAGATGTGTGTGAGTTAGGGCAGGGAACAAACCCAGCTCTCCTTTGTCACAGCCATGTGACTGAGCCATTTTCTCTCTTATTTGTGTAAACAAAAGGGATTTGGGGTTCCAATATGGTAAACAAGGATTTAACTACTTCCTCCCTCCTCCCAAATAACTTTCCCTGAAATTACCATGGCAAACAGAGCCCCTGCTCTCAAAAAACTCTTTTTTGTTTGGTGTTGTTTTTGTAACTGATACTCTGCTGGAAAACAAGCAACCCACATTTCTGCTAAGAACAACCCAAGGGAGCCTCTTAATAATAACATTACAAGCAGTTTTATACCTTGCTCCACTGGGTGACAAAAGAGTGGATACCCACCCACGGATGGGTTTGCAATCCTGTGGTATAAAGCAGCTCTGGGGTGGCTGGCAGCAGAAAACAAAGATTAATACAAGATGGAGAAAGAGGCAGAGTCACAGATGTGAAAAACAGGACTATGAAAAACATTCTTGTACCTGGAGAATAGTGAGAAACCTCCTGTCTATCCCATAGTCTAGGAATATGTTTTGGAACTGGGCCTTCTAAATGTCTTTACTCAAGGCTAGGCCTAAAAGCACAAAGTGGCTTGCAGTGATTTCTCACATAGGTCTCAAAGGTGCAGTGCAGAGAGAAGGAAAGGGAATTCCTTTTGTGGAAGGGAAAATGATGGCCCAGAGTACCAGATCACTGAGCAGCCAAGGTGGGAATCCCTCCTGAATCAATCCTGCTTCCAGCCAAAGCTGCTCCTTCCTTAAGTTTTCCACAGGCTAGGGCTGGGTTTCCTTTGACACAGGTTTCCTTCCCAAAGGAGCAGGAATGAGAGGCACAGCAGCAAGGAGAGTGTCCTGGTATGGCAGGACAGGAGCTCCAGCCAGGACAGCTGAGGTGAAAATCCTGCACAAATCCATATGAGACACCCCTGCAGCTCAAGACATCCACCAGCTAATCCTCCCTTTGGCAATCTCCCCACTTCCATCCAAGGAGTTTGGGTTACGACTGCTGCTGTCCTAGTGAGTGTGACCCTGAGGAGCATGGCTGCTCCAGGACAAAAATAGAGCACTTTGCACTGTCCTGGTCACCTGGCCTCCTCGGAGAACCAGGCACTTCACAAACTGCCCAAAGCTTGCTCCACAAGCCTCAGGAGGGAGGTGAGTGAGTCCTCACCCAGGGAGCTGTGCACACAGAGCTGGGATTAGAGAAGCCAAGTGTCTGTTTCATGCTTCAAAATAATTCTGACCTGAGCTGCACACAGTATGTGCATCTCCCACCATGCAGGTTTTTGAGCAGTTTGTGAGGCCAAGGCCCTGGCCCTGGCTGCTCACTGTCACACAGACCTGGCAGTGTTCTTTGTTTGGCAGATGGAAGGTGTTAACTCATGTTTCCTGGCCACACTTCAATTTGGCTGGCTGTATTTTTACTTTCTGATATTCCTGCCCCACCCAACCAACCAGTTTTGACCGTTTGCTGATTCCCCCCATCCCTTGTTCCTGTTGGTTGTGGTGATGCCTTGTGCAGGCTGACCTAGAGCAGAGGCTGGACAGAGCTAAAGAATAAAGCAGGGATTTATTAGGAGGCCTCAGTGGATCCACCTTGGGCAGCACAAGAGGCCAGCCAGGGCTGCACCCCAGATGAACCAAAATGGTCACAAAAATCTCCAACCAGTCACAGGGTCTCACACTTTAATAAATTCTGCTCCATTTGCACATTGGAGTTAATTGTCCAATTCCAGCTCCAGCCCATGCAGTTCCATCCTTCTTGTTTTTCTCTCTCCAGCCCACGGTGTTTGTGCTCTTGGGCTGAGATTTGGATCATTTGTCCTTGGTGCCCAGCT
>JAWWEY010000005.1:28091514-28112244 GCA_035582745.1 Loriotus luctuosus | reverse complement strand
TATTACATATTATGTATATTATTATAAAAGCCCTGAGGGGGATAAAAATTATATTATATTATATTATATTATATTATATTATATTATATTAATATATATTAATATATATTAATATATATTAGTATATAATAATATAATGCTCTAATGTAATAATATGTTATTCTAATATATTACTCCTTGGAGACCCTAAAGCTGATAGGCCAAGAAATGCTTACAGTGTATTGTAATTAAGAATTAATTGGCTTCTGATTGTGATGGTGTGAATTGTAACACCTATGTTGTCTCACCCTTCTCATGAGACTGAAAATGGAGTGAAAGTCTTTAAAATGCCTCTCAGTTGCCCCATCTCTGGGTCAGAAAAGGGCTTAATCCACCAGTCCTCCTGCCTCCCCAGGGCTGGGCTGCCTGTGCTGGAGGGGAGCTGGGGCATGGTACAGCCACAGCCTGGGGGAAGGATGGGGATGAGGAACAGCTGGGAGAAATCCTGCTGGAGACCCACCTTCTCTCCTTGGGAAAGACATCTAAGCTCAGGTGCTCAGCCTGGCTCCTTTTCTGACCTGTTTTGTCTACTCTGAGCTGTTTTAAAAGGCTGTGCCCTGCTCTCTTTGCCCAGGGGCTGGGATGTGCTACCCTGCTTGGTGAGGTCCCTGCCTGCCTTGTTGTTGCCCTCACCTCTCCTTCCCTGCTGGAAAAAATTTCTTTTTTGGTGGTGATGAGGATTGAGCAGCAGTCCAAAAAATTAAAAAATGAAGTTAAAAAAAGGTAAAAATACTCCAGAAAAGGTATAGATATGGGGGATGTAGTTCAGTGCTGGACTTGGCAGTGATGGATGATGGTTGGACTCGGTGACCTTGGAGGTTGGACTCAATGACCTTGGAGGTCTTTCCAGACCTACATGGTTCTGTGAGAAGTGGTGGATGCTCCTCCATGGGTAGCATCACCTGCCATCCTTCTGTGGATTATTTTCCAGGGTTGTGTTCCAGCACTGAAAGTCACATCGGCACGGCCAAGCACATAAAACCTGGGATATTCCCACTTGGAAATATAACAGGAAAGCACGTGAAGGGAACATGAAGAAAAAAACCATCATCCTACTATTCATAGCTCCTTTAAAAAATGATTTTGCCCTTGGCAGGCAGTTTTTGTTGCCACATTTTGCTCTGTGTTTATTTGTGGCTGCTGGCAGGACAAGGATTCTCGGGAGATGTCATCTCAGGGGAAGGGATGCAAAAATGAGTGTGAGTCCATCAGAATGGAGAAAAAGGGAGATTTGCTTAGCTGTGCCCTTGGTTTCCCTGCTGTCTGTGTCTCAGCAGCTCATCTCCTGAGTCCCTGGGTGCGTGGGGGCAAATAATGACTCTGCAGATGTACAAATACAGCAGGAACTCCATAACCCAGAGACTACAGAATGGTGATGGTGGAGAGGAGCTCTGTTACTCCTTGGAGACCCTTCCATTCCCTGGAAACTGTCTGTTGCAGGGACTCAGAGATCAAACTTATGGCTCTGTGAAAAAAAATTTGGATCAGGAAAGCACTGGCAGCAAACCCTTCTTCACTGGATGCAAGCAGAGGACACTCCTGCCACAGCCCTGCTGCTTGCAAACACCTCATTCCCACCACTGTAGGGTTTGGATTCCTACCATCCTAGGGATTTTCATCTTCCCACCATAAGATAATAAATGACTTTAATTCAACCAGCAAGCTGAAGAAGGCTCTTGTACTTGGGTGGGTGGGTATGTGACGTTGTTATATTGGCCTTTTTTTTAATGCCTTTTAGCTGGTTTTGGATGTCTCTACTGGCTTTGAAGCTGAAATGTGCCCTTGCTCTGGTTGTTTATCTGTTTTGCAGCCTGAAAATGGGTATTTGAACACCAGCAGCTGCAACCACAGCCCTGGTCAAACTGCGAGAGATTCTTGCTGTGAGTTAAAATGAGATCCAGAGAGGCGTGGGACAGACTGGAGATTACCCCTGAGTTTTCAGTCTCTGTCCCTTTGGGGCTGTGTCAGGGCCTCCTGTGGCAGCACAAACCCTGCAGAATTCCATGCAGAGACCGTGGGATGTTCCCAGAGCCTGTGGATGCTGTGGGAAGCAGGATGCCCAGTGAGGTACAGGGATGTGACTCCTGCAGAGGCAGTTTGGTGAGAACTGGCGTGGAGATGTGAGGAAGGGGTTGGGACATCCACAGAAAGCACACACATCTCTGGGCTGCACTCAGAGATGGAACATCTCTTTTAGTCCCACACATCATCCCCTCCTTACACTGGGCTCTGCACAATGGCAGTCTCCTGTAGGATAAATGAAGTTAATGCAGAATGTAATTCTATCTCCCAATGAGTTGCAGCTGGGGCTAATTACTAAAGATTAGGAACACCTGTGTCTAACAAGAACACGTGGCATAAAAGGGTGTAGTAAGAGGAGGGGTTATTTGGCTGCTGCAAGGATCAAGAAGAGTCACTGCTCAGAGGAGGTGTTCCTGAGGAACATTAAGAAGGTATGAAGCTCAGAAGCTATGGGATCCTTGCAGCTTAATGATAATAGAACTGTTGTAACTTATCAGGCAACAGTCTCCAAAAACAGTTTTTACAATTTTTTACAATTGTTTTTACAATTTTGCAAGAGTTGGAGATGACAATTCAAATTATAATGAGAGCCAAAGCAAGATTGCTGACTCTAACAAACCAAGACCTTGTAATTATCTATTTACCTTTAAAAAACTATTACCTTGGCTGAGCTTTGCGAAATTCAAATGGCAGAAGTGTCAAATTTTAATCCAAAAGTGGTTGTCTACCTTAAAAGCTCTTCCCCAGCCAGACAAAGTCCACCCTGCATCCACCCCCGCCCTTTCAGGGCTTTTCCCTGCCCTTGTGCCTGTATCAGGCCATGTCTCTGTGTCCAAATGCAGATTCCCAGTTTGTGCATGTGCCCAGGCCCCAGGGAAAGTCAGGGATGATTTGATGGATGCAATTCCAGCCCTGTTTCAGATGTGAGCTGCATCCTGCTGCTGGCACGTTGCAGTGGAGGGGCCTGGGGAAGATGCACAGGCTCTGCTGAGCTCATCTCACCTCACAGGGCAGTGAAGGATGTGGAAACCCAGGGCACCACAGGGAATATTCCTCTGTCTGCTCTGGGGTGCCCTGACCCTCAGGGCAGCACTGAGTTTAACCCTCATTCATGCAGAAAGTTTCCCAGACTTCAAGATAGACTGGAATCCACAAAAGTGTGGAATAGATTATAGAGAGCAGTGCACGTGTATCACTTGTTGAGAAATTTAGGGTTTGGGATTTTTAGTGTGTTGTGGATGGAAGCAAGATGGAGGGCACAGGGTGTTGTCCTGGGTTTCTCCTTCCTTCTTCTTCCTCCTTCTTCTTGGGTTTGGGTGGCATTTTGTAATTGGGCAGAAAAGTCCCCATTGTGGGCTCTGTGGGATCAGTTATTAGGTTAAAAGGGAAAATAATCCAGGTGTCAGTTCTTAGTTGGATAGTTTAATCTTAAAAGGCCTTGTAACAAGAGATTGTTGGCCATTTTGTGCCTTCTAATGAAAAGCTGCTGAACTCACTGCAGTGAGACTGTTTCACTGATAAGAAATAACAAACACCTGAGTCCAAACATGAACTACCATCTCAAGTGCCTTCAATCCAGCCCCAGAGAAACCAGCTGTAGTGACTGTACCCCCACAGGGGACAGCTGGGTACCAGCCTAACACCACATGTGGTAACTGAGCTGCAGAGGTTCTTGTGTCACAAAAGGCCGTGTGTGACATCGCCCTCAGGGTCGTCTTTCTCCACCTGGTTCTTGTCTGGTCAAAGGAAACTCTCCTCTGTGTGACAAAAAAGAAATATCCAGGCAGAAAGCAAGGGGAACTGCTGGGCAGTGGTCCTCACCCAGACTAGCTGTAATCTGGGGAGGGTTGAGGGATGCAGCAGCCTGTTCAGCCTCACACAGCAGGGCAGCAGAGCTCCAGTGGCAGGGTTGCATTTGCAGTCAGGAGGAATAGGAAAACAGCTTTAAAAAATGCCTGCTGGCTGCTTGTGGGTAAGAGCTGATAGAGACCATGAACCACTCCTCACAATGCTGCTCCATGCTCTTTGCAGGCTCTCACTGAAGCTGGCTGTGGTTTTGCAGTGCCTCAGCCCTGTCCCACAGCCACCTCACCCATAAAGGGCTGTCAGGAGCTGCTCAACCTGTGCAGGGTAATTAACCTGAGTGCTTGGGTGGACCTGGAAGTGTCACCCAAGTGCAGCAGCCACCTCGCTGTCGGGTGCCCGTGGTCTCTTGGATCATGTTCTGATGATGTGTGAACACAGAGGTGGCCAAAAATAAATAACAGAAGACGCCTCGCTCCCCTGAGCACCGAGGCTCCCGTGCCAAGAAATATTCTCCCTCCTTGCTGCCTCTTTTTGTGGTGGTTTTCCTGAGACTGAAAACGTTCCTCCGCTGCAGAAGATGCAAAAAAAAAAAAATTCCTGCTGACCTCAGCACTGAGCTTCATCTTTTTGAAGCTTTGTTGCGCCTCTAAGATAATTTATGAGGTGTCAGGATTTTCCGACCACAAATGTCTTGGACGAAAACCGTTTTTACACTACAGATGCCATGAAAAAGAAGCAATTTCAGTCTGTTTTTTCTACAGCACTGTCTGTGTCCACAATGAAACATGGGTTCAGAGCTCCTGGAGATTATTTGTGTAAGAGTTGTCCGGGCCAGAGTCTCCACTGAGACTCAGGCTGGGTCTGATTCCCCACCTTTGCCTCATTGCCCTGATCTTCTCTGTTGGGAGGGGAACTCCCATTTCCTGGTGCTGTGCCATGAAAACACAAGCTTGCCAAGCCATTCTCTGTATGCGTGTTTGTGTGTGTGCATGCACAGAACAAGCCAGAAGCACCAGAAGGAAAAAAGATCCATTAACAAACCACATTTTTCAACATCCACCAGGATCCCCAGATTTCTCATCTGGGCACTTCTCTTCCCCGTGCTGTAGGTTTTTGAGGGGAAAGAGGAAACCAAGAGAAAAAAAACAAAACACACGAGCCCAGCTTAGCTGCCTCTAATCCAGTGTGCACCTCAGGCTCCATGAAAGTGTTCTTGGGACGACAGCAGTATTTCCCTTGGCTGGGATGCCCAGCCTGCTGGCTCCTCTCGAGCTGCAGAGCTGCAGACATTCCTCTGAGTCGTTTGCAACCCTGCCTGCCAGGAAAACCCAATGTCTCCATGGAGAAATCTCAGTGGAGGAGTTTGATACTCAGTCAGGGATGGAAAAGAAGGGAGTTTATGCCTCCCTGAGACTAATCCCTTCCCTAGCAAATTAGAAAAAAAAAAAAATTAAAGAAAGGGGGGGGAAAAAAGAGAGAAGGGATCATATTCCTACAGACATGGGCCCAGACATGCCAGTAGTGTTGGTGTGTGGTGTTTTGCTTTGTGGCAGCAAAGCAAAGTCACGGGGACTCGGGCCAAGTGTCTGTTCAGGTCAGTGGGAGTCTATCAGCTTTGGATCAGGCCTACGTTTGGATCTGGAGCTGAACTTCCAAAAGTCTGGGCACGCTTGCATCTTCTGGTGAGGGGGAGCTTGGTTTGGCCTGGTTTTGAGATAGCAACCAGCTGCAAATGTGGGCCTCCAAACATGTTCTAGGAAAGAGGTTATAAAAGAGCTCCTTCTTGCTCAATGCGTTTATTCCCCACGGGCCAGATTCTGACATCTCCATTAACACTGAGCAGAACCTCACTGCAAGAGCAGTTATAGACTTGAATGGAGCCATTCAAGGAGTCAGCAAGCACCCAGTGTCAGCAAGGGCAGCACCATCCAAGCTGTTTGCTCCGTGGACATAAATGAGTTTTTTCTCCTGTTAGCACGCTCTGCTACAGACAAAGCACATCAGCTTCCCTTCCTCCTGGCACCTCTCCAGCAAAACGCTGATTGAAGATTCTTCCTTAGTGCTAATGTGATAAGAAGCAAAAAGAACAGGAGCTCAGTTTGTAGCTCCAATATCTATTGAGGAGAAAATCAGAGTTCCCTCCTGAGCATTGCTCTAAACACATTTTGTCTGCTTTTCCTCCTAGCTTTGAGCTGGGCACTTAACCCACTGGGCAGCTGAATGAGTCCCACATTTAGACAATCAGGTGTACCTGATTGGAAGCTGTGCTCCTAACTCATGTTCAGTCTTTTGAAAATCTCACTCACAACACCCAACACCCGCACATTTCATCCCCTCCCTTGCAGCACAGTGACCAGCTCAGAAATCCATGTTTTCCTTACTGAAAAGGAGGGGAAGGAACTTCACCCTTACAACAGCCAGGTTTCCTCACCATTAGCAGCAGTTAGCATGGTTTTTAACTCATTCTGTATAAAACTCCTTCTTCCTTGCCATTTTATCTCAGATTTATCCCACACAGAGTTCCCAGGTATTACAAGCAGGTATCCAAGAGTCTGCTGCTTTTCCAGCAGGCACTTCAGAACTTTATGGGGGCAGCAAATTCTCTGAATCTCTGAACTCCCTCAGAAAACTGATCTGAAATTATAACAAGAGTCTCAGACTGTTGTTTGTCATGAAAGACCTTCTGGGAGACATTAAGAAGAGGACAACCACCATTCTTTTGGGTTCTACTCCTAATGGACTGATGAGCAGAGAGTTGCAAACATTTGTTAGTCCATGGAATTAGATGATCTAAAAGGGAACAGTTGAGTTCTGGAAAACTGCTGGCAGCAAAACTGGAATTATTGGTCACTTATAGGTTGGGAGGGAATGTAGTGGCAGGGCAGGGAAGTTGGTGGAATAGTTGGCATACACTTCACATGCAAGAATGAATTTTATAGGAGCAAAAAGTCTTCAGGGGATGGGTCCTGCTCAAGACTTGAGACCTGTGCCCACTTTAGGGGATAGAGAGGAATGGGATTCTGGTGTTAAGTCCTGGCCTGATGCTCCCAGAGTCCAAAGGGCTTTGCAATGCAGGTTCTGAGTGGGCTGGAGACTGATATGGGTAAGCACAAGGAGTACTGGAGCACTTTGTGGAGAGGGTGAGCAGGTTAAGCTGTTTTGTAAGATGCAGCTAATGAAAGACCATTGTTGCCCCGAGGAGAAGGGAAGGGAATTGCATTATTTGTGCGTTACAATTGCAGCCACTAAGGCATAAACAAAGCAACTTGCACAAAACCAGACAAAGGAGGTTGCTGCAGAGTCAGCAGTTTCAGCTCAGGTTTCCTGTGTCCCAAACTAGGACTTTAATCATCGTCCTTCTCTGTGAGAGAGAAACTAGTATCAGAGAACGCAGTGAGTCTTCACATTTTTCTAGCCCAAGACAGCACTGTGTCCATTGTTGGGACTAGCCCCCTAGGAGGAATGATTTCTATTCAGTTTGTGTGTGTCACAGCCAGATAATGCACTGGGTGGTATTTCCCTCTCTTCCCCCAATCTTTCTCTTTTATGACCACATGACTTCACCCCCTCGTGTGAGTGACAGTACCCATTAGACTAGACTCTGATGCAAAACAGCTGTGTGCAGAGAAGGGGAGGAAGGGAGTGGGGAACAGCAATTTAGAAAACAATTAAGAACATCAATTCCAATTCATTTGCTTGGCCAGGATAAGTAATTTCTAAGAGGTAACTTGATCTGTAGCGGATGGAGATTAAAGGCGCACTCCATTATCTCTAGTTTACAGTCTGGAGGAATTTGTTTTAACTGGTTACCAAGGAGGCTGCATGGAAAAAAAAAAGCCTAAAAATGTCTAAAAAACCCCTCCTGATTTCTTTTAAAGAGCTTGCATGGGTTTATTAACTCTGTGGAAGTACGGCTGCTCTGCATGGCAAGGGGAATGGTTCAGCTTTTGGGGACAGAATCCTGCAAGAGCTTGCAGGTATCAAAACCAATTATGCCAGTTTTAAACAGCAGTTAAGATTTTGGTGTTGAGATATACCAGAAGCATGAGACATGGGGCACAGAAGCAGATGCAGCATTCTGCAGAGGATCTGGAGGAGAACACAGTGAGCTGAGCATCAGGCAGCCTGGCTCTGACACTGCTGCATTCCGTGCTGTGAAAGGTGATTCCCTGCACTGCATTACCACCAGAAAAAGAGGTCATCAGCTGTGAGCAAAAGGGAGATGAAATACTTGGACACCTCTCAGAGGTGCTCTGGGACTCCATGAGTAAATATCCTGATGTCCCTTTGAACTCTGAGGCTGCTCTTACCAAAGCAAGGGCTTATGACCCAAGAACACAAAGATTGCATTCACTCTTTTACATGGGATGGCACCAAAAAGGGAGTGTGTGATGGGAGAGCCACGGATTCTCTGCCATGGAACTCTGGAGCTCTCCCTTTCCACCCTCCTCGGCCCTCAGCATTTTTCCACAGCCTGGAAACCTGGCTGGTTTTTGCCCCAACTCCTGTGGACCTTGAGCCTTCGCTCTTGTTTTGCAAAACGCAGTGTTGTAAAGAAGCCGAGACGCCCTGCAACTCCAGACCATCAAAATGCTGCTCAGACCATTGGAGTTACCTTTTGGGAAGCCTTGGTGGTTCTGGTGCTGGGTAGTTCTTCCAGGAATGGCCCAGAAATGTTCTGCAAGCCCTTGTGCCTGCAGGAGCATCGAGGCCACAAGGTGTCTCTGGATCTGATGTGAGGGGTAAAAGCACACGTGGAAAATACCAACCATGAGCAGGCTCAAAGCTCAGAGCTGGCCTTGGATCTGCATTTCCCTGGCTGGAAGCAGACTTCTACCTCTCCTGTGCAACTTAGGGACAAAAGGCACTGCTGCCATCATGAGAGGGCCAGCCTGCACTCTGTACAGCTACCTCAGGCTCTGGGGTGATGTAACCACCTCAGTGCAAATGGGAGCTGAGGAATGTGATGTGACACATTTTCCCAGACCACCAAATAAACTGAAAAGCAGGCTCCCAGCCCAGAAAGGTTACCCTCCCAAATAAACATGTGCCAGCCTCCCTTCCTCACACTCACTTACCTCCTGGCACCCCAGGAAGCTGAGCTCCTCACAGGCTCCATTACAGACCCAGAATGAGCAGGTTCTTCCAGCCAGTTTGCATCTCCCATGCAGTAATTGCTTTGGAATGGGCATCTGAGAACAAGACACAACTGTATATACAAGAAATATTCCCTCTGCATAAACTTCTCAGTAGACTTACTTTTGTCTTGTTGCCAGGAAATGTATTTGGAGCCTCTTGCAAACCTCACATTTCCTTGATTAGAGGGGCACAACCAGTTTGTTCCAATAGTTACAGGGCAAAAAAGGAATGAGAAACTAGAAAGCCCTCCTGAAGCACATCAGCTTTGCAACAGCACATGAGAGCACCCCATTCCACCTTCTGTCCTTCTGGTGAGAGCTGTGCTTCCAAGGGTTGGGAAGGAGTGGGGGAACCCAAACTCACTTCTCCAGAACAGGGAATGTCACTGTAGGGCAGCTTAGAACCTGAGATCATTTCTGCAGCAAATGCAGTGAGCTCCAGGCTGAAAGAGGAGCCACTCCACTGATGCCTCAGGTTTGAGCTTTTCTTTTTTTCAGATTCTGTGCTGCTTTAGTGTGTGGGTCTGGGCTTCATATAGGGGATGGTGAGCTCTGTGCACAGAGCAGGGAGACAAAACAATTCCTGCTCTAGCTGGGCACCAAGGACAAATGATCCAAATCTCAGCACCAAGAGCACAAACAGTGTGAGCTGGAGAGAGAAAAACAAGCAGGATGGGACTGCCTGGGCTGGAGCTGGAATTGGACAATTAACTCCAATATAAAAATGGAGCAGAAATTATAAAAGTGAGAGACTCTGTGCCCAGTTGTGCATTTTGTGACCATTTTGATTCATCTGGGGTGCAGCCCTGGCTGGGCTCTTGTGCTGCCCAAGGTGGATCCATTGAGGCCTCCTAATAAATCCCTACTTTATTATTTAACTCTGTCTAGTCTCTGTTCTATTCAGGCTTCACAAGTCATCACTGGCTTGGGAGAAGCAGCTTCTTGATGTCCCAGATTGTCCAGGGGGAACTTGGGTCCTTGTAGGGCTGGAGGAGTTTGGCTTCAGAGTATTGGAGGTTCAGGTTCTGGACAAAATTGAGGAAGGCCTGTACTTGATGTGGGGAAGGGATTTCTCCTTATTTGAGCAGGCATCCAGGTGAGGAGAGCAACAGCTCAGGTGTCAGTTGGGAGGGTGGCTTTTGGAAGAGAACCAAGGATTTGGAACAAGCACAGCAACCTGTGAGTGCTGATTTTGTGTCCATAACTGCACTTTTCCATGTGAACTAAACATCAGGGTTTGAGGAGGCAAAGGTTGTAAGTAACTAACAGACTAATTGCTGCTTTGTGATGATGTTTAGCAGTTCACACAGACCAAAGCATCAATTTTTGGTCAGGATAATTTTTTTAAGGCAGTGTCTGGGACATCTGTGGCAAAGGCTCTGCTTATGCCACGGAGTCCTGAGAATGAAACCAGGAAAAGTCAGGTCTGCAAAACCCAAAGCATTTCCCAGTAAATATTCCCTTAACCAGTGACCACATGTCTGAAAACAAAGATTTATAGGAACTGGGAAGTTTCATAACAGCACTCCATAGTAAAATAACAACAATGATGTATGAACACATGTACACACACTTGTTCCAGATAAGATCAAATACCCAGCATCCCAAAGTTGACACACTTCTATTTGTTTTTATCCTTATGATTATGAAATATATTTTTTCTTGGACTGACCATTCCAGATAGAAGTGCTAGAGATGATTCTATCAGCTGCTGCTGGGGGTGAGCTCTTTACTTTGCCTGCATCAATGGATTTATCCCAGGTCTTTCCTGCCTGTAACCCTTCTTGCAGATCCCACTCCTCTGCTCCCTCAGGCCCTGCTCTCTTTGCTTTACACATCCCTTTCCAGGACCCTGGAATGCACCTCCACGTAGATGTTCTGTTGCCAGTGATTTTGGCAGATAACAGAGAGGCAGAGATTGGAGCAGAGCCATTGAAGCAATAGTGGGATCTGTTGGAAGGGAGGAAGTGCAGAAAGGAGAGAGAAAAGGAGGCAAAAAGATAGAACTAGAATGGAGGAGAAGGGAAAAGGGGAAGGTGAAGAGAAAGAAATGAGAAAAAAAGAAAGGATATAAAAGAATGACAAATTACTCCTCTGGGCCATGTTATATGCTGCATAATTTACAGTAAATTGAAATATTGTTAATCTATAAAGGCTTTATTGTTCTCTTTTTCTCTTGGCCAGCCACTGACGTAAGCAGAAACTCTGTTCTGGGCTAAAGCAGTTGAGAGCCTTGCAAGAGAGCCTGGTGCCCAGACTGGAGCTGGAAGAGGGATTTGGCCTCTGCTGTGACAACTCTGAGGACTCAGACTTAGAGGAACCCAGGGAATGTGAGGTTGTTGACCAAGATTCAGGAGCTTTTAGTCAGTAAAAGGTAATAAAAATGCATCTTTAAATCTTGTCCAGGAAGATGTCAGAGCTCTCCTACAGAGTTAATGTGCCTAACACAGAGACCAGCTTAGTCATGACAGGATAAAGCATTGTCCTGCTAGGAGTTCATATATCCTGCAATAGAGGATATATGAATATTTGTCTTAGGTTGGAAACTTCAAACCCAGACAATATTGGATATATATCATAGGATACATGAACACAAATATTATTGCAGGTTCATATATCCTGCAAATCTCACTCCATGAGATGTATAAATGTATCAAGGTGCATATATATATTTATATTTATATTTATATATGGGTGTGTTGCTGTGTATAAGGTTGTGCAGGTATCTGTTTCCTCCCAATAACTCAGTAACTGTGCCTGCAGCTTTGCAGGCTCCAGGATCCTGGCCAGCTGGAGCAGGGGAGGCTGCCAAGTCCATCAGGTTGATGGAGCCAGCAGGCTGCTCCACCTGCCTGTCTGGAAGCATTCTTTTGCTCTCCTGGGAGCCTCCCAGCACATCTCCATTTCCTCTGCAAGAAGCTTTGCCCATGGCTGCCAGCATCTGTGGCAGGTCTGCTTTCTATGGCTGGTGTGGCTGCAAAGCCCAGAGACCCATGGCCCTTCTCAGGCCTGTTTTAGCCATCTCCCAGCTGCACACGTCCTGAACATTTCCAAAATGTAGCTCATGAAGCAAATGAAAAGAATGAAGCAAATGAAAAGACACAGGCTCTTTGCTGCTGCTTTATGGGGGTAGAGGGGGATGATCTCAGTAAGAGCTCTGCATGTGCCACAACCTGGTGAAAAACAGTAATAAATCATGGTTTTCTTGTCTTTCAAAGGAGAACTTCCTTGTCAGCAACTGAGAAGATCCTGAAGAGTTCCAAGGTGCGTGAGGAGGTAACAAGGGACAGCTGAAATTTATATTATTGTAACTTTCTGTGTTCATATCAAGAATGATCCTACTGAGAAAGTAAATTCTTTCTTTGCTCATGAATCTGGTGTTCAGGTGCCCTGCAGGAGCAATGCAGGGACACAGAAAGGACTTTTCACCACCTGATCTCAGCATGGTGCTGTGTTCTGTCTGCTCCTGGCCTGGGACAGTGTCAGAACAAGTGGGGGGCTCAAAACTCATCTGCAGGCGGGAGAGCAGGAGTAATCCTGTTTTCCTCACTGTGCAGACTAAAATTGCTCCAGCCACACCTTCTCTTCTGAGTCCTCCTTCCAAGGAGAGCTCCTGCACAAGGCTTGCACAGCACCTTCACTGACAGTCTGCACTCATGCCCTGCTCTCACTGCCTGGTGGTGTCTGTCCTGCAATTCAGGGTTGTTTTACATCTGGAAGTGCCATCCCAAATGCAGGCACAGTAGTCAGGTGGAGCCCTGAAATGAGAGAGGGGAGCAGCAAAGAGATAAGAGAGGTGGAAAAAAGCACCAGCAACTAGCCCAGGATGGGCAGTGGATGCACAGGCAGGTTCCATCAGTGTGTGTTTGTGAAACAAGCCAGGACAGGAGTGTCCTCACTGATCCTGGCTCTCTCCTGCCTGTCCTGAGGTGTGAGGTGTTCATCCATCACTCCTTGCTCAGCTCACTGCAGTGTGTCACACAAAGTCAGGCAGCCCCAAGCCCTTCCTCTCTTCCTTAACACAGGCCATGGCAAAGAGCCCTGGTAATCTTCTTTATGTCTTTTGGAGCACTCACACTTGTATTGTTCTGCTTTGAATAGAGAGTTTTTAAAAATAGTTGGTTCCCCAGACTAATTACAGACTTTTATAACCTCACCAGCCAACCATGGATCAAGGGTGGGAAGTGCTATTTTGGCAAAAAAGGTGACAATTTCTCTCTGTTGGTTTAGGTTTGGTTTGTTTTTTTTTTTAATATAACAAGAATTCAGGTAAAGAACTGCATGTATAAAGGAGGTGAGGATTAATGAAGAAGCAAACAGCAGATTTTTTATTTTTTTTTGCTTATGTGGAAGGGGAGACAAAATAAGAGAGCTGCTTGTGGAAACATGGAAGGTCTCCAGTGTAATGAATAACAATTTCAAAAGTATTTTCTGAGATCTAACAGTATTTATATGCAAATACTGTCTCAGAAGGTAGTGGGAAAAGACCAACAGTTTTCCTAACATTGGTTGGGAAACAGGATTTTCAGTTCTGGAAGACTTGCCATTTCCATAGGAACCAGATGAGATGAAGTAGAAAGACTTGAGAGGTGATTAAAAAGTATTTTATATTGAAAACAAACTTTCTAGCTGAATGACATAAATTACTTTTAAGGGAGCAAATGGCTTTCTAGCAAGTTTAAAAAAAAACAAGTATCTGCCCTTTAGTGACTGTGTTAGAGAGCCTTGGAGAGCAACAAGCTCAGCACAACCTTAGAGGAGCCATGGGTACATGTTCTGAGGTGCTGGAAATCTAGTTTATGCTACCAGAATTTTGGAGATCCTGTTAGAATTTAAATACATGCAGAAAAACCCCTAAAGCTTCATAAATCAAGAAAGGACTTTCACTACTTTGCATTGCTCTGAACAGAGGTTGGAGGTGAGTGATGTGGGCAGAACACTTCATCCCACTGCTTGGGGATTTTAACAAGAGAAATAATTATGGGTGATATCCTGCCTAATTTAAGGGTTTGTATTTTTACAAAGAAGGATCCTCCCACTTTTGTGTTTTGTTTTGGTTATTTTAGCAGTAATAATTGTGTGGTTTCTGTAGTCACCTTCCCAAAGCAGGGAGCCATCACAAACAAACAAGCTACTTCCTCTGCAGTGCTATTTCTGTTTTGGTTTATTAATGAGCTAAAAAAAAAAAAGAGCTTTGATCTACCCTCCAGCTTGATATGTTATGAAATATTTTCATCAAACTCTGCCCTTAATTGAACTCATATTAATCTCAGCAAGATGAATGCAGATCTATGTTCTTAGGGGTTTCTGGACAGTCAGATGAGCTCTTGCAGTTGGTGGTGGGTTCAGTGGACACCACTGGAGGGGCAGAGATATTTCTATAGAAAATTCATTTCAGGATTGGGGTGAAAGCAAATGCATTTGGCCTGAAGCATGAATAATGCATTGCCTAAAGTTTGCCAGTATGTGTTGGTCCTTCTCCCACTGATGTTGATGGCAAAACTCCCATGGAATTCAGCAAAGTGGGGTGGAATCTATACAGAAAATATTTTTCCCAGAACAGCTTTGCAATAACCAGTGGATTTGCGAACTCCTCACTCTGACACATTGAAATAATTTGGGACTTTCATTCCATTTTGCTTTAATTGGACTTACCCTGCATCTGAGTCTTCCTAAATGGGTTGCTATGCCTAAAATATGTGCAGGCATGTTTGCACTCTCTGAGGGAACATGGAGGTTAAACTGGAGGGCGAGGTTATGTTAGCAAGGATATTTTCTTTTTATACTGCTTCCAAAGGCAAGCCTGTTTTGGGCTCCCCACTCTGGCCTGACCACTCTGTGCCTCTGCATCCCAAATCATGCTGGGATTTGATGATAAAGCACATCCTCTTTCCAGGAGCCCTGCCAACCCCTACATCCTAACTCACTGGTGTTCTGGTACCTTAGGCACTTTGTGGTCAGAAGGCAGACTGCAAATGTGGGTATGTCCAAACCCTCTGCAGGAAGAGAAGAAATTTCTTACAGAGTTGCTGTTGTCCATTTGATTCCCAGTTCCTTTGTTTCAGTGTTTCTCAGGCTGTGCCAGCTCAGACAGCTCTTAGCTGGATACTTGCAGGGCCTGATTTGGTTCATGTCTTCTATAAAAGTTTTCCATCTCTGACCAAGGTATTTCACATCAGGGTAAAAATGTGAGTAAATCAGAGCTGGCATCTCTCCCAGACATATCAATTCCCTTAATTCCCTTTTTCCTGTGGCTTTGGGACAATCAAAATAGGGAATGTGTTTCCATTGCTGTACCTTTATGAAAGTACAATATGTGAACACCATCTCCTGAGTGCATCCAGTGCATTTCCTTGCCTTGGTCATTACAACAGCTTTCCCTGGAAATTAATGGGAATCAATCCCTTGGCAGGGCTGGGCTCCAGGGAAAATCAAAACCCCAAACCTGACAGTTCATGAAACAAGGAGAAAGAAGATGGAAGCTGTCACTCCCAGCTGGCCAACACCAACACAGTCCCAAGGCAACTGGAGGTGCCAAGGTGTCTGCTTGAAAAATTTGGAGAGACCTGGGGGGGGTCACAGAGAGGGCTGCTCTGAGGCCACTTTTCCTGGCAGGAAAAGCCATTTGCAGCAGTGGAGGAGCAGTGGAGGCCACTCATCCTCTCTGAGGGGACATGCACTGCCTGTTTTAAGACCCAGGCCAAGCTGGCATTATTCTGCATCCCTGGGGAGAGGGTGCTTTGCCATGGAGCTGAGCTGGGGGGAGTGCAGGGAGCAGGGCGTGGGTCCAGGGGTAGAAACTGAAGGATCCAGGGGCAGAAACTGAAAAAGGACAGGATCCAGGGGTAGAAACTGAAGGACCCAGGGGTAGAAACTGAAGGATCCAGGGGTATATATTGAAGAGGCACAGGATCCAGGGGTAGAAACTGAAGGATCCAGGGGTATAAACTGAAGGACCCAGGGGTATAAACTAAAAAGGCACAGGATCCAGGGGTATAAACTGGAGAGGCACAGGAACCAGGGGTAGAAACTGAAGGATCCAGGGGTAGAAATGGAAGGACTCAGGGATAGAAACGGAAGGATCCAGGGGTATAAACTGGAGAGGCACAGGATCCAGGGGCAGAAGCTGAAAAGGCACAGGATCCAGGGGTGTAAACTGGAGAGGCACAAGAACTGCCAGGAAAGGGTGGCACAAACAGAGCCTGTTTATCTCTCAAACAGTGTTTCTCAGACCCTGATCCACGGGCCTTTGGTGGGCAGTAAAATATGCAGCAGTGGCTCATGAAACAATAGGAAACCCTCTCTCTCCCCTCCAGCAGCCACAGAAGCATGCACACAAACAAAATGGGAGAAAATAAAAGCCACTATAGGTTAGCTTTCAAATTTTAGTCTTTTGTTTATTTGATTTGAGATATAAAATATATACAAGTTGGTCTTCTGATTATTGTGCTTTTCCTGAAAAAGGTCAATCCCTGGACTTGAGAAGTTTAAAAAAATGTAGCTCTGAGGATGCTATTTTTGGAGCCAATTGCAACAGCATTGAAATGTTGAAAGATTCCTTTTATTTGTTGAAAGATTAGGCTGAAGCCCTTCAGTCTGTAAAAGAATAATAAACCCTAGCAGGATAAAATCCTTCATTGCAATGAGGATACAAAAGCCACCTCACAGTGCTGTGTGGCCTGGGTGGAGCTGGCATTGATAATTACTGAAGTTATCAGTGCCCAGCAAACAAGACTGTAATCTCTTGCTTCATTCATACCCCATCTCATCTTCCACCTCCTGCCCTCATCTTGGACAGCATCTGCAGCATGAGATGTGTTCACACAGTGTGCCCAGTCCCTCTTGGTATCCTTCAGTCTTGTGCAATCCACTCCAAAATGAGTTGTTAGAATGGAAGGATTGGCAAATTCTTTCCTCCTGAAGTCCTGGAGAGAAAATGAGCTCTGCTGACCTTTTCTTCCTGGCAAGTATTGTCATCTGGGCTGCCTGGGGCTTGGGAGCAGGCTTGCAGCTGAGCAGGGTTTGGTTTTCAGACAATCCCACTTAGATGAGCAGTTTCTGGGTTATTTGCAAACCACCTTGAGAGACATCACCAGGACAGGGTTGTGCAGCTGTGCCTGCCACTGGTTTCATTGGGTGCATGTGCAGGAGGGTATGGCTGAGCTGAGGACCTTCCCAAGGGAATGGTAGGTCTGAAGAGAGCCCAGGGTGCAGAGATTAAATGGAAAATAAACCTGCACATAAAAACCATGCATGCCTTTGTCTTGTCTGCCTGGAACAACACAGAATCAGCAGTGGGAATGGCAAGAAGCACCTCGGGGCAAGGGGGGTGTGGCACGAACAGCAGGTGACAACAGTCAGGTTCTGGGCTGAGAGCCACTGGTCCCTGCAGTCACAAGGAGCAAGAACTTCTCAAGCAGTGAATGAGCCTGATGGCAGCTGTGGGACACGTCCAACAAGTCCTGTCCAGCCCTTTCCCTCCCAAACTGAGCACTGATTCTGCCATCCCAGCCCGTTCTGCTGGGATGCTGCATTACCTGCCACACTGCAGTACTAGTGGAGCCCTAACAGAGCCTGAAAACAACCACATGGTGCCTTTCACTGTTGTCTTAGCCAAGTTTCAGTGTGATTAATCACACTGTTCCTGCCCAAAGTTCCCCTCAATCAGCACGATTTTAATTCCTTCATTTCTGGCTGGTGTGTTCCATGGAGCAGCACTGTTCTCCTCTGTTGGACACCCCAGTTTCACCCCAGAAGGTGCCCCCACCCCACAGCAAATGAGCTGTGCCTCTTATTTCTTCCCAGGACCATGGTGAGGATTAATAAGCAGGCTTTGCAAAGCACTGTGTGATCCTCTGAGGAAAGGGTTCAGGCAGGGGTGAAGTGTTGCCCTGAGCAGAGGTGGGGTGTGAGAGCAGCTCAGCCCAAAGCTGAGTGTGCCTCTGGGGCTGGCAGCAGGCACAGAAAGGAGAATTCCTCATTCCCCATTTACAGCTCACGTGTCCTTGGCATGGGAGCTTGGCTTGGCAGGCTGGTGGGGATGTGGATGTCTCTCAACACCCTGGGAGGGTGACAGACACCTGGGGTCCATGGCACCTTCAGGTCTGACAAAATCAGCCCCGCTGGGGGTTTGAGAGGTGAAAGGAAACCCGCCTGCCCTTGGGGCTGTGAATTTGTCATCAGAGCGGAGGAGCTTGGGGGCACTGGGGGCAAAAAAGAAACTCCAAAGAAACTGATTTCTACCCCAGGAATTTAGAATTCTAAAAAAACTGATTTCTACTCCAGTGGAAATGGAAAGCAAGCCTACTCAGAAAGATCCCTCAAACCAAAAAACCTGAAGCTCCTGCTCAGGTGACGTCTCTGCCTAATGCTTGCAAGGCTGTTTTGGGCAGTTGTTCCCTGCTGATGTAACCATCCTCATCCTCACCAGTGGGCTGATGATGACCTTAGGCTGAGTGTGTGATGTTTTTTGGATGGCTGCAGTTGTGTGGACAGGTCCTGCTTTTATCAGGATGCAGGGGTGGTGCTCCAGGGGCAGCCAGGAGCCACTTGTGTAACTCTGACCTTTCAGATTTGGAGGATTTGGGATTTCCAAGTGGTCTGATGAATCAGAACAGACTGACACTTCCTGCCACCTCTACTCCTGGGGCCAGCTTGAAGAGAGAAAAACAAGAAGGATGGGACTTCATGGGCTAAAGCTGGAATTGGACAATGAACCCCAATGTGCAAATGGACCAGAACTTATAAAAGTGAGAGACCCCGTGACCAGTTGTCCATTTTGTGACCATTTTGAATTCATATTGGGTGCAGCCCTGGCTGGGCTCTTGTGCTGCCCAAGCTGGATCCATTGAGGCCTCCTAATAAATCCCTACTTCATTCTTTAGCTGTGTCCAGCCTCTGTTCCAGGTCAGCCTGCACAAGGCATCAATCTCAGCCCATGGAAGCACACACACAAGCCCGGGGCTGTTTGAAGGGCTGCAAAGCTCAGCCCTGCCTGGCTGAGGGAGTCAGTCACCTCAGCCAGGAGGAGCCATGGCCAGAGAGATGCAGGATGAGTCAGACACTTTGCCTGGGACTGGGAAATCAGAGCCGAAGGCAGGGGTTTCCATGACTCAGATTAATTGCAGGGAGGGGGCTTTCACAGAAGAAGGAGAGGTCAGTTACACTGGATAATGCTTTGACTTCAGCTTTTCTAGGAAGCTGCAGCCCAGAAGATGTCTTTTCCCTGCCAAACAAGGGCCAGTACAATGACACCCTTCCCCCAGGGCCTCCACCCACTGTCATGCAATCATTGAAAAGGAAGATTATTTCTGCTGTGCCACACATTAACGCTGGAGCTGCCAGAGCAGCGCTCCTGTGCTGCCATGGCCTGCTCCCAGCTCCAGGAATGCTCCAGGAATGCAGGGGGCACAGAAAGGGGCAGCTCCACGTTGGCCCCCAAAAACTGCTGTGCAAAGGGTGGGAGCTGCCTGTCTGCAGCTCACATCTCTGCCCCCTTAACTCACAGGCATTGAGCTCAGCCTTTTCCTGCCCTGTTGCCTTCCCTGTCCTTTTTATCACTGCAGTGGGTCCAGGCTGCACGGATCAGAATCTGCTCAGGATTAACAGCACCCCATGGGGGCTGCAGCTCAACCCCTGGCAGAGTCAGGCAGTGAGGTTTTTCTATCCTATGTGACTTCCAAAGATGCAAGCCAAGCCTGGCTCCCCATAACCATCCAGAAGTTGGAATCCACCCGCAGGGACTGAAATATGGCAGGGGGATCTTTGGAGTAGGCCCCTCTCCTCTTGCCTGCAGAGATGCAGAGAAGGTGCCTCTCAGGCACCAGGGAATCATCACCTGGTGACACCACATGTGTTTAATTTCTCCACTCTGTCCCAGAACTCATTTTAGGGAGCTGAGGAGAGGTGAACATCTGGGTGGGTGCTACTGTCCCCTCAAAGGGCAGCTGTGCTCTCGGATCCCCATGTTTCATTTCAAAGCAAACTCCTCTCCAGGGCACTCTGGATACATGAAAATACCCTAAAGCCTGTGGCTGTGGCAAAACACTACATGGCTACTGTGCAAAGAAATGAGATTCACCCCTGACCGCTGCCCCCGTGGAGAGCTCCTCCAAGCACTGCCAGGCTTGCACCAATGCCTCGGAGGGGAAGCAGCTGCAATTGTTCTCTCTGTGCCCAGAGCTCCCTGGGCAGCAGCCACACAGCCAAGGGCTGCCCATGTTGTCGTGTGCCATCCATCAGGCTGCAGGGACAGGCAGTAATGTCGTTGTGGGCACCCCTGGTGTGGCACAGCCACTGGGACTCCTTCCATCCCATTCCTCAGGATGGACAAGGGTGGAAGCCATCTCCACAGCTGCTTGTGGCCAGTGATGCTTTCACCATCAAAGCAGGCATCTGTGGAGATTAGCAACAGATCCTGCTCTTGGACCAGCAGCTCCAAGGTCTCCCAGCTCCACCCTGTCACCTTCACCAGTGTCTGCCCGAGCAAACTGTGCTGTTTCATTCCCTGGAAGGAAACGGGATCACTGCAGCTTCCTGGGCCACCAGAACACAGGGAGGGATGAGGATTCCCCATCCTCTCCATTCTCCATCCTCTCTGTTCCCCATCCTCTCCTGTAGGAGCATCGTGGGGTAGCACGGTCAGGACAGATGGAGAGCAGAGATCTCTGCAGCCAGGTCAGGAACTTGTGGTTTATTGCAAAGGGCCTGGGTGCAGGGCCCTGCT
>JAWWEY010000005.1:28072028-28087964 GCA_035582745.1 Loriotus luctuosus | reverse complement strand
ACCCCAAGGGCAGGGACTGTGCCACAACCTGACCTGCTGGACAGATCTCAGCAGGTCAGAGAAAGAATGGAACAGATCAGAGAAAATAAACAACCTTGAAAAGCAGAACCAACGAAAAAAAAGAGACTTTCTGATACCTTGGAGATCATCTCAGCCACAGAAAGCCGAGGGAGGGGACCATCCTGGGTGCCACCAGGGCTGGCAGGGGTGGCAGGGGACAGGGGCTGGCCCAGCCAGGGCCTCCCACGCCGGAGGAAGATGGATGGATCGCTGAGTTGTGGATTGATGGCTGCTGTCAGCTGGTGGCCTGCCTCGCCAGCCAGGCAACGGAAGCAGACTCCATGCCCAGGCTCTTTAAAGGCTTTTTGCCTCGGGATATGATTTATTGTTAGAAAACAAAGGATGTTTAAGGGGGAAAAAAAAGCCAACACAAAATAAAACATCACAATTGATGAAAGCTGTCTTTGGTCCCCAGGGGGTTTTTCCCTTCTTGTGAGCCTGGGAGCAGAGAAGGGATGCATCCCCCACAAATAACCCCAAACCAGCTTCCTCTGCCTTTTAGGTATGCAACTCTCCAGTCCTGTGATGGGCAGGGACTGCACTGTCACCCTGATTTTTTAAGATTTTCTAAGCTTTCTGATGTTTACATTCTTGTAACGAACTTCCTTACACACTTCGTGTAAATAACTTATTATTTTACATTCTTTTATAGAAGAGGAAGAATTTGATGGACTGTTGGTTTGTCCAGTGTCATTGGAGAGGTGGCACTTTCACCCTCCAACCCACTGTCACTTTTGAAAAATCTATAAATGTTGATGTGAGAAATTAAAAAGCCTCTTTTTACCTTGAAAAGAGCAGTGTGTCCATGTCATGTTATTTTGTGTCCTATGTTATTTCATGATACTCCACAACCTATTCCCAGGCTGTTTCCCTGCCAGCGAGCACCACACTATGTGCAAACACAGAAAAGTTCTGACCAGAGCTATTTATAAGTGGTGAGGGACCAGATTTTTAAGAGCACAGAGGTGCCCAGCTGAAGCCCCTGGTTCTGGAAAAATAACGACTTCCCTGGGCTGAAAATAATTAGGAGTACAATTAAGGAGTGGAAGGAATTATTTTAACAAAAATTGAGCAGAGGATAATCAGGGAGTGTTTGAGGCTGTTTGGTGAGATGCTCCAACATCTGTGCTATCCTGGAAACCTGAACAGCCCAGCTAGGAGGGAAGGTGGAAGCTATTTATCTTTATATATAGATAAAGAGCATTATGGGCATAAATATATGGCAGTGAAGTGCCTATTGGTGTTGCTGATTAATACAAAAAGAAGAATCTGATAGTGGTGAGTAGAAATCAGCAAGAACCTGGGTAGGGAAGCTAAAGGTAGGAGAGAAAAGCCTTTTGCCACTGGAGTTAATGATAATTATTTAAATGTATCAAGAAAAGCCAAATCCTGTAATGAGATCCCTGGCAATAATGGGAAAACACTCATCCTGTGTGTAAAAGAGACAAAGTTATTTGTTCAACATTTATTTTTCCCTTTGGAAGGAAGTGGGATGACACAACCATACTTTATGGAGAAAATTAATTACTTTGTATTCTACCAGTGATGAAGCTGAATGTTAAAGAGCAGTGATTAAAGTTAGACATTCTGCAGGATCAGATAACTTGCATCAAAGGATAAACAAATTGGCCTGAGAGCTCTCTCAACCATTAGTGTCGATTTTTTAAACAAATCTGGAAACTCTGGGGAAGTTCCAGAGGACTGGGGGAAAAATCTAACACCAGACTAATAGGGCAGTAAATAAGATGGGCCATGAAAACAAGCCGTGTTTGGCAGGACATGGATCCAGAAAGAATGATCACAGGGAAAACCTTGATGGAACACAGTCCACATGGACTCACAGTATGTTGCATAATTAACATCAATCAGCAGAAAATAAAGACTTTTTACTGTCTGTAGTGGGGTAGTGACCTTAATTTACAAGGTGGCATCATCCATGGAGGGTTTTGCATGGTTCTTGGCTTACCTTGCCATGGCATCTCAAGGGAAAAAAGGGAGAAATATCATCCCTGTGTGAAACTAGTCCCATTGGGATTACTGTAACTGAGTCAGTGGGAAATGTGGAGATGTTGTCTGGTGGGGTGTTTCTTGTGAGACTTTGCAGGGCTCTGATTAATGAGAGGGCTGAAGCTCACTCTGTGCTCACCAGCCCTCGTGTCGTGGTCCCCAGCCCCTGCAGGGGAGGGAGCTGTTGCAACACTCCAGCATTCCCATCTGGATTTCCTCTCTCTGAGGCTCTGGGGTTGCTGCACATCCCCAGTCTGGAGCTGGGATGCAGCCAAAGCATGCCTCTAGATCTGAGATTTGGGAAGCATTCTGGGATAACCTCATCTAGGCACAGCTTGGCTCCCTTGGCCAGGAGGACTCCCCTCTGCAGTGTGTGCATGCAGGGTCTTCTGCAGCTGGGATCACAGCGAGCCAGCCCAGGCCCTTGGAGCAGCCTCTCATGGGCTCCAGGATCCATCAGCCAGAGCAAAGGTGTGTGTGTGACAGAGAGGGCTGTGCATCCTTCCTGGGGCTGCCCCACAGCTCCAGAGCAGCTGTTCCCAGTCAGGCCTTTCAAGTGGTGATAGGGATCAGAGTGTGTGACAGTCTGACTGTCCCCTGCAGCCAAGTTTCCACAAGAGCAGTTATTTACTCTCACACCCCGACACACGGGCTGAAATGCTGACACAAACCCTCATGGAACCTGAGTCCAGTTATTCCAGCTTGGTTGTTGCCAACTTATTAGGGGTTTTTTTTGAGTTCTGACTCTTTTTCTTGAGCGTTGAAGACCCCCTTTAGACATTTGTAATCTGCATGTAATTGCCAAGCAGATATTCACTCTCATTCCTTATTCACTGAGGGAATGGCTGAAGTGTCTTGGGGCACAGGTCATAGCCCCTGGTTTAAAAAAAGGAATTGCTGGCCCTGCAGGGCATGGAGAAGGTCAGGCTGGGTTTTACACAGTGTTTGAGCCTGGGGTTTTTGGCAGTTTGACATTTTAGAGATACCACTCTGTGCACGGCTGGGGCACATCTGCCCACGTTGGGGAGCAAATGCAAGGGGAAGGCTGGGTCAGAGGAAGGTGACTAACCCAGCACAGCATCTCCCTGGGGGTGATCCCCTTCCCTCAAGGAATGGCCTGGCCCAGAGCAATGTCATTTCTGGGGGATGGTGGCCATGACCATCCAGCTCTGTGGTGCATTTGTGGGGTCAGCAGGAGAGGAAACCAAATTCCCTTTCCTTTGGTGAGCTGTGTGCTCCATAACTCAGGAATGTGAACCACCACGTGTTTGGCTGAAAAATTATCATCCTCAGGAAAGGAACAGGTCTGTCATGGTAAAGGAGGGGAACAACTCCAAGCACGATGTGCAGAAATGACACCTCAGGGCTTCAAATTTGTTCCCTGTCAATGCAGAGGAAGAAAACTGACCTAGACACCATTGAGGTTGACAGGTCTTAAATTCAATCTGCTCTAAAGGCATGATATAACCCTGTGTTCCTGTGCTCTGTAAGGCTGCAGCTGTTTTACCCATTGGCTTTTCCTGCTCTCTGGCCACCTCGCAAGCAGCAGAGTGGAGAAATATTCCTGGCTGTGCACTGTCAAGTGTGGGGCCCTTCTGACTGAAACCCAGCACCAGGGAGGGGGCTGTTGCCAGAGGGTGCCATCCTTTCCAGGACCTGGCTGGTCTCTGCTGCACAGGAGCCTGTCCCCAAGCACTGTGGTTTTCCTGCCCCATTGTCCTCCTCCATTCACTGCTAAGCTCCTCAGAAGAGGCCTCACCAAGCTGGGCTTTTTCAGAGCCCTCTCAGCCTCCCTCGAGGCAGGCACATTTCTTCCCTTTTAGTTTTCCTGGATCCCCAGGCTGGGATTTCTGGGGTTCATTTGTGTGCTGTTGCTGCTTTTGCCTTTTTCTTCCTCTTTGTTACACATCACCAGGCAATTCTAATTTCAGACCTTTATTCCTGCAGCCAAAACTGGACTCTCAATCCACTCAGAGCCCTGCCAGGGGTCTGACCTCCATGATCCCAGGGGGTTATTTCTGAGGTCTGTACGATGCTCAGGCACCAGACCTGGCTAATGGTACCATGGGGCCCCACAGGTTTTGCAAGGCATGAAGATTACCTGGATCATTCTGCAGCTGCAGCCACTGGAATAATGATGGGGTTTTTTAGTTTTCCTGGTGGAGCCAAAGCCTGGAAGAAGAAAGGGCCCTGCCAAGCCAGCAGAACACATCCATCTTCCCAGTGAAGCAAACAAAAACGGGTTTCAGGTTAATCGATCTGCCCCAAACAAAGCCTTTTGGTTTGGCCTTCCTCTCTTCCCCATCTCCTCCTCTCTTCTCCCATTGCAGATGTTTGGATCTAGGATCTGCTGGATTCAACCCAAAGCCACAGAGGGGTCCGGTCCACTCGGATTAGTTCTTCCCTGCAGACAAAATCCATCTCTGAAAAACTTGTGTGTGCTTTTAGGTTCAGTAACTTCCCCTATCACTACTCCCTCCTTTGACCTTGGTCCAAACCCTTGAGCTGGGCAGGACCTTTGTTTATTTGAGTAAGATTTGAGTAAGATTTGAGTAAGATTTGAGTAAGACACTCTTCCCTTTCAGCGCCGATTGTTCATGGAGGCTCTGTTTGAGCCGTGCCCTGTGTTTACACAGTTGGCAGACAGTGCTGTTGTGAAACTGTTGATTGAGGCCTGTTGGAAGATGGGGAGCGCTCAGCACAGGCGGATTTTGGGCTTCATCCATCTGCCAAACACCAACCAGGCTCTGCTGTTTCCCAGACTCGTGATCCGACCGGCGGCGGGCGCCGTCACGGGGATGGAGAAAGGCCATCTCCTCACTCAGGGGACACTTCTTGCCAGGCCTGCAGGCACTGCTGCTCCCCACTGAAAATGGTTGTAATAATGTCTGAGCATGGGCAAGAGACAAAAAAAAAAAAAATAAAGAAAGAAAAAGACCTCCCTAAAACTCGTTCAAAGGGCTGGTGGAAATGGAGTCATGGAATTTTTTTTTGACAAATACAAAACAAAACACAGCCCAGGGCAGGAATCCAGCATGGAAAATTGGAGCCCAGTTAAAGTCTGGCAAAACTGTAAGTGGAGAAACTTCTATTCTCTTCTGTCCTGATCCTAAAAAGCTGCCTGATGTCTCTTCTCAGCTGGGAGGAGACAGTGGGGGCATGGTGGGTTCTCACCTCAGAGTGCAACTGGAATGTGCTTGCCTTCATCATGGGGATAAAAGAGGCCTGGAGAGCAGGAGAGTGTGAGATGTTCCCCAGGGGCTGGAGGCCTTGTAGAGGACGGGGGAAATGAAGAAACCCAAAGTCCTTGCTCTGGTTCAGCCACTGATCCCAGGGTACCAAGGAAAACATCAGAATTCACCTTTCTGTCTTCCCTCCTGACTCTCCTTTGGGCACAAACTAAGGAAAGGACCTTCCTGTCTGCCTGGGGCTGCTTTGCAGAACTGGTGGGGCAGGAGAGAACTTCAGGCATGGCCACAGCCCCGTGGGCATCTGTGCCACCATGCAAACTACACACCCCATCCCCCAGCACATCTAGATGGTAGGGTGGGGGCAAAAACTGCATAATGGTGGTGGCAGAGGGGATCTACTCAGAAAATCCAAGGGGAAATGTGTTTTGTAACTATAGGGACATGGAGGGACTAAATGACTTTCCCTGCTGGGATCTCTGCCTGGGCAGTGCCATGTGCTCATGGTGAGCAGTGCTGGCACTGTGCCCCAGGCCAGGCTGTCCTGCTTTCTTCAGCTGGGACATCCCTGGCCAGTGACTCAGCCCCCAGGGGTGTGTGTCTGAGCCACTTCCCCTCAGCCATCTGGGGAGCATCCTCTCCCCACAAGTCATCCTCAGGAGGCCTTTGGCAGCCCTGCTTCAGGCACATCCACACCCAGCATCCCTCTGTTTTCTGCCTCCTCAGCTGTGTCCAGAGCTCCTGGCTTGTCCTGCGTGGATTCAGCCATGGCTGGACTGCTCCATCACCCTGACAGAATCAGATTGCTCTCTTGGTTGTTCCAAATCTGGGCCTGGGAGAATCAGCCGTGGGAAGAGACTGGGCAGAAACAGCAAGCTGCATGTGGCTGTGGGATATGTCAACATTTAAAGAGAAGAAGCAGGAGGACTCTAAAACTGCCTGGGCTGAGGAAGGCGAGACAGCAGAGAAGGCATGGCTTCTGTGGAGGGATGCACAAAGGAGCTGGCCAAAGGGGGAACCTGTCACTGCAGAGGGCTAAAGTGAGCCCAGTTTGAGGCTCATGTAAGACTTGGTGGATGCCATTTCATGCATTTGGGTTTGTGTCTCACATTCAGATAAATCTGGATTGGAGCCAGCATGTTGCCATTTGAGCTGCTCCCAATGCTGCAGCATATGGAGATGGAAATGAGTTATCAGCCTCCTGGCTGTTTAGGCCCTGGGAATAGAAAGCTTTTGAAGAATAAGGAGCTTTAGTTGCAGTCTCACCTGTTTTAGGTGTCCAGCTCCACAAACCTAAGTCCATCTACTGTGAGAGCCTTTATGGACTCCTAGATCCAGGAATGAGTTCCTACTTCTTTTTTTTTTTTTTTTTTGTTTCTTAGGACATTTATTCAGCATTGTCCTGACCAGCCAGGAGGACTGGGCCAGTTCTTGGTGCTTTTTTGCCAAAACCACCCTTTAGTCTCAGGTAGCTGCTGGATGCTGGTGGCTGGGATGAGGACAGTGGAGTCTGACAGCAGACAGACCCAGAGCTGTCTGCAGTACCTGGTGTGGAAGGGAAGGGGACAGACTGCCAGCTACAGTGCCTGGACAGACACACTGTGGTTAGGGGAGTCTTGATTTTGAGATGGCAGCAGTTGAAATGTGTGTAAAGCAGACAGACTGGTGCTAAAGCACTTACTGGGAACATTAATACACCACGGACCACCCTTCCTCATCATATGATGTGGTTCTGTCTATAGGCAAGATATGTAAAAACAATTTAAAATTAATTTAGCTTTTAAACCTTTTAAAAACATATAAACCCCCCAACCTTTTGATATGGGATTGGGCTGTTTTTCCAAGTGGGAAAACGTTCACATCAGGATTGATTTAAATTTTTTTCCCCCTTTTAAATCATAAACAGTCCCGGTACAAGAAACAGTAGCTGTTATTGATTAAAAGTTCATTTGCCTTGTCTTTGCTGATGATTGATGTTTGGTAAGGAAGGATAGAAGAAGGGAAGGGTGTTGTACTTTGGAGAGGAAAGAAAATGTGTCACATGTTACCTGCATCTCAGAATAATGTTGGTGTTGGAAGGAGCACTATCCCAAAGAATAACAGTTGTTTTAAGGTTCAGCAGCTCCTGGTGCTTTCTGCCTGTGTTTGACTGAGTTGGACACACCCTGCAGGAGGGGAGCAAGGCAACTGCAATCCCAAATGGGATTTTTATGGTCCGTGGAAGGAAAGCAGCTCCCCATGGATCCCACTGTGCTGCTCCCAGCTGGAAAGGCTTCCCTTGGGAGTGCATGTGCCGCTCCGGAGGGTGCAGGAGGTGCTCAGGAGCTGGTGGGTCTGCCTTGACACATCAGAATTTTTATTTCATTTATTTCATTTTTATTGGGCTTCCCCAAAGCCCCAGCCTCCTGTAACCAGCTGGGATTGCAGTGTGGAGCTTGTCACAGCCCAGGATGGCCCATGCAGGGATTGTGGCCTTGGTTCCTCCTCCCAGGGATGGAGGTGTTGGTGCTCCCACTGCCCTGGGGCTGCTCTGCAGGTGGGAAGTGGGAAGCCCAGAGGTTTTATAAAATCTGGAAATCTCTGCTCTTGTATTTGCAGGGTGCCCCATGGCAGGAAGGAATGATGAATCTGACTCCATGTTCTCAGAAGGCTAATTGATTATTTTATGATACTATAATATATTAAAGATTGCTATACTAAACTATACTAAAGAATACAGAAAGGATACTTATAGAAGGCTAAAAAGGTAATAATGAAAACTCATTACTCTCTCCAGAGTCCCAACACAGCTTGACTCTGACTGGCCAGTAAGTCAAAACAACTCACACCAGGAACCCAGTGAAACAATCACCTGTGGGTAAACAATCTCCAACCACATTCCAAAGCAGCAAAACACAGGAGAAGCAAACGAGATAGTTATTGTTTTCCTTTTCCTCTGAGGTTTCTCAGCTTCCCAGGAGAAAATCCTGGGTGAAGGGATTTTTCAGAAAATGTGAATGCCACACTCTCTTTTCAGACAGTTTACATGGAAACTGCACCAGGCTGCTGGAAATTGAAGACCCCTTCACTCTTAGGCCTTCAGAGGACTTGGACTCAGTGGGGCAGGGAAGGCATTACTCTGTCAAAACATTCTCCAGGCTTAAAAAAGGGTTGGAGTCAGAGAAGATGAAATTCTGTGAATTCATCTCCATTCCCCAAACTGTTGAACTGGGGAAGAGGGGAAAAAGGAAATGTTTTACTGAGACATTTTCAAAGCAGAATGTTTCTGAGGTTTCTTTTCTTGGCCCAGTCTTTGGTTTCAGGACCTCCTTCAGTTTCAGTAAAAAAAAAATGAAATTCTTTAAAAAATATTTAAAACATCTGTCAAAACACTAATTTCTCAGTAGAACTGAAATCTGCTTTTTCCAAGACTTCATAATTTGCTGAAAATATTTGTGGCAAATTTTCTTCCCAGCTCATTCCCAGTGCTAAATGCCTGTGAACTGGCAGGGCAGGAGCACACCCTGATTTGCAGAGAGCTCCTGGGCAGCTTTTCCCAGCACTTCTCTGAAGGTGCCTCAATGTGTGAGGAAACTGTGGCAAAAAAAAAACCAAAAAACCCAACCAAAACCCAACAAACAACAAATTTTCCAGTAAAGGAGCACTGGGCTTGCATCACACGTACTGTCAGACTTTTTCATGGAAATTTATTGATTATAAATAGATATGTGATCCCATGGGAAGGTGGGACTTGTCTCCATCAGCTTGGCTTGCTTAAAAGTTAAAGACTTCATGGAGGTTTTGCTGTCTGGAGTGCTCCTGCCCACCCTGCTGCTCATGTTTAAGGGTGATGGGGTGACTTGCTGCTCTCTGCCATGGCAGGAGGGAGCAGATCCCCACAGGGGATGCTCTGAGGTGATCCTGACATGTGTCACCCACCTAATGCACCCATCAGTGGCACTGATTTACACCCCAGCACAACGAGGGTGTTTTCTGGCCCACCACCTGTGAAAGGGCAGGTTTCTTCACAGCCTCCTGGTTTTACTGCTGGCTTTCCCACAAACAGCGTGCCCTGCTACTGCTCCCTCATCCTGGGAACCCCATCCAGCTCTTCTGAAGCAGTTTGCAGTGGCAGGAAGCAGGAACCCACGTGAGACACAGATCCAGAGCCAGGGTCTCTCCAGGGATCCAGTCTGCCCTCGTGTCAGTGGTACTGGACAAGGGGGCAGATTAAAATTGGTTATTTACAGCAACTCAGCCCCACTTTCCATGGGAGAGGAGGCTTGGCCACATCTGTTCACAGGCCTGAACCTCTCCCAGTTTATTTAGATGATGCAAAATCCCAGTCCACAGGGGTCCAGGGTCTGGGATTTTTCAAAGTAGGACCAGAAGAGCTTGGGAAGACCCCTCCCCTGCAGCTCATTAATGACTTTGTCGATTACCATTAACCCCTTCCATGCCTGGCTTTATTCCCAGTGCCTTTCATCCCACCAGGATCGTGTCCACACTGCAGCATCCCTCTGCATGTGGGGTGTGTGCACCTACCCAGTGACCCCCAGAGACAGACCAAAGCAAGGATGAGAGATCCCACCCACCACTGGCAGCAGTGACAGGGGACAAGTGACACAGGAGAGACCCTCCCTCTGCAAGGAATCACCCAAAGGGCTGGGACTAAACCTGACCTGCCAGGACATCACCCCCCAGCTCCCTGCCTCTCCAAGGGATGGAGTTCCAGGCTTTCCAGCCTTGCCAAATCCCCTCTCCCATGCAGGCCTTCCTAATCACACATAAATACGGCGCTGGATATCGCCGTCTGTGTTGCTCCAGAGACAGCCTTTGATCCTGGATTGAGAGCTCATGTTTCAGGTGTTTGGGCAAATCAAAAGTACAAAATAGAAACTCCAAATTGCCTTGTAATTTTTAAGAGGCAGATCAGGAAGACACTGCTTGCTGGATGGGGAACAGATGTCTCCCTGTCCGCAGGCAGCCAGGCTCCCCCTTCCCTGGTACCTGCAGCAGAGATGGAGGATGTCACCCTGGTATTTTAAAATTTTCTAGGCCTTCTGATGTTAACATTCTTGTAGTGAACTTTCTCACACGCTTTCTGTAAATAACTCATTGTTTTGCATTCCTTTATAGAGGAAGAGAAAGTTGATGGACTGTTGGTTTGACCAGTGCCATTGGAGAGGTGGCACTGCCACCCTCCAATCCGCTGTCACTTTTAAAAAATCATAAATGTTAGAGTCAGAAAATAAACTTCCCTTTTTCCTTCACCTTGAGAACAGCGGTGTGAGCTTGTGTTCTTTCGTGTCCTATAGTGACAGAGGGGGTCTGGGGAACGTGTCCCAGAGCTTTATGGATCCTGTCTGGGGAGGAGGCAGTTCTGCTTTTCTCTGTTCAAGCCCCAGCCTTGGTTCAGTGCTAGCCCAGCCATCCTCCTCCTTTTCACCTCTGTTGTTTTGGGAGCCCGTCAGCAGCACTGCAGCCCCTTGTCCCAGGGGTTTCACCTGAGAATCAGCTCCACCTAGGGAGTAAATCAACTCCCTGGGAAGCAGGTGGGGTTGGCAGCTGGCTGCTCCCCCAGCTCTCAGGCAGCAGGGAGAGGCTGAGGGAACCACCTGAGGGATGCTAAAAGGGAAGGGAGGAGCCCCTTCAGCTCCAACAACAGTAGGAGTGAGGGGAGGTCAGACTGAGGAGGGCTACAGCCAGCATCACCAAGGAGGGCAGTACATGGCTCATTCCCAGAGTTGTTTTGTGGGCTTTGCCTCTCTGGAAGGGGAGCCCTTATTTAGATGTGATTTTGTTTGTAAGCTCCCTCCAGCAGCCTGGGGGATGCAGATGGGGCACCCAGGGCAGGGGGTGCCCAGTGATGCCTTGAGGATGCAGGAAGGGCACCAAAGGGGCCAGCTGGCTGTGTTGGAGGCAGAAAGTGTGTGGGGTGATGTACCTGGACCCCATCACTGTCTGGGGGTTGCTCCTGGTGCCAGCAGTGGTGGCACAACCTGGTCACCAGATGATGCCCCAGAGCTGAGCCTGCTGAGCCCCCTGGGATGAGCCTGAGGCTGGCAGCCAGGCTGGATGCTCCAGGGAGCATGGTGCCTAAATCCCTTTGCTTTGGTGCCTTGGCTGGGTCCCCAAACCACTTGAAAGGAGCTGGGGCTGGTGCTCATGGCTGCCTGAGTCAGAGCAGGAGGCAGGAGGGAGCCTGAGGCTGGGGCAGAGCTGTGAGTCACGGCTGGGGCAGCAGCCGGGGGCCAAGATGATTTTGGACAGAAAACAGCAAAAAAACTGCATTTGGCACTGAGAGTAAACCTGAGCAGGGCCAGACCAAGAGGCTGCTTAGGAGCTGGGATGGTTGGGTTTCCCCCTGAGGGTTGGTGGCCAAGGGAGGTCTTGGTGCTTAGACAGTTCTGAGCTGACTTGGTGTGGCAAAGGGTTTCCTTGGGCAGCTGGATCTGTGGGGCTGGCCCTTAACCAGGCAGGGTAAGCCAGGGTCCTGTAGAGAAATGGGATGTAGGGGCAGATTTTTGAGCAGCAGTGGTTATTTACTGCCCTTTGCATGAGCCTCTTGGCTGTGCCATGAAAAGCCTGGGTGGTTCCCCAAGACATGAGATGCACTGAACAACCCAGCACAGAGCAAAAGTGCCTGGACACAGGGACTGGCCTGGCTGATGCTGTAGAGGGGTGTGGATGTGGTCCAGGAAAGGTTTTCTGTGGGTTGGGAAGGAGATGGAGGCAGAAGGCAGGTCCTGGAAATGGTGTTTGCTCTGGCAGAGCTGTGGCCACCAACACTGGGGTCACAGGATGGCTTTAGGGGTGTGTTGGGAAGCCAGTGGTGGAGAGCTGGTCTCAAAACATCCCTGACTGTATCAAGAGGGTTTCAGGGCAATTCCTAGGCACAGCTTGGCCACAGCCCCTCGATGGGAGCACACCTTGCAGCCATGCTGGCTCTGACCTCGAGCTGATGGGTGCCTGCTCCATCCCTGTGTGTGACACTTCAGTGCTGTGTTCCCCTAAATCCCCCCAAGAGTGGGGAGGGGGGTGTGGGATGTGCTGGAGCAACTGCTGTCAATTAGTCCCCTCTGCTAAATTGCTTGTGAGCCCTCCCCCTCCCCAAAAGGCAAGCTGCAAACCCCTCTGAGTTTATGATCTGTGAGTTCATGCAGCCTCCATTAATTTTATGAGGAGATTTTCCTATATTTACTCTCATATATCAGCCCAAAAGCAGGAGGTGGTGGTGGCAGGGGAGAGTGACGTAACCTGCTCTGACACACATCACTGCTGGGAGGGAGGGTGAGCACCCAGCCTCTGCCTCTCCCACCTTTTCCCCACAGCTCTGGGGAAGCTTCAGGCTTCTCCATGCAGACAGGAACACTTCTGAAGTGGAGGCAGAGCAGTTTTTCCCTGAGGAGCACCAAGAAGGGGCACTCGATGCTCTTGTGTGAGGGTTGGAGAATATAGAAATCTCCATCCCTGATCCAGTCAGGATGAGGAAAGGGAAAAGATATAAATCACTCAGGAAAGCGGTTTTGGGTTCCAGTTGGGAACCCAAAAGGCTCCAAGTCCCAGAGCATGGATTGCTGACCCAAGCCCCCTTTTGCTCAGCTGGAGGGGTGTGACCTGTGTGTGCTGTGTCCGTGTGTCCTTAGAAAGACCGAGGGAAGCTGGGATGATGTGCTGAGCCTGGAGTGTCTGCAGGAGGTGTTGACCTGAGCACTTGCCATGGAAGCCAAATGGGTGGTTCAGACTGATTTACTTTCCTTAGAAAACCTTGAGAGCCTTCCCCAGTGAGCAGCAAGGAGGGACTGGGAAAATGCCCCTTTTCTGCCCCTTTTCTGCTGTAGTTTGCCCAGTGTGGGTGCCTCTGGCATGCAGGGGGGGTGTTAACCATCCCACAGCTCCTGGGGGCAATGGGCTGCCTGGACAGAATGAAAAAGGGATGTTAAACCATCAGGGCTCCCTATAAATGTGTGGGGTAATTGGCAGCATTGCATTTGTGATGAAATCCAAGAAGGAGCTAAGCCCTCAAACAGGGCAGAGCTTTGGGAGGAGGGTGCAAGGGAGCCTGATGGAAACCCTGGTTGTGTTTCAGGCTTGGATTCTCTTCTGCTTTCCCTTGGGGACCAGCTGCTTGTAAGGGTCCAGCCCAGGTGGGACTTGCTCTCCATCCTGGGGAGCTGCAGGTGGGGGTATCCCTGGTGTGGGTCCTGTGCCCTGAGAATTGCCAGCAAGTCCTTGTCTAAAGCTTTGCTTTTTCAAATCACTCCATGTCTGAGCAGTAATCCATCAGTGAGCACTGTTGTAAGTTTTTGGGCAGGAATTTGTGCTGAGTTGTTCCAAGAAGATCCCATGGGGCTGCCAGGAGCTTGGGGTGGGCTGGGGCAGGTTATGGGGCTGCAGCCTCAGAGCTGGGAGATGGTGCCTGGCTTTGCCCCATGGTCGTTGCCCAGGCCAGCTCTAAGGTGGTGCAGAGCCCTCCCCATGCTGCTGGGCTCATTCTTTTTGAACAAAATCTGACCATTTTTGTTCATCTTGCCTGTGCTTTGTGTCTGCCTCCCAGCTGGCAACACTGGGGAAAATTTTTTTGCAACTTTCTGTTGAAAGACTTTGGGATATTTTTGTTTCCCCCAGGATAAATTTTGCAGTGGAAAAATCCCATTTTTCAGCTACCTCTCTGCATGGCCTCTGACAGAGCACCCTCTCCCAAACCAACAGTAACCAGACCACAAAAATTGTTCTCAAAGAAGCAATTAAAAGGAAAGAAAAGGGCACCGACCAAGATCTCTTTTTCTTTCTATATTCTGAGAAAGCATGTGAATTACCCTGCTCCCAATCCTTCCCAGAACATCGCAGCAACGTTACAAATTCAGTCATAAATCTGCGGTCGAATTACAGTTATCATTGTAAAACAATAATAACTATGCAGATCCTTATTATGGTGCATTAAGTTACAATGATAGTAAATCTGTCACAATAACCATGGCAACTCTCTCAGGCACGCAGCAGGGCTCCGAGATGTTATTGATAAAATCTGCTGAACTCTGCTGTCTTACCCTCCGCAGAGCTGCTTTATTGGGGATGCTGATGAAGTGATGCAAACCATCTCCCTGTCCCCTGGCGCTCATTTGTTCTCCTCATTTGTGTGCAGAGGTATGAAATGCTCTGGCACAGAGCACAGGGGACTCACGTTTGTAGGATGGGTCCAGGCTGAAAGGAACAGGACAGGGGGAAGGGTGGGTCTGGCTTGCTGAGCATTTTTTTGGGGTGTCAGGCTGGTCTGTATGGCATTTATGGGATTTTGGTGAGTGTTGGGAAGGATGAAAGTTTGACAAGAAAGTCTCACAGATATGTATGTTTAGCAAAAAGATTTTTGAATGTAGAATCTGAAGAAAGAATAGAGATGGAAGCAAGTTTTGATACAGAAGAAAAGAATTGCCGAGCCAGTCTCACTGGATAACCAAGGAGGCAAAGGGTGTGTTAGTTAGAAGGGGTTTTTATGGTTTAGAGCAAAGGATAAACCCACCTGAAACAAGAAGATGTTTTTACCAAGCAGAAAGAGAGCACAGGCAAACAAGTCAGCAAATGTTGCAGCAAAAAGGTCTCAGAATTTTCCACTGCAACAAAACTGAAAAACAACTTCTGGCTTAAACTGTAATGCACTAACTTTGAGTGATTGGAGAACAGTGACATGAATATGGTAATTACAGCAGTTATGATAGGCTATAGATAAAAGTCCAGGTATAGATTGGTTCTACTATATTAAGATGCTCAGTAAAGTCTATAATGCATTGTAACCCAAACTAAGGGTCTGCAGGGCTGCCTGCAGCTGGAGCTGACAGCTGAGGGCACAGCTCTGTCACCCACCACCCTGGACTGCTGTGACACCTTGGATGGAATAAACTGCATTTTGGAGAGCCCCTGGAGTCCCACATCCCTCATTCAGGCTCTTGCAGGTGGGCTGTGGGCCAGCTGGTGGCATGGCAGGGTGCTTGGTGCCTGTACCTGGAGGCAGAAGGTGGCAAGCAGGGGGTGGTCCCCAAGGAGGGCTTGCTGTGGGGGATGCTGAGCCTTCCCTGGAGCTGGGGCTGGTGCTGGCTCTGGGATGTGCTGGAGGCAGCTCAGGGAGGGCTGACTCAGGCTGTGGTCGGGCTGCAGCACCCAGCACAGAGACTCTCATGGTGTGGCTGCTGCTCTGACATGTTTTATGGCCTTGTGTCATCTTACTCCTGGTCCTGTCCAGCGCCAGTGCTGCCAGAATAACCCACAAGAAAGGCTGTTCTCATGAATTTCCCTGGCTTGTTTTGGGGCAAGGGAAGATCACACTCCTCTGGCTGCCTCTGGGAGCCAAACCACAGCAGCTCCTTCCATGTTTCCATTGACCTCATGCATGTGCAATCTTACACAAACACTTGGGGCCGTGCCAGGCAGGGGCACCAGTGTGCCCAGGCAAGGATGTGTGTGGAGGTGATGCCTTGAGGAGCTGGAACAGAGGCTGGATGGAGTTCAGAGCAATACAGTGGAGAATTATTGAAGTGCCTTCAAAGGCCACACCCTGGCACTACCTGGATGGCTCCAAGATGGGAGCAAAAGAGGTGACAAGATCTCACATTTTTATAAGTTTTAGTCCATTTGCATCTAAGAGTTAACTGTCCAATCAACAGCTTCAAATATGAAGTTTCACCCTCCTTGTTTGCTTGCCCTC
>JAWWEY010000005.1:28060100-28071928 GCA_035582745.1 Loriotus luctuosus | reverse complement strand
CTTGGGCCTGAGATTTGGATCATTTGTCCTTGGTGCCCAGCTAGAGAAGGAATTGTTTTGTCTCCCTGCTCTGTGCACAGAGCTCATCATCCCTAAATATGAACCCCAGACCCACACACTAAAGCAGCACAGAATCTGAAAAACATAAAACCCAAAACCTGAGGCATCAGCCAGAGCCAAAACACTGCCCAGAGCCAGGAGTTCTCTTGAGGATGACACAGCCCTGGTAACTGTGAATTGCCCTTTTTTTACAGCTTTGTACAAAGCTGCCAGAGAGCCATGAGGAGATGTGGCTGGATGACAGGCAGAGCAGCTTGAGGTGCCACAGGTATTGTCCCAGAGGGAGCATCCCAGAAACGGCCTGGGGAGGAGACCTCATTGTGGCCTTACAGAACATTGTTCCCTTTGAGAACCCCCTGGTACAGAGGAGCTGTGGCTGCCCCTGGATCCCTGGAAGTGTCCAAGGCCAGGTTGGATGGGGATTGGAGCAGCCTGGGATAGTGGAAGGTGTCCTGCCCATGGCAGGGGGTGGAAGGAGATGTTGCTTAAGATCCCTCTTAACCCAAACTATTCCTTCTCTGAGTACTTTAAATCTCACTCATCTCTAACCTCCCGTGCTTCTTTTCAAGGCATGAGTTTAAATAAAAGGTACCCTGTCATATTCATAGTAAATGATTATATTATTAAAATAATAAAATAATAATTAATAATAATAAAATAATTATTAAAATATTCATAGTAAGGCAATTATGGAAGGCGAGATCTTGGTTTGGATGTTTAAGATGTCTTGTAAAAATCCTGAGAATTCTCTAAATAGAATTTAAACTGAAAGTATATGAAGCCATGAATTCTCAGCTCCTATTTTGACTGTTAATATTGTAAAACTAAAGCCAGATCCAGCAAAAAAAAAAAAAGATTCTTTTAATGGGAGGAGCATAATTTTAGCACAGCTGCCACAGAAACACACAGGGCCAAGCTCTGCCCACAGTTGCCTCTGGAGATAGCTGGGTTTAATGCATTTGCAGGAGCCATGTGGAGAAAATCTCTGGCATGCTGTTACTAATTTCATTTGTGGAAGATGAGATAAATATTAATGAATATAAACACCTATTAAATGTAGACTCACCAGTTAAATAACTGTGCTGACTGAATTAATGTCCTTTGTAGTCAGGAATGTTCAGCTGAAGTGATGCTTTCTGAAAGGCAATTTCTGTGAGTTTATAATTTTGTTAATGCTACCTAAAAAACCTGCTGTTGAAGCTGGGAGCCTGCAGACATTTCTTTCTTCACATCAAGGTCATTTCCATCCCTTTTTTCTGCTCCTCACTGCTTCTTTGGCAGCACTGATCAAAGCATCTGAGGGGTGCCTGATGAGCAGCCTTTCATTATTTCATCCAGGACCAGATTTTGGACCCAGAACACTGCATGGCTTCCCAAAGCAGCTGCTGCAGTTCTGGTGAGGAACAGGACTAAATAACTGAGCTTTGGAGGATCTAGAAATTAGCTGACAGGAATAAAATAAGGTGCAGCTAATTCGTGCTGCCTCCCCATGGCTCCAGCTTAAAAAGATTTAAAAATACTGAAAAGTGTCAAAATAATCAGAATCTATTATGCAACAGTAGGAAATACTGAAGCTGTTCTTTAAATAGCCAGTGACACAGAAGATTTTTGTGTGCTTTCCTGGGGGTTACTGTTCCTTTTGAAATCCTAAATGAGGTTGCTGCTTTTTTTCCTTAGTCTTTCACATGAGTGGGAACTAAAAGCTAGAGGTACAAATTGTGTGTAAATATATAAATTCTGTGTTACTATGCATCCTATAGTGAAGAACAGGCACCATGTAATGTGCAGTTATAGAAAACTGTAGTCATTTTAACAAATTCATAATCAGGAAATGTCATTTTATGTGGAAGTGGATGTATGGTGCTCATTTATTTATTAAGTATACCAGGAGGGTAGGGAAAATTGAGGAGGAGAATTCTGCTGGGGGCTGTGTCCATCAGAAAAGAGGATGTAGGTGCTCAGGAGGGTGAGGTGCTTCACTCACCTTGCTCTCCACAGTTAGGACTTGAACCTAACACTGTAAAAACACTGGGATGTTTCTAATTGAGCTCAATTTGAATTATGACCTCTTTAGCAACTCTTGCATTTCACTTGGTTTTGCTTTTGAGCTGCTGCAGGTTTATTTGGAGGTTTTTCTCCCTCTGGAGCTGGGAATATTTGCCATATGACATTTCACGATAGATGGATTGTTGGGCTGTTGGGAATGAGCTTTTTGTGACACTGACCCAAAGGTGCCACTACTCAGTGAATAAAAACACTTCCCCTTTGTAACCCTGGGCTTGCTTTATTCTCTAAACCTGCAGAAAAAAATGCATTTTGCTTCATCATGATCCATTAATGTAAGAAATACTTGTTCTGACTGTGACAACCCTTCCTTTCAGTGGTCCTGCTAATCACAACAAACGAGGTCAGCATTTCCCTTGGTCCTCCTCAGGCTATTAATGTCCATGTGGGATCATCTTGGGGACACAAAGAACTATCAAAAATGTCAGGAAGGCCAAAATGGTTATTTTTCATAGTTGTCATTGTTAGAAAGTTCAAGAGAAAGAAGTGCTGAGTAGCACTGCTGGTGACAATGACAAATAGTGAGGGCTTTGCTTAGAAGAGAGGGGAAAAAATTACATTGAAGAGGGCTCTTGGGAAATCAGGCTGCCTGGGTGGCAGGAATTTCAATAAAGAGCTTTGAAGTGATTTCAGAATAATTTGTGGTGCTTTCTGATAAATTTGGGTGGATAGGTGAGGAACCTGACTGCTGTAAAACTTGCTCAGTACCTGGTTCTAAGAGGAAAAAAGGGGACCTGGGTAATTATAGATCAGTTTGATTTTCACTTGCAGGAGAACAAAACAACTGACAAAAAAGCAAAGGTCTGGAAGGTGCTGGGCAGGTAAAACCATGTGGTTGTTTTGGGGAAGTGCTGGTGTGAAAAGTTCCTCTCCATGCTTCTTGTAAAACCCTTTTAGATGCTGGAAGGCTGCTATAAGGTAAATTTAATGGATATTTTCAGGTCCTTTAATTCAATCTGGGATGATGAATGGAAAATGATGTTTCCTATATTTGTGAGCAAACTAGTACAAATTTGAGAATCTGTAGGCTAGTGTGATGCCTTAGGGAGCTGGAACAGAGGCTAGATGGAGTTAAGAGGAATAAAGTGGATATTTATTGAAGTGCCTTCACTTCGTTTTTATATGTATATATAAATATTAATTTATATTTGCAGATTTATATCTATATAATATATAAATAATATATATTTTCTTTATATTTAACATATATAATTTTAGATATATTTATATACTATATTTATATAATATTTTTATAGTACATTTAAAAATCTATATTTTCATTTTATTTATATCTATTTATCTCTATCTCTATATTTATATAATATATAGAAATATATGTTTATCTCTATATTTATATAATATATAGAAATAATATATTTTATTTACGTATTATAAATTATTATTTTATATATATTATATTGTTATATTATATTTATAGTATGATTTAAAATTTATATTTCAACTTTATTCATAAATTCATATATTTTAATAAAATAATTATATATGTATATATTTTCTAATATATAAATATATAATATAAATTTTAATATATTTTAATAAAATTATATATTTTTATGTTTATTTATATTTATTTTATATATATATATAGTGCCTTCAAAGGCCACACACTGGCAGTACCAGAGCCACTGGCTCTGGTCGTGGCAGTGCCCAGATGGCTCCAAGATGGAAGCAAAAGTGGTCACAAGATCTCACATTTTTATAAATTTTAATGCATTTGCATATAGGAGTTAACTGTCCAATTAACAGCTTCAAATGATGAAGTTCCATCCTCCTTGCTTGCTTGCCCACCCTCCTCTTCTCATGTTGTTTATGCTTTGGGCCTGAAGTTTGAAGAGATTGTCCTTGAGTCTCCAGAACAGGATTGTTTTGTCTTCACCACCCTGTGAAAAGATCCCAGTAACACTGAATATAAAGCTAAAAGCTGCACTCCAAAGCAGAACAGAAACACTTAAAACCTAAGGTATCTGAAGCATCAACAGCTCCTGGTCCCACCTCTCCAGGCTGTGACAGCTTGAAGGACCCACCTGCAGCCTCTCCCTCTGTGCTCCATGAAAAAGTGAGGCCATTTCATCCTAGAACAGACTTTGGGCTTCTTAACCCAGTTCCCTGTGTGGGCTGCTGCTCCTTGGGGCTTATTTCAGGTGAGCACAGCCCAGGCAGCTGCTGGCAGAGATGGGGGAGCCAGAAATATTCTGTTCTGGCAGAGATGGGGGAGCCAGCAAGGTTCTGGGAGGTTCTGGAAGAGATGGGGGAGCCAGAAATGTTCTGGGAGGTTCTGGAAGAGATGGGGGAGCCAGAAATGTTCTGGGAGGTTCTGGAAGAGATGAGGGAGCCAGAAATGTTCTGGGAAGTTCTGGAAGAGATAGGGGAGCCAGAAATGTTCTGGGAGGTTCTGGCAGAGGTGGAGGAGCCAGCAAGGCTCTGGGAGGTTCTGGCAGAGATGGGGGAGCCAGCAATGTTCTGGGAGGTTCTGGCAGAGGTGGGGGAGCCAGCAAGGCTCTGGTGTGCTGGGAGACTGCCTTGGTGGAGGGCAGGGGGCTCCTGAGCCCAGCTCAGCTGTGTCAGGCTGTGCTGGCTCTGCTGGAGCTGGTGACAGGGACACACTGGCTTGTGCTGGCTGCTGTGCCCAGGGCTGGCATGGGCTGAGAGCCCCCAGGTGAGGGCACAACTGGAGAAAAGCCACTCTGCCTGCTGGGCTGGTTCTTGCTTCCTCATCCCCTCCTCTTCCCTGCCAGGGCTGCCAAAAATGGGCATGTTTCTCCTTTTGTCATTTTTCCATTGTAAGGTTTCATGCTGGTTTAGGAAAAAAAGGCTACTAATTTATCACTCTAATAGGGTTTTTCTGGCTGAAGAAAAGCCCATTAAAGCCTTGCTAAGTATAGGAACCCGAGTTTCATTGTGAGTGTTTATATTTTCTAATTGCTTGCAGATGATGCCAGTGTGTAGCTGGGTGTTGGAATGTGAGTGCTGGCTGGGTTCTGTGCCATTGCTCTGCTGGCTGCTCTGTGCAAGTCTGCCATGGCTGGAGGGTCAGAGCTTATTTTGGGAAGGAGTGAAGGTGCTGGGAGGTGCCTCATGCAGGATGCCTTTGGTGTTTGCTCTTCTCCAAGCACCCTCTGTGCCCCAGGATGGGACAGCCCAGGATCTGCTGCTCTCTGGGTGCAGCTGGTGTTGGTCAGTGAGGGTGCAGTGAAGGGAGGCAACCCCAGAAAGACAGCTGGCCCTTCTGAGGGATGCTAATTCTACAAAATATAGCATTTTAAAAAACAATTCCTTGAGGAAAATATTTGCAAATGGTCCTGCTGAGGGATGCATCCTGAGGTATGCTTATTCTTCAAAATATAGCTTTTAAAAAATAATTCCTTGAGGAAAATATTTGCAAATTGTCCTGCTGAGGGATGCATCCTGAGGGATGCTTATTCTTCAAAATATAGCATTAAAAAAAATCCTTGAGGAAAATATTTGCAAATTGTCCTGCTGAGGCATTTCCAGTGCTCCAGTGATGTTATTTAAATACTAAGTTGGGTAAAATGTGTCTAAGACAGGCTTTTCCATCCTTATATTGGGAAACTGCCCAGCCCCATGGGAAATCCACCTGGATCCCTCTGTGTGTCAGCCTTCAGAATGAAGGGAATGTCAGGGATGTTCCCATCCCAGCATCGTGTCAGCCTTTGCCCATCAGGTGAGAGGACTGGAGAGCCTGGCATAGGGTCAGGCAGAGGGCAGGGCTGGCACAGGATGGTCCAGCAGGATGGAGACAGAGTCCTGCTGCTCCTCACCTGCAGCCAGTGCCCAGCTTCCCTTCTGAGCCTCACTGTGTTCTGCTCCTAAATCCCCTCTGCAGATCTGCTGGGATCTTTATTCTGTGTAAGGATCTGTGGACAGATTTTTTTTGTTGTTGTTGCTGATTGGAAACTTATCAGTATAATTACACAAGCATATGTTTTACAGGTTGCATCTTAACACTGTTAAACATCAATCTGGTATTTACTGTGAGTTATATTAACTGCTAGTGATGGCTATTACACAAATGCTGACAAAATTATTGAACTAGAGCCATCTGAAATTTCAGGCTCCCTAGATGTGCCACTGTGCAATGCTTTTCTCTGTTACTGAACTGAGAAAAGGGACTTCAAGTATCCAGACCCCTTGATGTATTTATGTGGCTCAAGGCATGATGGATTTCATATGTGGCAGAACCTGAGCTTTCATTTAAAAATAATAACTGGGCTCTCCAGGTTGCCAGCCCTGCTCAGGGCCTTCATTCCCCCTTACCTTGGCAAACAGGAAACCCCCAATGGCCAACACACCTTTCAGAGGTGTGAACTCAACCTTTAGTGTGTGGTTTGGGCTGGTTTTGGGGTTTTTTTTGGTTTGCCCAAGTCTGCAGACACTGTCTCAAGACAGCTTTGTACTGCAAGGGCACAGAGAGATGTGCCATGGACAGAGGGGACATTGCCACAGAGTGTGGTGGCCTCATTCTGCCATCACCATGGGGCTGTTTGAAGGTTGGGATCATCCTTGATGTGAAATGGGTGGAAGTGGGGTCAAGGTGTCACCTTCTCTGTGGTGGTACCCAGGAGCAGCTTCAGTGGGATTTCCATTGGGTCTGATGGGGAGGGAGGGCAGGGAAAGGTTTGGTGTCAGGAGGAGCTGGTTAAAGTGGGGGAGTGGGGGCAATCATCTTGGCTTTAGAAAAAGGAGCTCTGAGTGACTCAGGATGCAATAAAAGCTCCATTTCCAGCAGAGTGGATTGGGTTACACTTTGGGTTGTGGAGTTTGGGGGGACAATAACAACAATAACCCTGTGCTTCTGCTTTGGCTGTGTGTGCAGAGATGGGGCACGACCTTCTGGGCCCAGGAGGCCTTGGAGGGGATGAGATCTGGGGGCTGGAGCTGCTCTCAGGATCCCTCCTGCCCTGGTTCGTGCAGCATGGCACAGTGCAGCCTCTGGTGGCTGCTTAGCCAGGAATGTGCCTTTGATACAGGACACCTGGGAGCACTAAATTCTGGCTAATAATGGGCCAGATTAAAAATAAAGGCTCATTTTGTTCTGGCTGTGGCTCACCAGTGGATGTTCTCATCTCTCCAGCTCTCTGAAGGGGCTGGGAATCCTTTGCTGGCTTAGCAGTTGGGCCACAGAATGGGAAATGAGGAGGGCACTCAGGTCTTTTATGCTGCTGCTGTGAAGCCTTGAATCTGTTTGGAAAAATTGTCTTCCTTAGTGACTCTCCGAGGGGGGAAGAGGGATCTTGAGGAAGTCTCCTGTGCTGAAGCTGCTCACCAGGGACCTGCTGAGTGGGGCTGCTCTGCTGGGAAGCTTGGGAAAGCTGCTGGGAAGCTTGGGAAAGCTGCTTTTCCCTGTGGTGTTCCTGCTTGTGGGACAGAGCAGGTGACTGAGACAAGCACCACCCAACAGGGCACCTTGCTCACAAGTGATGGGGGCGAGGTTTGCTGCTCTCATGCTCTCTTCCCCCTGGGTTTGGCTTCTTCAGGTGGCCACAACACCTGCCTTTGAGTGTCCTTGGTCACCCAGAGGGGGAAGGGCTGCATGGGGAGGCAGAAGAGGGAAGGGAGGGGGTGATGGAGCAGCCCTTGCTGCTCCACATGGTTGGGAAACCCTCTCAGACCAAACAAACCACAGAGAGGGGAAGGTGCAGCACTGCAGTGTCCCTAAAATGTCCTTATTGCAGCCAGGGAAGGAACATCCAGCTCCTGCCACCCCCGAGGTGTCCTCAAGGTGTATTGAACCCAGAGCTTGTTTTGTCCCCTCTGTCCCTGGCACATCTGTCTGTGCCTTGCACAAAACAAGAGCTCAGTGTGTGAATCAGAGCTCTGTGTGCCTGTTGTGCTCCTGGGCTTTGCCTTCCCGGCTAAGGGAGTCCTGCAGGCAGCTCTCTGCCTGTTTTCCCTTTTCCCACCCAATAATTTGCTTCCAGGTTGGGCTGAGCTGGCAGTAAGGCAGAGGCTGTTGAGGTTTGTGGGGAACAGGAGGTGAGCAGAGGGATGCTGGGGGTGTCCCCAGTGGGGACAGGCTGCTGTGGCAGCTCAGCACCCAATGCCCAGCACCCTCTGCCTTCTCCTGCTTGTGCTTTCAACCCCTGGGTGCTGCTGGGGCTGGGAAGGGATCCTGGGCTGCTCTGCAAGTCTGGGGCATCCCCAGCAGCACAGGCAGGTGCTGTTTGTCCTCCAGGCAGAAATAATGCTGGGTTTTACTGCCTTTAAGGAAAAGCTGCTTCCCTGCCTGCACCTTCCTCTCTAGAGAAGCATTGAGGTGCAGAACTGCAGGGGAACAGAACCTGTCAGGCATTGCCTGCCAGCCCCCAGGGCTTGCTGGTTTAATATTTTTTATATCTCACAGGAGCAAAGAAAGGCAAATAGTCCACAAGGAGAGTCCCACAGCATAAGCTATTGGAATAACAGATGGAAATATTATATTTTTTGAAACATTCTTGCTGCAGAGCTGCCTCTTTGAAGTGTGTTTGAGCAGAACACACCGTGCCAAGAACAGGGGGAGAAATTATTTGTGTCAGCAGAGCTGGATGCCTCAGATGCTGCAGAGCCCCAGCTCAATGGACCTTGCCAGGCAGGGGTTTGTGCACTGCAGACAAACCCAGCAGCTGTGCTCAGGTGAGATGGTCAATATGGGCTTCCCCAGAGCTGTGCTCATGTCCTGTGCTCACTCACAGCACTGCCTGACTGCATTTGCACTCAGATTTTCTTTTTCTCCCAGATGATGAATGATGCTGGGGAAGGGAGGAGGATTAAAGGTTTATGGGATTTTTCTCAAAAAAAAAAAAAAGGAAGGCTACAGTTTTTCCTTCCACCTGATTCCCTTGTTCTCAGAATGAAAAATTCCACATTCAGTCAATTTAGGGGAAGTTCAAGAGGGAGTGTGGCACCCCCAGGGCTCTGCATTAAACAGGAGGCTGTGAGGAAGAGCTGAAGGAAATGTTGATGGAGGCAGGTTGCACAGTGAGAGGTTTACCTTGGAAGAAGCTCCCTCCAAAGCATGCAGGAAGGAACCAAACCAGCTCAGGCAGAGTGACAAAGCTCTCAGCTCTGTTTGGAGGCCCCTTTGGGTGAATAAACACTGCTGTGACCTGCAGAAGCTTTTCCTGAGCCTGGAGGAAGGGGGCTCTTGGTGCGGGCTGGAGGGTTTGCTCCTGAGATGCTGCTGGGGGGCTGCAGCTCTCCTGGGTGGTCCTGACCTCAGAGCAGGTGTCTGGGCAGGCTGGCCTGTGAGGGGAGCATCCTCCTGCTGGCAGGTGAGTGCTTGGTAATGCCATGGACAGGACAGTGGCTGTGTCCCCCTGCAGCAGGGAGATGTGTGGGAGAGGGGCAGGGCAGTGCCTTTTCTGGGCCATGCTGAGTGGGGAGGGTGTTTGTGCTGGGTGCAGAGAGGCCACATCACTGTGGCTTGTCCCCAGCTCAGCCTGGCCAAGCAGCATTGTCTTGTATATCAAGAGTTCTGTTATCATTACAGTGCAAGGATTCCATATCACCAGAGTTTCATACCTCCTCAATGCTTCTCACAGGCAGCTCTTCTAAGCACTGACTGTTCCTGGTCCTTACAGCAGCCACCTGACTCCAGATCCCACCAATGCACTCTTTTATACCACTGTTCTTATTGGCTATAGGTGTGGCCTGTTAAGATCATGTTGCCCCTAATCTTTAGTAATCGATCCAGCTGCAATTCTTTAGAGGATAAGATGACATCCTATGCCACCTTCATTTGCCCATACTGTGTCCCCCTACAAAGCAGGACACTGGCACTGCCCAGAAGTGTTTTTGTGCCCCTGAGCAAGCAGATGTGACTGTCCTTAGAGCTGCCACGTGCTTGGGGAAGTGGGAATGAGTGCACCCCTAAGGATGCTGTGCCTGCACAGATCAGCAGGAGAGGCTGCCTTTGTGCTGGGGAGTTTCCTGAGCTGGTCTGGCTGAACAACACCAGGGTGATGAGCAGATGTGGGTGTCGTCCATGGTGCAGCCTCACCATGTTTTGTCTCACAGCAGGGAGCAGCCCGGGCCGCTGGGGGCCGTGCTGTGACAGCAGGCTGTGCTGCCATCCCGTCCCTGTTTGATCTCGTGGTGCAAAGACGTGTGTGCTATGAGCTTGTGATAAAGTTCCTGTGATAAAGCAGCCGGGATGTGACAGCTCCAGCCAGGCCCAGCCCCTGCTCTGGGACACAGATGTTGGCACTGCTGGAGGATGGTCCCAGCAAAACTTCACCAGGGACTTGCAGAGGTGTTTGGATTTGGAAACAGATTTGGAAATCTGTTTTCTTTCTGATGGGCAGTGAATTTGTGCTGTAAGGTGCTGTGGGGCTCTCCTGAGGGGAATCAGGGTGTGAGAGCTGCCTCTGAGTCCTGCCAGCCCCACATCCTCCATCCCCAAGGGTGGACAGAGGAGCATGAGTGTGGATGCTGACAAACTGTCCCAGGAATTGTTCTGGGGAGTTTCAAGAAGGCTGAGAGAAAGAATTAAAGCAATCTTGCAGCTGGTGTTTTGGACAGTTGTTTTCTCATAAGATATTTACCAAAGGGTGTCTTCTTAATTAGCCAGTGATGAAGGGGTGTTGATTAAATGACCAATCAGGTTCACCTGTATGGGAACAGTGTATAAAAAGGAATGGCTTTCTAAAAAACTCAGTATTAGCCTCCTGAAGAGAGTTATGTGTCACTTCACTTCTGTTCCTGACTCAATGGTGACACATGAGCAGGTTTCCATTCCTGTCCTGGGCCTGTAGGCAAAAACTCTGCTACTTCAGGAAGGAGATGTGATTTGAATTGGCTTTGGAGATTTGGATGAGGCTGCAGGGTGTGTGTTTGTTCAGGGCCTTCCCTTCCAGCTCTGACCAACATTCCCCCTAAGGAATGGGGAAACTGAGGCACGGGGACACCAACATCTCTGCAGTGCCAGTGTGGAGCAAGGTCACCTGTGTCCTGCTCTTGGTCCAGTGCAGGGGGTGGCTGCACACAGCTCTGCTCCAAAGGAGCCCTGGAGTTCCCCTGAGCTCTCAGGCAGCCTTGCTTCCACCAGCCTGATGGCAGTTCCGCTCCCAATAAGTTAATCTGATGGGTTTTGTCATGAGCAAAACAAGAAATCACGTTTTTAATAATAAAAAAGGGGTCCTGCATCTTGTTAACATCTGGAGTTCAATCATTTCTGTGCTCAAAACTGTGGAATGCTTCAGCACAATATAAATCTTGCCACTTGCAGTACATGGGCTCCAGATGGGGAGGGAGAGCTGATGTTCACTTGTAACCCAGATGGGTGCTGGAGGCTCTGCCTGGAGCCTCCAGGGCGTGGGGATCCCCTGCTCCCATGCTGGGGGAGAGGCCTGAGCCCCCCAAAATGGGCTTGGAATGGCAGGGCTGTATCTGGAGAGGGGAAATGTCTCCTCACTCCCTTTAATCTTGTGCCAAAGCCTTCTCAGCACCACGGGGTGATGGAACCAAACACCCCCACAGGGCTAAAGCAGGGCCAGGCTGGGCATCTCCATGGGTGGTGATGCACAAAGCACCCCTGGGAGGCAGTGGCAAGGCTGGAGCTGTGTCCCCTGGCTGCTCCCAGTGCCACCAGACAGGAGCACCTTGGGGTGATGTGTGACCGTGTTCACAGGGGTCCCAGGATGAGGGAAGAGATGAGGATCTGACTCCATGTTTCAGAAGGCTGATTT
>JAWWEY010000005.1:28005868-28032457 GCA_035582745.1 Loriotus luctuosus | reverse complement strand
GGAGTGCTTGGGAGCATCCATCCCCTTGTGTGCCCCCATTTCTGGGAGCCTGCCTTGCAGAAAGAGAAACAGGAGTCGATCCTTTAAGATGCATGTGAGGGGAGCAGCCAGGACTCACTTCAGGGTGAAGCCTCAGTTTTAGAGCTGGCTGTTTCCTCTTTCCAGGGGAAATTCAGCTGCATTCCCAACCCCAGGGCTGGCAGGGAGCATGGTCTGAAGGATGCACTTAGACACGGGGAGATCTCAGCAGGGATGTCAGTGAGGGCATTGCTGGCACAGAGACCTCTTGGGCTGCTTTCTATGGCTCCTGCTGACCCCCAAGGCTAAGAGCAAACCCCACTGCCCATGGAAAGGGATGTTCATGGCTGGGCTTCTCCAGCACCCACTCAGGACAGCCAGCTGCAAACATCCATTTGAAGCATATCAGGGAGAGAGAGGGTAAACCCCAGCTCACCAAGAAAGGAGGCAGCAGCCCGATAGCTGGGAAAGGCAGACAAAAGAGCATTTCATGATCAGGGGATGTACAGGTGGTCACCCACCCTGCCTTGCCTGAACCTGCAGAGCCAGGGTACAAGATGCCAGCCTTGCACACCCATGTGAGGGCACAGCTCCTTCCCATCCAACATGCAGACATGTACCAGAGGACATCACACAATTCCTCCTTCAGATGCAGAAGAAGTCACTCTGTGCTGCATACACAGATGCACCCACAGCATTTTGGGTGGATGTACACCCACATGCTTCTGTCCACATGCACAACTTGCCCCAAAGTTGGGGTTTTTTTGGCCTTTTCACCTTTGTCTACCCCCCAAACCAGGGACAGCACAGCTCTGCAGCCCTGCCCTGCTCACTTGGGTCTTGGAGACTGCAAAGGGTAAACTGGGACCAGAGTGGGGGGGGGGAGCTGAAAGCAAACTAATGATGGAAATGTCTCCTCCATGCCTGTGCCTTAATTAAATGCATGGAGAGGCTCGGGGAAGCACATCTGTTTTCAATCTGGAGCCCTTTGATGGCATCAAATGTTCTTTCCCCAGATCAGGGGGGATGGAAATTCTGGGCTGGCTGTGGCAGCTCGGAGCCCCGGCCGCGGCCGCCGGGAGCAGCGGCCTGAGGCGGCCCCGGCCCTCACCGGCCCCGCTGTCCTGGGCCCGGTCCGAGGGCCGCCACCTGTCCCCGGCCACCGGGGCCACCACACCCTGCGGGACCGCTGTGCTTGCCGGCCTCAGCAGCTCCGACCGTGTCCTCGGGTTTTTTTGTTTCTTTTTCCCTTCTCTTCTGTTCTTTCCATTTTACTCGCCTATCGCTCTGTTTCTCTTCGTTCTCCGCTGCACTTTTCCTTCCTCTTTCGCTGGTTTTTCCTCTTCCTTCCCTCTCTCCTGTTCGCACTTTCTCTCCCATTACCCTCGCTCACCTTTTCATCTTCATTTCTCATTTTCGCTGTTCCTCTCCTCACTCACTCCCTCCCAGGGCCGCGGCCACCCTCCCCTCCAGGTGCAGCGCCGGCCCACAAGGGGGGCCTGCCCGGCTCCCCCCCTCAGCCGCGGGGCCTGCGCTGCCACCCCCGGCCCGGTGCCACGTCCCGGCGGGGCCCCGCGGGCCGCCCTCCCCCGGGTGCCCGGAGCCGCCCCCGCCGTTTGAAGTGCGGGGCGGAGGGGAGGGACGGGAGGGCAGCGCAGGGGCGGAGGGAGCGGAGCCGGCGGCAGCGGGGGCGGAGGGACGGGGCGCACCCGCCCCAGCGGCCCCACAGCCGCCCTGCGCCTCTCGGCCGGCGGCAGCTCCCCGCGCCGCCGCCCCGGCGCCCCGAGCCGGCCGCCGCCTCTCCCCTCCGGCATGTTTTAAGCCCGGCCCTGCCCGCTCCCCTTCGGGCTTCCCTACCCGCCGCTGCCGTCGGGTCCCGTCCCGCTCGCCCCGCTCCGCTCCTCGCTACTCCCCCCCTGGAAGCGCCGGCGGCTGGGGGGGCGCGGGGGCGGTGGGCGCCCGCGGGGGGCGAGGGCAGAGCAGCCCCGCTCGGCACCATGGCGTCCAGCTATGCCCACACCATGGACAGGCAGGCCCTGCTGCCCGCCCGCCTCGACGGCCCCGCCGGCCTGGACAATTTACAAGCCAAGAAGAACTTCTCCGTGAGTCACCTGCTGGACCTGGAGGAGGCGGGCGACATGGTGGCCGCCCAGGCGGAGGAGGGCGGCGGCGAGCCCGGCCGGAGCTTGTTGGAGTCCCCCGGGCTGACCAGCGGCAGCGACACCCCGCAGCAGGACAGTAAGTGCGGGGGCATCCTCCCCTTCCATCTCTCGCCGGGGCAGCCGCGGCGGGCGGTGCCGGCTCCGAGGGGGCTCCGCTGGTGCTTAGCCCGGCTTCCCCCGAGCCGCCTTTCCCCGCCGCGCAGGGAGCCCCGGCGGGGTCGGCACCCGCCGGAGTGTGAAACCCTTGTTTTCCCGGGAAAGGTGACCTGCCCTTCGCCGCCGTGCCCGTCGGGTCCGGTGCCGTGGCTCCTGCACCCTGCGGGGAACCGGGGAGCAGGAGCGGGCCCGCGGGCTCGGGCCCCTCGTCCATTCCTTGCCGAGGTGCGCTGAGAACGGCGCTTGGCTGGACGGGGCGAGGCGCGGTAGGCGCTGAGCCTCCATCCATCCATCTATCCATCCATCCCACCCATCCACCCATCCATCCATCCCACCCATCCACCCCATCTATCCGTCCGTCCGGCCCGTCGGAGCGGGCACGGCGCCGTGCTTAGCGGGACACCGAGAGGCTGCTCAGGGGTCTGGATGGGGTCCGGACCATTGTCCGGTGCCCTGCCGGAGCGCCGGGGCTCGCCAGCAGCCCGAGGGTGCGTGTGTGGCTCCCGAGCGCAGCCGCGGATTGCCGCTCCCCCGAGCCCCGCTTCTCCCCGATCCGGGCAGGACAGGGCAGGGCAGGGGCCAGACCGGTCTCTGAGCTGCCCGTCCGGATCAGTCCGAGCTCGCAGCTCGAGTAGCCGTGACCCAGCGGCCCCGCGGCCGTGGGCAGCGGGATGGGCGCCGGCTTGCGCGGCGTTTTCCAAGCGCCGCGTGTTGTTTTCCAAGGGCAGCGCTGTCGGAGAGGCTGAGGGGACTGTGCAGGGGTTGTGCAGGGTCAGTAACTCCCCTTTAGCCGCTCTCTGTTAAAATAATTACATCCCCGGCCGCAGAGAGTTTCGTGGGGGTCCGGGCTGGCCGCGGCTGCGGACACGGGCTCGCTTCCGAGGGAGCTTCCCGGCGAAAAACGGGGGAAAAAATAACAAAACGAAATGAGAAGCGAACGAAAATGCCAATTGCAATTTTCATTCGCTTTTAGATTTTTTGTGGGTTTGTTTTTCTGTGGTATTTTTTCCTCGCCGGAGCCGCCTCCGACCCTCTTTTCCCCGTGGATCCGACGTGGTTTTTTCGGTATTCCGAAGGAAACCGAGCTGGGGAAGCGGGAAGCGTTCCCCAAAGCCGCCGCTCCTTGCAGCAGCGCCCGTGGGATGCCCGGGCTCGGCGCGGCCGGATGCGGTCCCGGCGGGGAGCATCCTCCAGGAGCGCTCGGAACGGAGCGAGCGGAGCGCGGCTGCCGGAGCTGCTCCTCTGCCCCCCGAGAACCGCATCCACCGTCGCTGCGACGTGGCTTAAAAATATTTCCTTCACAGGACCCGAAAAACTCCAATTTCTGGCTCTAAAGGTGTGTATTGTAGTGGGGAAAACGGTGATTGCGGCTGCCCTCGATTCAGCAACTTGTGCCGCTTGAGAGCCCGCAAGATACCGAATTCAGGCAACTTTTTTTTTTTTTGACTTTTGCTCTGTACCCATTTTAGTTTATCGTATTTTCTTTGGATTTCCTCCTGATTTACTCCGATTTACTCCTGATCTTGCCCCTTGCCAGCTGCAAGCTCGGTCAGCGAGGAAAAGGAGAACCGCGTTTCGCCAATACTCACCTTGCTCTTAAAGCAGGGAAAAAAACCCAAAAAAAAAGCTGTCCAAGGGCTTGTTTTCTAGCCAGCACTGCTGAGCAGGGACCAAACCACAGCTTCAGATAATTTAGAAATTCTCTGAATGCTGTAAAAGTTTTAATACCGTTGCGGTGAATTAGAAAGTTTTAGAAGTATTCTAAAGTAAGCAACGACCAAAAAAAAAAGAAAGGGAGAGGAAGAAATTCCACCTGGTTTATTGGACAGAGCTGTCATCTGGGCTTTCTGGCTCTCTCATGGATGCATTTAGCACGTTTCAGGAGTCTCTGTGCCTCAGTTTCCCTACCTGCTGTGTGTGCTCTGTGAAATGTGCAATCCATGCAGGAAAAGGACTGTGCTGGAGCTAGGAAGTGCAACAGAGCTAGGAGCTTTTCTCGGTGAAAAATGAGAATTGGTTCAGTGGAAAAGTTAACACAGGGCTCAGTTACTCTCTTTGTTTTTAAGTGAGAAAAGGTAAAAGCCGTTTGAAGAAATTGTGGATTTCTCAAGAATACCAAAACTGTTCTTCCAGGCTGAAGGAAAACCAGCTGGTCTGCCACTGATTGTTGTCCCAAACTGAAGGGAAAAACCAAATTATTGGTGCTGTTTTTGTAAACAAAAATTGAGAGAAGTAGTGTGACACAGAAATTACAGAAGGTTTTATTTGGATGTTTGAGATTAAAGGAAATATTTTGCCACTGTTTTATTTGAGAGAGGTTCAGGCTAAAACATTTCTCTTATTAAAAAGAAAAAACATTCCTGGGAGCAGCTGTGATTGTAATATTTGCAGGGAGAGCTGTCCGTGGGTTATGGAGCTGAGTTTGCAGCAGTGCTGCCGAGCTGTCATTCTCACCAAGTTCACTTCAACTCGGAGCTCTGAACACCTTACCCTAAAAGCTGATAAACATCAGGGCAAACCTCCCTGCCTCTGCTGCCTGGCTGGGAAGGCTTTGCAATCCCACTTCCAGTTTGTCACAAAATAACCTCTTAAGATAAAACCAGCTCTTGATGTGGTACCAGAGCTTTCGCTAACCCCAGCTAAAGCTGAGATGAAAATGTTGAGCTCAGGGGATCCCCCAAACTTCCCAGAAAAGGCAATGATGTCCCATTGCTTTTGTGCCCTATGAGGGTGACAGAAACCTGTCACTTGCCTGTGGGTTCCCAGAGCTTGTGGCTCTCGGATAATTCTCAGTTATTGCTTGGGTTTTTTTTCAGATGGGCATTTTCGACTTCTGCTTTCTTTTTTTTTTTTTTTCTTTTGCTTGGTTTGTTTGAGGCTCACTGTTGATGGCTCATAAAATGGTGTGGAGCAAAAGAAAAATTGTTATGCTGGGATTTCTTTTGTAAGGAGTGAATACACCGTGCTTCAGTCCATTACACGCTCAAGTTCTGTGTTTTGGGGTTTTTGCTGTCCTTTAATCTCTGTTCAATATAAAAGTGCTGGCACTCAGGTGGCTGGCAGATTATATCAGGCTGATTCCCAATTAAAGCTGGGCACAGGCTGCCTGAGTCCCCCCATGACTTTTTTCCTGTCCCAGTGAGCATCGTGACCCCTCAGTGCTGCTGCTTCTTCTCAAGGAAATCCCAGGAGCCCTGCTGGGACAAGGTGAGTGAGTTCCTCTGCTCAGGCAGGTCAGGCAAAGCATCGCTGTGCCTTCAGCCCCTCTGCTCTAGCAGCAGATTGAGGAAAGGTTTTTTCAGTCTTCTCACTCTTGGGTGATGGGGCTTCTCACCCCAGGATTTTGCACAGGTCAGAAATAGGTGTTATTTCAATAAAGAACTGGCAGATTCAGGGAGGGCCGAGCATGCTGCTCACTGCAGCAGTGTTTGGAGGCAGTGTCCAGCTCAGGGAGCCGCCAGTCACAGGCTGCAAGGATGAGCTGGGACAGAGATCTCTCCTTTGCTGCCTGGGCTTAAACCCTCTGACTGCTGTTCCTGGCTGTCTGAAACAGCATCCTGAGCTGGAGGACTTTGGGTCTGCTCCCACATGGCTGTTCATTTTGCCTTCATTGTCTCTTCTTAATCAGAACAAGTGAGGTTGCTGCAGGAGTAAAAGAGAGTGTCTAAGTACTGAATTGTTTGTGCTCCTGTGCCTCCCCATCCTTCACAAAAAAAAAAAAATTGTAAAAAGAGGTGGAAAAGCTCTACCACTGCTTGGAAATGTGGAAAGCAATTCCTTGGGCTGCTGAGTTGCTGAGGATGAAGGTGAGAAGAAGTGCCTGGGACATCTGCAGGGTTTTCTTTGCAAACCTCTGCTTTATCTCGGAGTATCGAGCATCTCTTTTGTTAGTAAATCACAGCCCTTATTCCCCGAAAATGCCAAGTCCGTAGACAGGGGATGTACAACTGATAGATAGAAGAGGGGAAAATTGATTAAACCTTGGAGTTTTCTTCCTGTCTTGTCCTGCTGATGGACAGAGAGTCTTGGGGCAGCAGCTGGTGCTGGTGTCCCCGGGTTACAGCGCCGTGAGCCGGGGAAGCCGCCGGTGCCTCAGTCCCCACCAACAGCGGCGAGTCTTCCTCAAGAAACACTCTCCAGAGTTCTCCTCTTCCAGAAACCGATGTAGGAAAAGCCAGGATCAGATCATTATTGTTTTTAAGGTGCTTGTTGTAAATTATCTGTGTGAAAAGCGCAGTTCTTGGTCGGCAGCATCTTTGCGCATGCCGATTTTACTGCGCGTATCCTCGAGGCTTTGAGGAGAGCTCCTTTGACAAAAGGTTGAGTAACAGATAACTAACACCAAGCAGTTGTTAGAAGTTTGATTAACTCCTTTCCATTTATGTTCCTTGGGCATATCTGTCTAATTTTGGCCTCAGGCTGGCAGATGCATGGTTATTGCAGCGGGTGTCGCGGTGTCAGATATTTTTCTTACACCCCTGAATCCTCCAGTTTGTAGTGGGAAAGCGTTTCGTGTTTGTTATGTAAATTTCTGCAGCTTCTGGACAAAGACAGAAGATGGAAATGTGGCTCTGCCACAAATCTGGAGTCTAAAAAAAAAGGCACAAGGAAATAAACGAAAGTGGTCAAGGTACTGATATTAACAAAGTAAAAAGAGCCATGTAAATGTACAGGAGGGAGCTGACTCTGTTAGAGAGTGCTTTTCCTTTTGAGGGGTGAAAAGAAACTTCTATTTGTTTGTGAATTTCGCTTTTTTTTGATCATAATCAGTTTTGCTTCCTGGTTCTCATGGTCTCATAATTTGCTGATGGTATTTGTGTTTTCAATCCATCCACTCAGAGCTTCCAACTTTTTAATTTGAAAAAGATTTTGCCGAAGGTTTTTACTTTCCCTCCTTTCTCCCTTAATGTAATGAAAACATTTCCATGAAAATTAGATTTTGAAATCTCTCATAAAACTGAAAGGTTTGGTCTAAACTACTCAAACGCTTTTAATGAACATCAGCTTTCTGTCATCTGCACTGAGTTTCCACTGCTAGCCGGTCTATTTTCCATCTTTTTGATGATGTATAAAGCAGTGATTGCATGGGAAAATATTATCTCAGGGTTAATTTGTGCAGGCCTTACTCACACGAGTCCTTGCATGTGATTCAATGGACCACTTATGTGTGTGCCAGTTGATGAGTATTAGTGTTTGAAGACCTGACCAGCAGCCTTGAGTCATGCAAAAAAGGTCTTTTTTTTTCGGCCAGTGGAGTATTTCTGTGCGGGCATGGAACGGTTTTGCTGTCTGCAGTCGGGAGCTCAATCCTTTTTCCTCTCAGCAGAAGTGCAGAATGCATCAAAATCTGTGATGTGAGGGAGTCTGAAAGGAAAAGAGCAAGAGCACGGACAGAGCAAAAGCAGGAGGGGCTGGGAGAGTTGGGTCTTTCACAAGGCAGACGCAGAATTACAGGGCTGTAATTCCTTCAAGGATGTATTTTTATTTTTCCCCCCGGTAACCGAGTTGACTCCCATGGTTTTTGACATCACCAGAATGACTTGATGGGATTATAGGTGTTTATTCCTGGTTGGGAGTTGTTTATGATATATTTAATCGTTTTTGAAACCCATATTAAGTAGCCCTGAGGGAGCTGTGTTCCTGCTGGGCCTCTGTTGCATAATGAAGTACATCACGAATATTTACCAAGTGTCACAGTATTCCAGCCTTGGGCCTCTGTTTCTGGAGAGGATGAATCACTGCACTGCTGCTTCCCCACCCTGCTCGCCTTTCCTAAAGGGGCCTTGGATTTTGGGGCGGATTATGGAGATCTGAAGCGAGACTCAGCACAGTCTGGCAGGAGGAGCTGTTGTCCACAGCTCTGATGTTTGAACTGTCCTCTTGGCTTTACATGCAGGGTACAGGAAGGCTTCAGCTTCTGCTTGGGTGGTGGAGCAGGTTTTTGGTTTGGTTCCCCCAAGAAAAACCTGTTGTCTGGTCGCTGCATGTGGGAAATACCTGCTCTGGTGGGAGAGCAGACAGCTCCAAGGAGGGGTGAAATGGCAGTCTGGAGGGCATGGAGAAGGATGGCAGCAGTGCCTCCTCCCGAGGGGGAGATACAGCACAAATCCAACCTCTTACCACCCGCTGGAGATCTCTACAGAGGCTCTGTGTTACAGACTCAGTGGGAACTCACAGGTGTAGATGTAGCAGCCCTACAATGCAGGGATTTGTCCTTTGTCACCCTGTGTTGGGACAGTTTTCCCATTGTCCAGGGCCAGCACAGCTCCCAAAGCTCCTCAGTACCTCAGGGGCTTTTCAGCTCTGATTGGTTTTATGGAATTCCAGAATGGTTTGGGTTGGAGGGACCTTAAAGATCATTCAGTTCCAACCCTGACACCTTCCACCATCCCAGGGTGCTGCCAGCCCTGTCCAGCCTGTCCTTGGACACTTCCAGGATCCAGGGGCAGCCACAGCTTCTCTGGGCAACCTGTGCCAGGGCCTCACAGGGAAGAATTCCATCCATTTCATTCCTTAGCTGGAGATAATTTGTCGTTTTTCACGGCCTTGCTCACCTTTGCATTGTTAATGTAGGTTTGCCCTGGAAATCTGTGCTGTTCCTAATCCATGTTTCCCTTCCTTCCCTGTTCCTGCTGTGCCCTGCTGATCCTGGAAGATGCTGTGAGGTGGGGATGGGAGCTCAGCAGAGCTGCCCTGCCTGTCTGCTGGCACTTTGAGGGCATCACTTAAAGAGAAGTTTCTTTCCAGTGAGAGTGTCTGGAGGATTCTGGCTGAGAAGGGAAGGTAGCAGTGATGCTGAAGCTGAGGGCACCTCCTGCAGTGGAAAGCATCTGCAAGGATGAGTCTGTGAAGGCCAAGGGAGGCCTGATGAGCAAGCCAGGGAGCATCTAATTCAGCCTACATAGCATTCTGGGCTCCTCTCTCACCTCCAGGGGCCGAGAAAAGGTTACAGCACAGTTTAAAGCACTGTCCCAGACAGTCTGGGTTTCATACGTGCCCGTGTGAAGTGAACGTTTGCCTTGGGGTGGCAGCCCAGGACATCCTGGTGCCTCGTGTTCCTGGAAGGGAAGGTTAGATGAGAGGCAAAGGGAGCCAACTGCACTCTTAACAAATCACTACATCCTATTGCAGCATCCAGTTCATATTCCACCCAAATTTTCCCCCCATTCTGGCTAGAGAAATTTTCCTACAGGAGAAACTCCAGCCAGTCAGCAAGACTGCTGGGCAGGGCAAACTTCCAAAGAGACGCTCAGGATCTGGCTGGGACCCTCTCCACGTCTTGATGAGCTGCTCAGGCAGCAAAACTGCTCTTGCACCAAGAGCTGGAACTCATCTGCAGCCTGGGGACACACTGCTTCCTGCTCTTAGCCCACCAGCAGATGAACTTCTCCTCTGGCCTCCCTGACCAAAGCAAAATCAAAGTTCCCCTTGGTCCTGCCAGTCTGGGGCAAGAGGGAATTGCCAGCAGCAGCTGCTGAGTGGGCAGGCTTGGGAAAGGAAAATGGAATCAGGCTCTGGAGGGAGCAGCAGGGCACCGGGATCAAAGCAGGGTGCCTGGTGCTGATGGAGCAAGGGTGGGTGGCTGCAGAAGGCAGCATCCAAGCAGCTACCAGCCCTGTCAGTGTGGGTGCTGGAGCAGTGAAGGTTGAGGATTTGAGCTCGTGGGGAGCCTGGAGTGGTCTGTCTGCTCTGGGCTTTGTTGTGCTGAGTGAGTGGTGGCAGAGCTGCAGCCAGTGTGCCAGCAAGGCCCTCAGACCTGCTCAGTGCCTCTGGAAATCATCTTCTTTTTTGGAAGTGTCACTAATACAATCCACATTTGTTTAAAGAACAAAAAAAACCAAACCAGGGATGTCTGCAGCTTTCAAAGAGCTGTCACTTCTCCCCGTGTCAGCTCAGCCGCGGCAGGGCTCGGTGGGGATGGATTGGACTTAAAAGGGAAAAGTGCCTGAGCCGTGGCAGTGAAAACAGAGTGTCAATGCTCTGGGGCTGCTGCTGCACAGGGCTGGCCCTGCTGGTGGCTCTGCAGGCAGCTCCTGTCCCCACCATGCCTGGGCTGGTTTCCCATCAAGCATTAGAACCCTCGCCTTACCTTGTGGCCTGAAGTGCCAGCAGCACTCATTGTCCTGCCAGCAACATCGCCTGTACCTGGGTGGAGGGCACAGAGCAGGGTGTGTGAATCCAGCACAGAGCTCCTGCTCAGGGTGCACGGTTCCTGTGAACCAGGAAGGCTGCAGAGCAGACTGTGTCCCCCCATCAAGCATTAGAGCCCTCTCCCTGCCTTGTGGCCCGAAGTGCCGGCAGCTCCGTGCTCATCATCCTGCCAGCAGCATCACCTGTACCTGGGTGGAGGGCACAGAGCAGGGTGTGTGAATCCAGCACAGAGCAGGGTGTGTGAATCCAGCACAGAGCTCCTGCTCAGGGTGCATGGTTCTTGTGAACTAGGAAGGCTGCAGACCAGGCTGTGTCTCAGGGAAGGCTGGCTGTAGGCACGGGCTGCTCGCGCTGCCTGTCCAGTGCTGAGTACTTGAGCTTGTCAGAGGAAATGTGATTTCACACATCACAGAGGAAAGGTGATTTCACACTCAGGGAGAGGAAAAAGCTTTCAAGCCAAGCTCTGCATCCTGCTGCCTTTGCTGTGACTGCTGATGGGACTCTGTCTGTGTCTGTCCATGGAAGCTGAGGTGAGGGTGGAAGCACAGCGTGGGTTTGATGCACACACAGCAGGCAGCCCCTGGAGGAGGGTGGTTGCTCCATGTGTTCCCCAGGCAGTGAGGGCTGCTCCATTTGGGAGAACTGCAGGGCAGGTTTTAAGGGTCAAGTGTGTGCTGGTGCTGGGAGCAGCCTACCCAGAAAAGGCTTGCTCCCAAAATCTCAGTTGGAACAGAAGGGATTTTCTTCCTCCAAAGATCAGACCAGATGACCCAGCCTGTCTTTTGTTGCTGAAATGCACCTTTGTGTGTTGGCCATCTTGAGGTCTGTTTTACTTTTTACTCCCTGCCATAACTTAACCAGGATCCCCTTGCCATGCCTCATTTTTCTTACCAATATAACTGGGTACAACCCTGAGCCCTAATTTAGGGGCTTTGGAATTTTCTGGCTATGTGTGTTATGTAAGAGCTTGGCTTAAACGGCAGCTTGGGAAGATTCTCCTCCTTCTGCACCATCCCCAGCAAACTGCTGTTCCATCTGCTTGTCTTTGTGGAGTTAGCATTGAGAATATCCCCTTCCAAGACCTGGAACAGCCTCAGCAAGGTTTGTTCCTGCAGGGAACCCACCTGGTGCTGCTGAGTGCACTCCTGTTTGCTGTGTGCACCCACCCATGGGCTGGGGTGGCTTTCAGGGTTAGATTTTTGCACATGGATGTGAATCTCCTGAACATCTTGGGGTGCCTGGGCTCTCCACAAGCCCATGGGGTGCAAGGAGCAGCACGTGCTGATCAGCTGGAAGGTCCCTGGAGTGTTTGGTAGCAGGCAGTGAAATTCCCAGCGGCTGGTTGGGATGGTCACGCTCTTTTTTCTTGGCTACAGCCTGCTCTTGAGTGTTTGGCCAAAAAAGATCGTTACTGAGAGTTTGTTTCATTTGGAAAACTTCTGATACGTGTCATGGAAACTAGGAGGACTGCTCAGGAATAAGTGCTTGCAGCACTATGCTTGTTTGTGATTTGTTTTTCATTGTTTCCCCTCGAATTTTATTTTTTTTAAATCAACTAATCAGTAAAAAGAAACAATCACCTGTGATTTAGGAGAAGGATCTCTCATTGTAAATAATAAATTAGTGTCAGGAGACCAGGCAGACAGAATGGTTGATGAATATCCTGCAGGCTGAAAGTTGTTTATCAAGCCTGTTTGAAGACTTATGACTAACAAGCTCATTTACAGAGCTTGGAAGTCTGTTCATGAGCCGTTTTCCAGCTGGGAGGATGTGGGAATCATCAGAAAATGTATTCACAAGTTACTCGATCGTTTAAAAAAACGATCAAACAAACAAAGACTGGTTTTTGGAAGGGAACTGTAAATTCCTCTTTCCCCCCCACTGGGTTTCTGAGGCATTCCCGTTAGGAAAATACAGGGCCTGGAGAAGAATGCAGAGCTCCAGTTGCTCACTAATGACCTGTTTTGGTGCAGAGCCTCCTGCCCAGTGCCCTGCCACCAGCCAAGGCCTCCAGCAGGGGGGGAGCCCTGGCAGGGTGGATCCCTCTCCTCTCCACCACTGATTCCCAGTGAGAAGTTGGGCTTGCTGGGGGAAGAGGTTGCCCATGCTCCTCTGGTGAGATCACAGAGATGTCCCCATGTCACAGTGCAGTGTTTCTCCCTGGGATCTGGGATGAACTGGGAGCACAGAGGCTCCCTCGGAGCGCTGTGGATCCTGTGGCTGTGACTGCCAAATCCACATTTCTGTGACTTTCTAGGTAGAAGTCTGTCTCCCCCCTGCCTTTAATCCATCAGAGAAAGGTGGGCAGCGTGGGATCTGGGATGAACTGGGAGCACAGAGGCTCCCTTGGAGTGCTGTGGATCCATGCCTTTTGCAAATCTGCTTGTCTGGCCTTGGACCAGCTCTGCTGCTCAGTGCAGAACACCACAACTTTATGAGAGGCAGGTGTTTTTCACCCCCAGCATGTCCTACAGCTTTGCCTTGTTTGTGGGGCATCCTCTCCCTGTGCTGGGGAGGGCTCCAGGTGGGCTCTGTGCGTCAAGAAGGTGCAAACTGAGTCAAAGAGAGTCCAGAGAAGAGCTAAAGAGAGCTCTGGCTCCAGTTTAGAAGGAAAGAAGAGGTGCTCAGGCTCAAGTAAAAACTGATTTCCAAGCCCACCTGCTGCCATTGCAGATGTGAGGCAGTAGGGAAATCCTCCCAGGTCTAGAGAGGGTAAGGAAACCTTGGAAGAGATTTCCTTGGAAGGAAGCCTTGTTGAGACTTCATTACAGAACTGATGGAGACAAACAAGGAATAAACAGCATACAGCTCATCCTACCTTGGGAAGGGAATCCTCCCAAGTTTCAGTGGCTGTGTGACTTCAGTGGGAACTTGTTTAATCCTGGGATGGATCTGTTCTGGCCAGCACAATGGTGCTGCCTCTGAATTTCCCCCCCATTCCAGGCAGGGTGCTGTGCTGTGTTCAGCTGGGGTGCCTGTGGGGCTGGAGGCACCCACAGAGCTGAGTGTGGATGAGGAAGGGTCACAGTCACTGGATGGAATGATGGAAAAGAAAAACTAGGGTGTGGTTAGCAGCAAAACCACCCCAGAAAGCTGCTCTTCATCAGTTTGGACAGGTTCATCTGCCTTGGTGCATTTTGTGCATTTTGTGTGTTCCTCTGAGCAGAGAGAGCTGATGTCTGGAGGAGGTTGCATTGTTCTGGGGGGGTTGAAGAGCTCTGTGTGGAGCTGGGTGCTGAACCCTGGTTTTCTTGCCAGTTATGCCAGGCTCCCTGTTCTCCCTGCCTCTCTTGCTACAGCCATGGTGCTGCTCCCCAGGAATCCTCAGGAGGACTTTGCTCTCTGCTCTGCTTCCCTGATCTCCACTCTGAGTGGGAGCACTCAGGGTGTAGGTTGTGTGACAGATCACTGTCCCTTTTGGGCCACAAAGTGTTAAAGGTTGTTCCAGACACTTGATGGAGTGAAATCCACATTTCTGTGACTTTCTAGGTAGAAGCCTTTCTCCCCCCTGCCTTTAATCCATCAGAGAAAGGTGGAATGAGAGCCAGTGGCTGGGAGGAACATCCAAACATGCATTCAGAGGAGGTAGGAAATGCATTTTTTAGCTGTGAGATGCTGTGTAATCACTAGAAATAACTCCAAAGGAGAGCGCTGGCTGCTGCATCCATGAATGTCTGGAAGCCCTTTTGGAAGAGCAGCTTTTGTCAGCCATGAATTATTGGTCTCACCAGTGGGGTAACTGGGTGAAATGCTGTGGCTGAGTCTCACACAGCAACTGAGGAGCTCAGCTCGGGCTCAGGGATGGGAGATGTGCTGCAGGCATGTTCCTGCCAGGAAGTCAGAGCACAGGACCAGATGGAGAGCACAGATCCACTTGGTACGAGTCTGTTTACAGGTTTGAACCAAAACATAGCAAGAAACACAACAGGAAAGCAATGTCCTCATCTCTATCATAACTCAGGCCCTTATGTGAACCAGCTGCCTCACATTTATGGGGCAATCCCCTCTCCAAAATCCCAAATCTCCAAAATCCCACTCTTAGGAATAACAGACATTGGAAAACTTCTGCTGGGCTATGGAGGGCAAACACCAGCCACAGGAATAGCCCAACTTTCTCTTGTATTTCAGGAGCTCTTTGGAGTTCACTGCAGCTCTGAAGGCAGCAGGCTGTTGTGTGTGATTTCTGCTTTTTCTGGCCAGGTTGAGGCTCTGAGTGAGCAGTGTCTCCTGTAGCTGCAACCCTGCCAACTTTGGGAAGAATGAGGAAAACAGGGAGAACTGCAAATCTAATCAGTGCTGGGAAGAGGGATAAACATGCTCAGCATCCTCGTGGGGCAGAGCATCTCTGGAGTGGTGGGGTGAGCTCCTTGGGGAGGTGAGAGGTGGCTGTGCAGGGCTGGCACCAAGGGAAGGGTTTGCAGAAGGGTTTGCAGGGTTGGGGTGATCAGAGCAGTCACCCATTCCTTGTGTCCACACTCTGCTGTGCATTCAGTTGTCACCAGCAGGGAAAGACCTGCTGGACCAGGAATGCCCAAAGAGCTGCAGAAGGGCAGCTCTTCCAGGAAATTCATAAAACAAAGCCCTCATGGCTGGTTCTCTGCTCCACCACTGAGCCTGTGGCAATGGGAGCCTTTCTCCACCTGGCTGGCGTGGTCATTTTCCAGCCCCAAAGCTCAGTGTTTGTGGACATGTGGTCATGGATGTGCTGCTGGCCAAGGAGTGTGGTGTTGTGGAGGTTTCCAAACGTGCTCTGTTCCTAGAAGGGACATTGAGTAAAAAGTGTGCCGAGAAATGGTTTGGCAATGGTTTGGTTTGGACGAATTGCACTTTCCTTCAGTGTGATTAATAGCGGGGATGTGGGGGAAAGATCAAAATCATCAAACTGCACTAAAGACTTCACTGGGCTGGGCCATGTTCAAACCTCAGTCTGGGTGTGAAAAGCCAGGTAGTCTCTGAATTTGTCCCAGGTCCTCCAAGCAGGATTCAAGGTTCTGAGTCTATCCTGGTGCCTCCCTAAGCACAAGAGACCTGCCCCAGGCAGAGCCATGGCTGCAGCTCCAGGCTGTGTGGTGCCAGCACGTAGTGCTCACACGCATCTTGTCACCTGTCACAGCTGACACAGGGACTAAAAAATGCATTTCCCTGGGAGAATCCTGTCTGTGCTGCAGAGACCATCCCTGGAGACCACCAGCATCTTTGCCAGGTCCTTCTGAACACATTTCACCTTGATGATCAGGAGGTACCACAAGGCAGGAGTGGGAATAGGATCATCCTTAACTCTCTGTGACATTGATGGGTTTTGCTGCAGGATGTGCACTGGCTGTTAATTCTGTTTTGGGGCATCTTCTTTGTAAAGAGAAAAATCCTTGCACACCTGGTGTGCAAGAGAGAGGTGGGTACCTCCTGGGGAAATGCCCACCCTGACCTGGGCTGGTCCTGCTGCTTGTTTTGAGAGGATTGAGATGATGCTGAACCTGCTGGAATCAGGGATGCTGTCATTATCTGACAGCAGAAGCTGCTGGGGAGGCAGCACTGGTCTGTCCTCTAACAGTGTTGACAGTCACAAGAGCCAAAGAGAAGGGGACTTTCCTACCTAAAAGTGTAGCCTGGCACTTCTCAAGGGAATTGCTTCTACATCAAGAAATGCAGATCCTATTCAAATGCAGCAGGCACAGAACTTCTGTTAGTTCTGGCTGAGTAGAGGAAGCCTTCTCCCAATTAAAGCAATTATGGAGAAAGCAGCTGCTTTGGGCAAATACTTTGTTTCTGTGTTTCATTTAAAAGCAGCAACTAAGTTGCAGGAATAAAAAAAATATTTTATAAGCCTCCAAAAGGCAGGGTATCTCAGTTTGAAACCTCTTTTTTTCTCCTAGAGTTTGCATGGTAGAACTTTTGAAGGAGTTAGCTCTGAACAGGCTTTTAAAGCAGAGAGCTGAGAGCCATCGGTGGGTGCCAGTGCCCTGTGCTGTGTGTTGGGGAAGGGATGCTGCTCGGGAGGTGTGGGGAGATGCAGAGAGGTTTCTCTGTCATTCTGGTGCCATCTACTGGCCCAAGCCCACAGGAGGGTCTGTGGCAGCGGGGACTGGAGCACGGATGGCCGGGGTGGGGTGGCCAGTGTCCCCCCAGGAGCAGGGACTGCATTCCCTCCCTGCAGGGCACACAGGCACACTTGGTGCTGCACTCCCCGTCGTCACCAGCTCTGCTTTCCCCACGATTAATAGTTAAAACCACCAAAATCTGGAACTTGGTCTGCTCAGTCAGCTCCTCCAGTCCTGGTCTTACCAGGAAGGTGAGGGAGGGGTTCTGTGAGGGTGGCAGTGGGTGGCAATGCTGCTCCTGCCACTGTGCACCTCCAGGGATGCCCACATGGGCTGAGCTCTGCTGGCATTTTCCTTTGTTTTGTTAGAGCAGCAGGGTGAGACTCTGGGTTCTTGTGTCTTGTAAAAGCTTGGGCTCACCCAGCTGCTTGGTCTTTGCTGCTGACATTAATAATCCTCTTTCCTTTTACCAAGCCATCAGGTTTTCAAAAAACTAATAGGAGCTGAATTACCTTCATGATTTCTGTTCAAATGGTCAAAACATGGTTGAAGTTGGCCAATTCCTCAAAAACTGCCATGAGATCAGAGGCAAAGAGCTCGTTGCATTGTAAGCATTTCCTCTGGTGAGCCAGCTGGGAGAGCCAGGCTGCCCTTCTGGAAGGCACCTCGAGGGATTTGGGATTTGAGGGCACAGTCCAAAACACCCATCTCCTGTGGGAGGCTGCTGTGAGCTCTGCCCCATGGCTTCTTCCCCATCACTGCTTGTCTCCTGCTTGCCACACATTGCAGGCTGGCTTTGCTGTGCTGGTGGCCAGGCCAGCCCCGTGTGGCAGGTCTCTGAGGAGAGGATGTCCTCAGCAGGTCCCTGAGGAGAGGATGTCCTCTCTCTCTCTCTCTCTCTCTGTTGTGGCTGCTTCAAAGAACCGAGGCGCGTCCTCAGCTCGCTTCGCTCCAGTGTGGCAAGCTGGGCTTTGAGTGAGGCACAGCCCAGCCAGCACAGGCAGCACAGGAAGCCAGGAGAGAGGAACAGATCTTTGATGGGGTTTTCCAGCAGCTTTTCCCTCTTTTTTGATTATGTAGTTTAAGGGCAAGAAGCACAGCAGGAGATGGCGGAGGAGCAGCATCTCTGCTCTGGCCAACAGGAGGCATTTCCCCTCCTCTAACCCCTGTGGTTATTATCATTTGCAACTTTTAAAGTGTTTGGGTTTCAAGCCTTTGACCTTTATTTCCTTATTTCCTCTATTTCCTTATTTCCTCTGATGATTGGAGAGAAGTCAAAGCCTTTTCTATGTGAAAACTGGAAGTGTGGGGAGTAGGTGAAAGTGAGGCAGGCTGGTCCCAGTAACCAGGGCTGCCTGCTGGGACACCCCAAAGCTGTCTGGGCAGTCTCAGGGATTTGGTGTTGTTTTGAGGCAGCCTGGCCTGTTTCAGCCAGTGCTGGTGGAGCTCCGGGGCAGATCTGTGATTAGGGTGGCCGTGGGCACCCTTCTCTCTGGGGGAGTGCAGCACTAGGGCTCCTGAGGCAAGCAACTGAGGATGGGACCCCTGATTTTGGCAATAGGCTGGCAGGTAATCAGGAAAGGGTATAACGCCTGCCCAGGACTGAGGGTTTTGGTATTTTATCTGTGCCCAGGTGGAATATTCCATAAAACTGCCAGAGCAACTGAGAAACAAATGCCTGACCAACAGAAGAGGTTTGTGGAGAAATCTCTAGGTTGTATCACAGTCTGGGCTCAGCAAGCAAGAGGATTTGAAGTCAGCTGTGCATAAATGATAATCTTTGGGAGTACTTTAGCTCCCCTGAGCAGAGTCCTGTTAGCCAGAACCAATTGTAATATTTGTTTTGGTAACTCATCCATCCTTCACCAGGGATGAGTTTTCCAGCTCAAAAGGAGATTTTCATCTCCAACTCCTGTAATGCTCCTAATGCTGGGACCTGATTTGGTTGAAATACAACTTGGGTTTACTTTGTGTGGAGACTTGGGGTTTTGTTCCTGTTGGTGTTCATTCAGGAAGGTGTCTCTGTTCATCAGGGGGCACTTGAGCTATGTGCTGAGTGGAAGCAGGGTGTGAGCTGGGAGGGCAGGATCCATGACAGCGCTTTGATGGGCTCCTTCCCGTCAGAGCTTGGGAAATAAATCAGGATTCCAGGACACTCACTTGGTGATGTTGGCTTGGGAGAGTAAATTTAAAAGACCTTTTTTTTCCCTAAAGGACTCCAGGGTCTGCCTTCCAGTCTCTGCCCTATTGAAATTGCCATCTGACTTGTGGACCAGGAAATGGCTGAGATTTTCCTGTGCATTGTCTCAAGTTGGGCGTTTCAGCATTTAGTTCTGTGCCTGACTGGGAGTGCCTAGAGCAACACCTGCCTCTGCAGGTGGATTTAGCTGACACACTTCGGCTTTTAAAACAAAACAGCTGACTCATGACAGGCTGTGGTGTTCATGAGGGTGCCCAGGACGAGGTGAGAGATGAGAATCTGTCTCCAAGTTCTCAGAAGGCTGATTTATTATTTTATGATATATTATATTGAAAGAATGCTATACTAAAACTATACTAAAGAGAGAGGATATATCAGAAGGCTAGCTAGAATGATAAAGAAAGCTCATGACTGAGCTGGTGGTGATTGGTCGTTAATTTAAAACAATTCACATGGAACCAAGCAAACATTCACCTGCTGGTAAACAATGTCCAAGCCACATTCCAAAGCAGCAAACACAGGAGCAGCAATCAGATAATTATTGTTTTCATTCCCCTCTGAGGCTTCTCAGCTTCCCAGGAGAAAATCCTGGGCAAAGAGGATTTTTCAGAAAATATCATGGTGACAACAGGCCATTACTGCCAGGATGCGAGCTTTTGCCTGGTTCCCTAAACAGAGAACCCAGAGCCTTTATGGGAAGACTGCCCCTACCTGAATGTGCCATGGCAGCACAGCAAGAGCAAAGCCCAGTCTCAGCATTGCTTGAAGGATTGTGACTTTTAATTATCTATTTGATTTTTATTTTAGGCTTCAGATTCTGGGGCCGTGTTAAAACCTGGGATGACAAAAGCACAACTCTGTCAGTGTGTGTACGGCGGGAGGATGAGGCTCAGCCAGCTTGAAGGTTAGAAAGAGCAGAGAATGCAGTGAGAGAAGGCACAGCCAGTCTGGAGCCTGTGTCCATGCTGATCTCCAGCAGGGGCAGTAGCACAGTTCTGAGAGGATCCAGCTTAGGATGTGGGAATATTTGGGTTGGTCCTGCATTGGCTGCTCCTGCTGTGCATGAACAGCTCTGAGTGGCACAGCCATGGCAAAGCTCTCCCCGCTCCCCAGCCCAGTAAGACCCACTGAATTTGAAGCCAGGTGACAATTGCTGGCCTTGCAGGGGTTAACTGGTGCAGGCTGGGTTTTACAGGTGCTAGAGCAGGCAGGCTGTGTGCCACGGGCTGCAGCTGCCTGCAAAAAGGACTCGTTTTCTTCTTTCTTCTCTGTTGGTGCTGCACAAGTCCTGTGGATGGCTAAATCTCCTTCCAGGACAAGGCAGACAGAGGGTATCTGCCCAATAAATCCCTGTCTCTGTAGGTCTGGGGAAGGAAACAGAAAAGTTTTTGCCAGGCAGAGGGACGGGAATGTTTTACAGCTCAACGAGCAGGCTCCAGGTTTGTGGCAGGAAAACATAGCTCAGGCTGACCTCTCTGGAGCCCCCTTTGAGAGCCAGGGTGGAGACGGTTTCTGGACTGTTTCTGGACTGTCACTTTTTCCAGGTTAACTAAAGATAGCCCTGGTGCAGAGCAGACAGCCAGTGATGGCCTTTCCCTTCCCCAGGCACACTCTCTCTCCTGCGGTGCACTCTATGTGGACACAGCATTCATCCTGAGAAACACCAGCAGGGACTCCCAGCTCTGAGCTCTCCTTTACCAGAGCCTGAGTGGAAAAAAGCTTGAGGGCCTGAGGAGTTTGGTGGCAGAGCTCTTTCCTCCTGCTGGGGAGGTGGGAATAATCCAGGGACAGGGAAGGGAGGCTGCCTTTTGTCCTGGCTTGTGGCTGAGTTGTGCAGGATCAGGAAGTGATGGAGCTCCCAAACCTCCACACTGTTGACCTCAGTCTATCCCAGCTGACCATCTAGCCTGGAGGAATGGGATGCTTCCCTCATATTCCTCCTTAAGTTAATGAACTGTGGGGAGAATGAGTTCAGGGTATCTTTGCAGTCTGTTTAGAGCTTGGCAACCATCAGCTTAGCAAACCCCTTGCAGAAACCAGCTTGCTGTGTCCCAGCCTTGTGGCTGAGCTTGCCAGCGAGCTGGAGAGCTGGGGAGAGGATATGAGCAGTCCCAAAGCAGGCAGCAGCCTCCTGAGAAGGGGCAGGAAGTGCTGAATTCCCAATCCCCCCTGCTGAACCAGCAGCTCGTGCCGAGCATTGTCGCCGAGCGCCTTCGCAGCGTTTTATGGGGAATAATCTGTTGTCATCAAAGCCCATGGCAAATTCCATACTTTCTGCAGCTGATGCTAAATAGGTCTTTTGAAGGTTGTAATTTCTCGTTTAACTGATGCCAGTTGTGAATACTTTGTGTTGAGGAATAACCCCTTAGTGCCAAGTAAAATACAGTGGAAGTCTGTGGCGTGTTTTTCAGCGTATTGTTAGTTACAGCCCTCCTGACAGAGCACATTCTATGCTGAAGATAAATGCTTGGGAGTCTTTTGCCAATTTATGTCCAAAAGGGCTTTTCTTGGATGTCCTCCTCTCTGTGGAAAATGCTTTTCTGTTTTTCCAGCAAACATTTAATGAGCTGTGCTTAAAAGAAAAAGAGGGCCTGTTTCAGGACCAGCCCGTGGTGCTTTAGTTCTCTCCCAGCTGGTTTTGGGTTCTTTGGGTGCTCTGATCTCTGTTACACCATGCTGCATGGCAGTGGGCTGTGTGGAGCAATTTGCATCTTCCAGGACCTGCATGGGGGATGTTTCAGTGCACCCAGCACCACTCTGCAGTGTCCCTTGTGCCTGGGATGGAAGGACATTTGCAGCTGACCTGTACCAGAAAACCCAGGCTCTGTCCAGGTTGCAGGTACCGCTGTTGGCACATCAGGAATTCCCATGCAGGAATTGAATTCAATTTCTGTGACCCCAGGGAGCCTGGAGAGTTGGTGTGAGTGGGCTGGGCTGTGGTGCCACTTGGAGGATATGCCCACAGGCATCTGGGCTAGTGGTGGAGCCTCTGGTTGCTCCCAGCTTGGTTCCAGCTCAGCATGTCCAGCACCTGGCTGGGCCCTGGGGATGCCCAGAGAGGGCATTCAGCTGGCTACCCTGGTCCCCTGGCCTGGGAGATGTGTGGAGAGCTGCATGGGGAAGAGGGAGAGGGAGGAAGCCACCTCTGACAGGGACACCTCTGACCTGCACACTTGCTCACAAGACCAGAGAGGTTGGTGGATATTTCCTAAGTGAAGTTGAAGGCTCTTGAGGGTTCTGTGAGCAGCCAGGAGTAGCTGAGATTTCTTTCCTAGGGATGAGGTGGTTTCAGAAGTCCCCTTGAGGGATGCTGCAGTGAAGCAGAGAGAAAGCCCACTCCGTGGTATCAGTTTCTCTGGGTCTGGATTGAAGGCACTTGAGATGTTAGTTCATGTTTGGACTCAAGTGTTTATTATTTCTTATCAGTGAAACAGTCTCACTGCTGTGAGCTGGGCAGCTTTTCATTAGAAGGCACAAAATGGCCAACAATCTCTTGTTACAAGGTCTTTAAAGGCTAAACTATCCAATTAAGAACTGACACCTGGATTATTTTCCCTTTTCACCCAATAACTGATCCCTCGAAGCCCACACTGTGGACTTTTCTGTCCAATTACAAAACATCACCCAAACCCGTGGGGAAGAAAGAAGAAGAAGGCAAAGAAGAACAACCTGCCTCCACCCTGAAACCTCCGTCTTGCTTCATATTTACTTCTATATTCTAAACCCCCAAACTTGAAGTTTTCCACCCTGTGATATTACATACTTCTAACCAACTACACACCCACAATCCCAGTGCTATCAATCAATTTTGGAAGCCTGTTCCATGGTCTCAGGTTAATGCAGTGTTCTCTTGTGAGTCTGTGCCTTTAAGCACAGAAAGTTTACAATTCTCGTCATCAGGGTTCCAACACCATGGATGCTTCTGTCTAAATCTGTCTCAATCCCAGGTGTGGGGTCAGCAGTCAGCAAGGCAGTGCAGCAGTGGGGGGATCTGAGGCTCTGTGCCCTGCTAGCACTGGCAGTGGCTGGGAAATGGGGCTGCAGGACTCACCAACACACCAGCTATCACTTGTGTGTGCAGCTGAGATGGAACAGCTGCTCCTTGTACCTTTATACCACACACTGAAAGTGCTGTCATTACTTGCTGTTATTTTATTTTCTGTGCTGTGAAGGTCAGCAGCGTGAACATAATGCCAGTGCATCCCACTTGTTATTTATTTGGATTGTTTTTATTAAAACCACACTTTTATTTATTTATTTTATTGATTTGCTTTTTGTCTGCACCCCACTTAAGCACGGGGCTGCTGGATGTGTTATGGACAAAGAGACAGCACACCTCTACTCCAGAGCCATATGGAATTTTTGTGTGCTTTTTGCTTTGAGGACCTCTGAGGATGGAGAAACCTGTGTGATCCACACTAATCACCCCTGCAGTCCTGAATCTGGTGGAAGGTAATTGGCTCATTTCAGGGCAGCTTTGATGTGGATGGGTTTAAATCTGCACTTCCATACATTGTTCAACATGGCCCTGAGGCTAGGCTATCTCTGAATATTCTCATTGTTTTTCCAGTGAAAAACATCACCTAACTCCCAAAGGTTTTGCTGAGTAGTATTTTTATTATTTGGAGAACAATTTTTTTCCTACATTTCCATTGCAAATCATATTCACATATCAGTGTTTCTTGGCTTAAAAATACTTTGTACTCGATTTACTTTATTTTTACTTTAGTTGTTAGCAAAAAAATATTTAATGAAATAATTATTTTGCCAGAGGGCTGATAAAGAAAATCTAAGATGTCATCCTGCGTGTGTGGAGAAATCTGTTTTAAAACTTCTCATTAAACATAATGGCATTTCTGGACATGAGTAACGCTAGGAAGTTTGAAAAAATGCCCATGCTAACAGGCTGGGGGACAGGAATTTGCTGTATTTGACAGGCTGGATGTGAGAAGGATGCAGCACTGCAAATTCGGCAGCGCAGCCTTGCCAATGTGTCTAGACAGCCCATCTCTATGGGGGAGAGAAAAGTTTATTTCTTGGAGCTGCTCCAGTGAGACCAGACCACTTCTGGTCTCCTTTATCCATGGAGACTTTCCATCCAGGCTTGGGGTTTGTGCTGAGCTGGCTCAGCCTGGTGCCTGGTGATCCACATGAACTGATTTGGGCGAGCTGTGCAACCTTTTGCTGGTCTTGAGATAGTCCTGGGTAGGTGAGGATTTGGCTGGTCTGGTAGTGGGTGTGATTCATTGGCTAGAGCTCTTTAAAAGGCTTAAATTGTGTTAAATTTTGCTAGAGCAGCAGCAGCTGTCTGCTAACCCTGCACCAGAGCAAAAGCAGTGTTTTGTGGCTGAGATACCTCCCGTTTCTGCACAGGTCCCCTAAATTGTCCAATCCTCCAGGTTAGAGTATCTGACATTTCAGACAGATTAAGGGCAGGAATAAACAGATGTCCTATAATACATTCATCACCAGGAGGCAAAAATTATTACTCCATATTAAGGATTGTCATTTCCAGCATATCCCTTGTGTACCTCAATTCACAGGATCTCTCATAATCATTATTTTACCTCCTCTGCTGGGAGTTGTGCTTTTCAAACTGCAGTGAACTCTGGAAAGACAGGGCTTTCCATTCTTCAGCTTTCTGATTTCAGATTTCTGGATGATTGTTCCACTCTGGCAAGGAACCATTCAAAATACATTCCAAAATATTCATCATTCCAGCAGGCTAAGAAGCATAAGATGTAGCAATTTATTAGCTAATGTGAAATGCATTCACCGTCCAGAAGAGGCAGAGGATGGAGGGAGGTCTGAGCCTGGTTTCCCTTTGTGTCCTGCAGAGCTGGGGTGTGGAGCATCCTGGAGCCCATGCTCTGTCCCATCTGCCTTCCTGTTTTGCTGGATGTCCAACAAAAATCTCCCAGACACCAGCAGCAGCCTCCTTGTCCATTCTCCTTAGAAGAGCAGGTTTCACTGCGGACCTGGGAAGGAGAGAGTTGTTCTGAAATGGCCCTACCTGCTCTGATCCCTTTGCCTCCTGCAGCTGCTGCAAGGTCCTTTATCCCCCACCCAAGGAGTGTACTCCTGGTCAGGATGCTCAGCCCTTGCAAAAGGCAGGTGGGCTGGATGCTGAGAGCCAGCTCAAGTTCTGTTGTTTCTGGACCTCGGATGCCATCGTTTTTCCAGTTGTGATCAAGAGGGACCCATAAAATCCATTAGCAGTAAAAAAATGGATTTCTAAGTGAAGCTTTGCAGCGGCTCCAGTCCAGTTTGCTCGGGAAGGGGTGGTGGTGGTCCAATTTCCTTGAAACCCATTTGTTCTTGGATGCTAATGAAAGGGGAGCACAGCCTTTGGAGAGCTCGTGACTGTGTTCTCGCCGCCGTTCGCGCCTCCTGTGCTCCTGGCACAGCCTTTCTGTGCCATGCAGTTTGCACTCCTGGATGTTCCAGGAATACACAGATGAAATATCCATTGGGAGCAGTGTTCCTGCCTACCAGAGCAGCCAGCTGGCGTGTGCATCCCACTGGTCATCGTCAGTCTGTTTGTGTAGGTCCCAAAAAAACCCATGCAAGTGAATTTCCAGATCGAGTCGGGAGGGCTGTTGGGTAATGGCACTTCTCAGCAGCACAGTGGGGACCTGGACAAGCAGAGACACTCATGGAGCCACTCAGCTTGAGTCAGTCTTTCCCCCTGAGAGGAGCTTGCTGGCTCTCGTGGCTTTTGGAAATGAGCCAGCTGAAATTCCAAATGGCTCATCTGCAAGGGATATGTGGACTGGAAAAAAATCCCCCCCAAAGCAGCTCTTTTCTGTCTTCACAAAAACCCTTTCTTTTTTCTTTCCCTACCCTCCTTTTTATTTTTGCACTAGTCAGCTTGTTGCAAAAATATCTGATTTTCCTTAGTTGAAAGCTTTTCTAGCTGAAGTGCACGAGGATTTTTTTGCCACTTTTTCTAATTGCGAGAATAAATTTATTAAAAGCAGTGTTGCTCAGAGTTCAGGTGAGCATGCAGTGCCAGGTTTTCATTTCATGGCTTCCACCTGTTCATGATTCATGGCAAGCTATAGGTCTGGGGGTCACTTCTGTACATAAAGAGAAGGGGACACTAGGAAAATCCAGCAGGGAGAGGGTGGAAATAATGCTGTGTGCCTTTTGCATAATGTGTAACCCCATGGAACTCACTCCAAGAGGATATGAGTGTGGAAGATAGATTGGTAACCTGTTTGTCCTAACTGCAGTGGTGCTTGTTGCCACTGTCTTTGGGGTATATCCAGGTGGATGTGGGTATTGGCCTTCCTGACACCTCAGTCTGCTCCTGCATGGAAAGGGTTAATTGCACAGTCCAGTTGAGAGCAGTGGTGGCTCAGAGGACACTTTGGAGCAACCACATGTGCATGAAAGGGAGCAGTGTCCCACAGCTTGGCTTTTTGAGTCTGTGGAGTAGGGAAGGGAAGGGGTGTTGGACAGGAGAAGAGAAAGTTTTATTATGTTTTTTTTTTTTTCTGGAATGAACTGGGGCAGGGAGGGGATCAAGAACGTGGAGAGGCGTCTTTGGGAGTGAGAAGATAGGGACGGAGCAGGGCGGAGGTTGGGAAGTTTGATCTGTGCTGAATCTGTGCCATTCCTAAGATGGAACATCAGGACAGCACAGGAAAGGGAGCTGATGGGAAGAGGTCTTGGAAGCCAAACCCCTGACCTTGCAAAGCTGTGAGTTCACACACATTCAAGCACTGATTCAGATATGAAACCGATGCCTCAGGTTTGAGCTTTTATATTTTTCAGGCTCTGTTCTGCTTTAGTGTGTGGGTCTGGGCTTCATATTCAGGGATGGTGAGCTCTGTGCACAGAGCAGGGAGACAAAACAATT
>JAWWEY010000005.1:27985695-27995898 GCA_035582745.1 Loriotus luctuosus | reverse complement strand
AGCAAAACACAGGAGAAGCAAATCAGATAATTATTGTTTTCCTTTTTCTCTGAGGCTTCTCAGCTTCCCAGGAGAAATATCCTGGGTGAAGGGATTTTTCCAGAAAATATGACTGTGACACCATCTCATTGCCAGTTTTGCAGTGTGGTCCCAACTCGGTGTTGTTGTGTCTTTCTGGCAGCTGCTGAGGGTCTCTCTCTGCAATTCAGGGATTTTCTAGAGAGGCTCAGGTAGAAATAGATGAAACAGAACGTTTTCCCCAGCGCATTTGGTTTATAGCAAGGAGGAAACCTTTCCATGGGACACAGATCCAGGGAAGGGGGGCTCAGAGCACTTGGGGAGGCTCAGCCAGCACTCAGTGGCCAGAAGAGGGAGTTCTGTGGCTGTCCCACTGCTGGGGATGGCAACAAAGGCTGGGAACTCACTCCATCCCCGTGGAGCTCTCAGCACCGGGCTGCTGAGCAGATTCTTTATTGCCTGAGCACAAGGGTGTGTGTGAACACTGCACTGTGCTCAGCCTGCAGGAGGGACCAGGTGACAGACTGGTGCTCAGCGTCCATCCCCTGTGCTCAGTGCTGCCCAGGGGATGGCAGGAAGGGAGCAGGGATGTGGCAAGCCCAGCCTCAGAGGGTCTGGGATGTGTGTGCACATCACAGTGCTGCCTGTCCTCCCTGTGCCGTTGCTGGCTCTGCAGGAGCTGGGTGTGGACACGAGCTCCACAGGCTATGTTGGTTTGTGGGGAGCCAGCTGGCTCACAGGCAGTTAAAAAGGAGGTTGGAGGGTGTTTTTTAGCACAGTGGCTTCATTGTTGGTCAGGACCATGAAGCCTTTGGCTGGATTTCTGCCTGTTCATCTGGCCTGGTCACTGCCAGATGAGGAGCCACACCGTGCTCAGGACCTCTCTTGCTGGGTCACCTTGGCCCTCTTTTTGCTCCAAGCATTGTTTGCACAGCAAGAGCTGCAAACACATGGTCTGGTCTTCCTGCTTGTTGCTTCAGGTCTGGGGGGTCCTCCTCATCCACCCTGGATGTCCAGAAGAACAAGTCATGGACCCAGCTACTGCAGATATGGGAAAGGATGCTCTTGGTGGCCACCAGCTGCATCTTAGAAATGGCCATTATCCTTTGGATTTTTTTTCTGATGACTCCTGGCTGTGAAAATCCCTCTTTTATGGATTAAGGCTTTCTCCCTGTGCAGTGTTCCTTGCTGTAGCATTCTGGGGAGGTGAGATCAGGGAAGGGAGGTGAGTGGGTTCCTTCCCCAGCCCAGGGGGGCTGCACTGGTCACAGCACCAGATCCCTATCAATGCTCATGGCTTATTTCCACCTTTCACACTTTTAAAAAGAGATCCTCCCTCCTGAGGTGATGTTTACACAGAGGGATTCATAATCACTGCTGGGAGAACATGAACTAGGAGGTTCATAATCACTGCTGGGAGAAGCCCTTGCAAAGGTAACTCCCAAGGGCACATGGGAAGGGCTGTCTGAGGTCACCTGCAGCATCTGGGACAGCCTTGGGGATGGTTTTCCAGCCTCAGAGATGGTTTTCCCACCTCAGGGATGGTTTTCCAATCTTAGGGGTGGTTTTCCAGCCTTAGGGATGGGTTTCCAGCCTCAGGGATGGATTTCCAGCCTTAGGGATGGTTTTCCCACCTCAGGGATGGTTTTCCAGCCCCTCAGCTCCAGGCTGTGCCCATCCAGGATGCAGACACACCTTCCCCTTGCCTTGTCTGCAGCCAGGATGTTTCAGCAAAGGCATTTATTTGCAGCTTACAGCTCAGAGCAGGCTGCAGGGGCACCCTCCCACTGCCCTGCCCTGGCAGAAGAGCAGAGCAGCTGCTTTGCACACCCTGGGGTGCACAGGACCCTCAGACACTCCGTGCTCCCCTGGGTTTCTGATCCTTCTGCTCCTCTCTTGGCAATCTCACTCATCTGAAAGGGTCTCAGCCCCATGAAAGCTTTGCAGTAAGGTCATTCAGGTATTCAAACAGTGAAACCCTGCAGCCATGTGGAGTGTTTGCATGGCCCCCTGCCCCCTGCCCATCTTCCCAGCAGGGCTGGAGCAGCCCCTGATGAGCAGCCACTCCTGGGGAGGGCCCAGAGCAGCGTGGCCAGGGCTGGTTTCCCTCTCAGATCTGGGAAAAGTTTTCAGTCCCTGTGTTTATTCTCCAAATACACTCGACCACAGGTCAACCAAAGCTATTTGCAGATCTCTGTCACACAGACAGCCAAGTAGATACTATGCTTTTTTTTTTTGAAGTTGAGAAATGTTTTACTTAGGCATTTTTTAGCCTAGGTTCCTAAGAAAACAAGACTGACAGTCCACACTTCCCACTCCAGCAACCTTTGGGTCCACGGGCCACTGAAAATCGAATTTGAAAGAAGGATTTTAGGCCTCAGAAACATGATGCTCCTCTGGGTTCCATGAAAGCACGCAGCTCAGTGGAGGAATGAGAATTTTCTCTGCCTGAATGGGGTGGAGGGAGGGGGCAGCAGGGTGACTTCAATCCTTGTTAGGCCCTGGAGAGTCTCTGGAGCAGCCCTGAGGCTGTTCTGGTGTTTGGACACAGCCTTCTTGTGCACTGCTCCTGCTGCAGTAACCTGATGAAAGGAGGCGCTTCTAGAGATTGTTGGTTTAGCAGGGATTTCACCTGGCATCAGTAACTGAAACCACCTTCCCCACACCCCTGGGGAGCTCCCAGAGGCTCCCTGGAGTTTCAGCCCAGACTTGACCAACAAACTGGTTTAGAATGGGGACAGTTTGCAGCCCTGGCTGAAAACTCCTATTTTATCCAGTTTAGGGTACCCTTGAAGGTCTCCACATTTCTTCCAGCTCAGAAACATGGGAGAGGTGCACCCTGTGGAAGCAGATGGGCGTGGGGGATTAACTTGAGACCTTGTGGAGCTTTGCAGCCTCTTCCTCAGGGAAGGGAAGGGAGTGAGTTCCTTCCCCAGCCCAGGGGGGCTGCACTGGTCACAGCACCAGATCCCTACTCAGTGCTCATGGCTTATTTCCACCTCTCACACTTTTTAAAAAGAGATCCTCCCTCCTGAGCTGATGTTTACACAGGGGGCTTCATAATCACTGCAGCCTGGCTTTGAGTGGGGACAGTTTGCAGCCCTGACTGGAAACTCCCATTTTATCCAGTTTAGAGTACCCTTGAAGGTCTCCACATTTCTTCCAGCTCAAAAACAAGGGAGAAATGCACCCTGTGGAAGCAGATGGGCATGGGGGATTAACTTGAGACCTCGTGGAGCTTTGCACCTTCCTGCAGGTAGCACTTGGGGTGAGGAGAGCAACCAGCCCAGCCATGGAGAGGGAATGAGGGGGTGCAGCTGGATGAGAAGAGCTCCAGAAACACATCCATGTGTTCTGGATGCTGGTGAAATGCAGATATTCCCTGCTCTGAATCTCCTGCAGACTGAGGGTTCACACAGCACTGGGTGGCAGATAAACTCCTGGCACATAACCTCCCAGAAGGTCAGAAATACTCCTGGAATACTCCAGAAATGCTTTCTGACCTTCTGGGAGGTCAGAAATACCAGCAGCACCTCGGGGTGAGCAGGCACAGCTGCAGTGCAGCAGTGCCCCTGTGCCTGCAGGGAGATTTGCTGGTTGCATTTCCAGTTGTGGAGATCAGTGCTGAAACAATGTAAAAATAAAATAAAATAAAATAAAGTAAAATATAATAAAATAAAATCAGATAAAGGAAAAGACAAAAAGGCAAAAAATCCCAGCCCATCTTGGTGTTCTGGTGTGTGGATGGAGCAGAGCATTTCCCAGAGCCTCAGCTGTGACCAGCAGGGCAGGCAGGTGGGAAAGGTCAGCAGCAGAGCTGAGCTGGCCTCCAGCAGAGCATCTGGGGGTTCCTCCTGAGCACTCTGTGTTAAATGGGCACCTCCACTTCATGTGATGCTTCTCAGCTGGTTGTGATCTGTGGGCCATGCAAAGGACATGCAGCAGGTCAAATACTGTGCTGGGTTTTGGGGAGTTGGCAGGGGGAGCTGCTTTTCACAGAAACCCAAGGGACACATGGATTAAACAAGTTTTCTAGTGGTCTGGAAAGCAGCTTTGCAGATTTTTTGGTAGGATAAGAAAGAGTTGGAGATCTTTGTTCAGGCTCTGCTGTCAGAAGTGATGTTTTTCACGAATAAAGTCGCAGTTTGAAGGGAGAAAAAGTGGCTTTTGCTTTGGGTTTTTTCCTTCAACCTTTAGGACATGCTCTTTATAATCAGCTGAAGTTTTGAGGGGGGAAAATGTGGAAATTTTCATTCCAAAAGGCTGAAACAAGAAAACATCCCAATTGTTGAAAGGGGTTTTTCCCAGAGTGTTTCTTTAATGTAACGTGTTTCAGAAGTGACGTGATTTCACAGGCTGTAAAACCAGCAATTGGTCTCATCAAAAAGACACTGCTTCCACTGGGAATACTTTTAAGGACAATGGTCTAACTGGCAGGCTGACCTCATTGCAAACCTTTTTTTGGGTTAGAAAATAGGAAGTGGAAATTTTTCCCGTTGACTTCAACCAGCTTTGGTGCTGGGTGAGTGAAGAGCAGCGGAAAGATTTGCTAAATAAAGGGAGTGGTAATTCCCTGCTGACACCACAGCAGGATTACATCCCACAGGTATGGAAAAAACAGGATTTAGGCTCTGCTGTGGTTTGGAGGCCACGTCTGACGTGATGTTTCTCTTTCCATCCCTCAGTGCCATGGCCACCTACTCTGCCACGTGTACCAACGCCAGCCCAGCACAGGGCATGAACATGGCCAACAGTATTGCCAACCTGAGACTGAAGGCAAAGGAATATAGTTTACAGAGGAATCAGGTGCCCACAGTCAATTAACAGCTGGGGGCAGCTGCCTTGCAGAAGGAGAAGACACAACAGCACCCGTCCTGCTTTGCAACTGTGCTGAAAGAAAAAATAAAAGAAAAAGAGAACAACAACAAGAAAAAAAAAAACACCATAAAAATAAAAGAGAAAAAAAAGAAAAAAATAAAAAGAAGGAAAAAAAGCCAACCCTCACCCAAACTGAACACAGGGAGCAAACAGAACCTGTGAGTGATCAGGTTCCTCCTTCCTTTTGGGATAATGCCACCATTTTTTATTTTCTTGTTATCGTCGGGTTTATTGCTTCTGCTCAATATACTGCGAGCTTCTTCAGTAAAGGACAGTCTCACCCTTGCTGGTTTCCATTTTTGTGAGGGACTGCAAAAAGAAACCTGTGCCAGTCTCAGCCCACGGAGCAGTCCCAGCCCCAGCAGGCTGAAATCCAAAGCTTGCTCATCTCCCCGCTGCCCCAGCTCACCCTAGAAGAAGAAGAAGAATTTGTTTGGTCACAGATTTCCACGAGATCCACCCCACCCTCATCCCTCCAGCCCCTTGTGCCACAGAGGCAGCACGTTCCTTTCAGCCTGCCAGAAGCCCATTGAGTGCAGCAAGATGGGTTCCTGCTGGCTGAATTGCCTGGAAAACCTCCCTGGGCTCTGCAGAGCTCCATTGCCTTGTTGAGTATTCCCTGCAGTGCTGCTTCAAAAAGCCAAAGAAGAGAGCAAAGCCAACGTGGGTGTGTGAGCAGGGGGATCTCTCTGTAGTGCCAAGATCAGGACTGTCAGGACACTCCTTCCTCTGCCTTACAGTTTGTGCCACAGGGAAAGGCATTGTCCAGATGCATTTGTTTTATATATACTGTATATATTTATATATATAAGATAATACATGCAAGCTTGGTTGGTGTTTTTTATTAAACAAAATAAAACCCGTTGAAAACGTTCAGGATGTTTGTGCTGCATCCAGGTGGAGCTGTGCATTGAAATTCCAGCCACAGCCTCTCTCAGCCTTGGCAGAGCCCTTCCCTGCAGCCTTGGGCAGCTCTGGGAAAGGCAGCTCGTGAGGGTTTCCATGAGGAACCCCAAAGAAGTGGTGCTGGAGGGAGCCACACTCCTTTTTGCAGGTTTTCCCCATGGGCAGCTGCACAGAACACAACAAGGGTCTCCCCTGCTGGTTCTGTGGCTTTTGGGATATCCCAGGGAAATCCCTCTGGGCACAAGTGGTGTCTCAGCAGGGAGCATCCCACCAAAGATCCCTCAACATGCTCAGTAAGGCTTGTCCCATAACCTTAACCATTTCCCCTACCTGCTGTCCTCCCTCTGGGCTCTGCAGACCTAATTAGCACCTAATTAATTTATCTCCACGAAGAGTAGAGGAGGTGCAGCCCAGAAGGCATTTCTTCCACACAGACATCCTGAGGAAATCAGGATCTTCCTCACTGCTGGTGATGCTGCCTCTCATGTTTGGGGCAGGAGGGACTGATTTGTGACAAACAGCCCTTGTGTCCAAGCTGAGATGAGCAAGGCCATGGAACAGCCCCACTGAAGGCAGCAGAGCTGCTCCATGGCCCAGGCTGGACCATCAGGGAAGGAGAATGGAGCTCAGCCATGAGAAATACCAGAGTGGCCTGGATCTCCAGCCTGGTGTTTGCTGCAGACACCCTGGGCATGTGGAGATGTCTGACAGAGGGCTCTGATAGTCTAAAGCAGCATGTTGCAGGAAAGGAGGAATAAATCTCTTTAGGTGAAAATTAAACTGGCAGAGGATGAATGGAAATCCAGCCAAAATATTTCAGCTAGCACAAGGGAAAAAGCCCCAAATCCAAAGTGGAGTGAGGTGTGCCTGTGATTGTATGCATCGCTGCTGGATTTTTTTTCCCTCCCTATGTGGGTATTTTTGAGGAAAAAAAAAAAACTAATTTTGATCAGGACAAAAAGCTGAAAGTCACAGGCAGAACTCCAGGGAAAGGGAGGCAGGGTCAGTACTGTGCTTTAAGAAATCCATCACATTCTGTTTGATCTCTTTTTTTGGAGAACCTCACCTGTATAAACCAGAATATTTCTGTCCTGCACAGGGCAGGTCCAGCTCCTAGAGCCAAGTGATCATGTTGGAAATCTCAGGCTGCACTTAGAAACTCACTCCTGCTTCCTGTGCCCACACAAACACACAGAAGATTTGGTCAGAAAGGACCCAGTGCCTTTGAGTAACATCACTCAGAGGCTGAAGTGGGTGTTGAGTTGTTCAGCCTCCTTGCTTTGTCTGGATTGTCTGGCATGGGGCTGCTCCTGCAGGGAGGCTGTGGGAGCTTCTGCACCTCCAGTCCAAGCTGGGTCTTGCCTTGGCTGGGGCTGCTTGGCCAGGGGTGCCACCACAGCTGGCCAGGCTGTTGGCAGTTCAGATCAGACCTTTACATCCCCAGTATTGCTTGGTTTACATGGATTTACTGCCCAAAGTCCAGCTGGGTGAGCAGACAGCTTCTGGTGTTGGTTTAATTGCTGATGACCTCAGGCAGAAGACAGCGACTCCTCGTCGATCAAGCCAAAGTGAAATTTTAGAATTGCCTGTGTTTAATCTGTGTTTTATTAAACCATGTAAATATATGTGCAAATCAAGGGCCTTATCCTCAAAGAGTGGAGTTCTCCAGGGTTTCAGCAGATTTCCAGCTGTAGCTCTGGGAAGTTGCCATGGTTACCGTGGTTCTCATTAAGTTTGGGTACCATTCAGGGCAGAAAATGTGTCTTAAGGCATTTTCCTCTGGCCTGCTCTGTAGGAGCACTGTTTTCTCAGGCTCCCCCTCTCCCAGCAGAGAAATAGGTGACTGGTTCCCTCCAAGTGGGAATGTTGTGCATGGCAGGGATGGATGATTGACATGGCACAGGATTTCCAGATGGGAGCAGATCCTGTAAATTATCTCTTGCTTTGTGATGTAAAATGTACAGTGTTTGCACTAGAATAGAAATGATCCTTTTCAATAAAAGGGGGAAGAGACTCCTCAATCTATGAGGTGCCACATCTGTGCGACGTGTGGGTGCCCTGCAGCCTTGGCTGGGGCTGGGAACTCTCTGGAGCCTTTTAGAGGGGAACAGGAGCCCGTGGAGCTGGGCTTGGGTTCAGCAGCAGTGCAAGGCAGGAAACATGCACAAAGCCTTCTCCTAGAAGAGATGGAGTTCAGGAGGGGTGGAGACACCCCCATGGCTTTGTCCCAGCTCCCTACACCCCACAGGGCTGGTGGGGCTGCATGTGGGGCAGAAGGGGAGCAGGGGAGGGAGAGATGGGCATCCCCCTGTGGGTGCTGGGGGTGGCTGAGCAGCGGGGAGGGAGAGAGGGAGAGCAACAAATGAAGATTAAAACAGGTTTGAGTCCCATCCCTGTGCAGGAGTGAGCAGAGCTGGGCTCAGCAGGGAGATCCCTCCTCACAGCAAGGCACGGGGGCAGAAGGAGCTCAGAGGGTCATCAGGGCTCGTTAGTGAAGGCTGTTAAAGCAGGGTGGGAGTGGTGCTGGGTTTGTCTCCTGAAGATGTGGAGCTGGGCTGGAGCTGGTGAGCTGTGCTCCAGTGCTGGGGGCTCTGTGGGGAGCTGCAGCTGGCTGGGGGGAGATGCTGGAGGGGCTTCTGCAGCTTCCCCTCGTGGTCACTGAGAGATGAATTCAGGTTTGAGCCAACTGCTGGGAAGCTGTGTCTGGTTTGGCATCCTGTTTCCCTGCTGATCTGCCTTCTGAGCCTCCCTGGGCAGTTACATTTCAGCAGGGCAGTCCCCAGAGAGAGCCCTGGGATTAAGGGCAGATGGGTATCTCTGCAAGGCCCTCAGCACTCAGCCAAGCTTGCATTCCTTGGAAAGCTGATTATTCCCTCCTCTAAGCTGAAATAATAACAATATCACCCTCTTGCTTATTATTTCTTTTTGCCAAAAGAACTAGGCTTGTAAATAGCATTGCTTCCAAGTTGATTTAGAGACTGGAGTGGTTTGGAGAGAGTTGAAACAAGCCTGGGTGTCCAGGCAGACCTGCAGCCAGCTCCTCTCTGCCACATCTGGGCAGGTGTCCATCCCCTGGCCTGGCCCAGCTGTGCTGTGGCTCTCACCTGATGGCTCCAGCTCTCAGTTTGGGTTGGGTTTTCCAGCAGGATCCCCAGGAGCTGTGGCCCAGGCAGGTGTGGCAGCTGTGTCCCCTCTCCTGGACATGCCCTGCACACTGTGGTGCTCCCACCATGGACCTGGGTCCTGCTGCAGAGCAGAGCCACATCCCCTGCTCACCCCCAGGGACAGCAAAGTGTCCCCAGGACTGAGGGTTTGTGTCACAGACATCTTTTATGAAAAATCCTTTCCTTGGGATTTTTCTTCCTGAGAAGCTGAGAGACCTCAGGAACAAAATGCAAACAATGATTATCTGCTGCTGTGGAATGCAACAGGTGCATCTGTGATTGGTCTCATGTGGTTGTTTCTAATTAATGGCCAATCACAGCCCAGCTGGCTCGGACAGAGAGCCGAGCCACAAACCTTTGTTATCATTCCTTACTATTCTATTCTCAGCCAGCCTTCTGATGAAATCCTTTCCTCTATTTTTTTAGTATAGTTTTAATGTAATATATATCATAAAATAATAAATCAAGCCTTCTGAAACGTGGAGTCAGATCCTCTCTCTTCCCTCACCCTCAGACCCCTGTGAGCACCACCACAGGTTTGCCCACAGGAGCTTTGGGGTTCACACTTGCCCTTCCTGCCCCTCCAGTGAGATCCCAGGTGAGCTGGGGCAGTGCCCAGCAGCTTGTTGGGGTCTCTGCAGCCTGGATTTGGGCTTAGCACTGCTCCTGGGCTCTCCTTGTCTTTCCCAGCTTTCCAACCAGTTGTTTTTGTGCCCCTCAGCTGCTTGGGACACCCCTGATTTGTCACCTTGTCACCCTGACAGTTCAGCCAGCTGTGGCACCAGTGGCTCGCTCTGTGTCTCTGCCTGTCCATCAGGTGGGATGAAATCACCTGAAGCAGCAAAATTCAGGAGAACAGGAGGAGTGGGGAAAGCCCAGGTCCTTCCACAAGCCAGGAGGGCCCGTGTGTCCTTCCAGCAGATGTTCAACACATGCAGAGTGCACCAAAAATTAGGTCTTGCAAAAAAAATTACTCTGTGAGGGAAGGCAGGCAGGCCAGCAGTGGCTTTTGGGACCATGTGCTGTGTCCAAACCTTCTGCCAAGCCCCTGATGGCTGCAGGGATCAGAGAGCCCTGGGTGGGAGAGCTCTGGCAAGGCTGGGGGTCGGGATCTCTGCTGCTCACAGTGACCCCAGATGGGTTAGAAAGTCTCTTTTCCCAGCCCAGCAGTCGAAGGAGGAGTCAGGGCTCTTCAGTTCTCAGTCTCAAGGTTGTTTATTGTTCCTTATCTATAAAA
>JAWWEY010000005.1:27946443-27958204 GCA_035582745.1 Loriotus luctuosus | reverse complement strand
CATTGTTTACATTTTGTTCCTGAGGCCTCTCAGCTTCTCAGGAGGAAAAAATCCTAAGGAAAGGATTTTTCATAAAAGATGTCTGTGACAAACTATACTAAAGAAAGAGAAAGGAGACATCAGAAGGCTAGGCAAGAATGAATAATAAAAACTCGTGACAGAGAGTCTGACACAGCTGGCTGTGATTGGCCATTAATTAAAAACAATTCTCATGCTGGGTAAACAATTCTCTAAATCACCTTCTAGGGGAGCAAAACATGGAGAAGCTGAAGCTTCCCAGCTTCCCAGGAGAAGAAATCCTGGTGAAGAGATTTTTCATAAAATATCACAGTAACAGGGGACAGTAGCTCAGTGTGCTGTCATCACAAACAGTCATTCTGAGCCTGATTTTTTTTGGTCAAAAAGCTACCTTGAAAGCAAGCTGGTTTTCTTCTTGTCTCCTGTTTCACCTCCATTACCAGCAGCCAGGAGAAATTAAAGATGCTGTTGGTGCTTTTCCATCCACGGCTGTCTGCACCGTGCCCCTCTGAGTTTCTTCACAAAGGAAAAGCAGAATATTCATCACCTGAAGCATTGGTTCTTCTCTTGCAGGTGATGATTAGCACCACTAGAGGAGCCTGGCTGCTCAGCCGTGTGTTTGAGCATGGCTACCCTTGGGATATGATTTTAAACACTCGCCTGATGAGCCTGATCAAAACCAACCTCCCCGCACCCCTTTCATGGTGGTTGATTAATTATAAGGTGAACCAGTGGTTCAACCATGAAAACTATGGCCTTCAGCCAGAGAACAGGTACTTCTTGGTGGTCCCCATCCCATGCTGATGGGCTTGTGGTGTGGGCAGGGGAAGATATTCAGCAACCAGCATCAACCAATGCCCAGAATGGGGTGATCTCCAATGAGGAGGAGGAAATAAGTTGTAGCTCCCTTAAGTGGTGAAAGATTGGGCATGCTGGAAAAGCCCAGGAAGGCCCAGAAGAGTTTTCCTTGTGAGGGTCTCTGGGTAAAGAGGAGAAGGAAGGCTTAAAGCATAGATCAGTTCTGGAAAGAGATGGTTTGAAGAGTAACTGAGTGGAAGGAATAAGGTGGCAGGAGATGTCTTGCGAATCGTTCACGCTGTGGGACAGCGTGACATTGGTGACACGTGTCATTGCCTGGAGGTGGGAGGCAAGGCTGTTTTCTCAGAGAAAATCACACCAGGAGGTGTGAGCTGGTGGGAGGAGGAGCAGGGGAGCAGCAAGGCTTGTGTGTGATGCCCCACTCTCAGAGCCCTGGCTCTCCACAGCTGGCTGGTGCGGGAGCCCGTGCTGAACGACGAGCTGCCGAGCTACATCCTGACAGGCAGGATCACCATCAAGCCAGGTGTGAAGGAGTTCAAGGACAACTCAGTCCTTTTCCACAACTGCCCTGAGGAGGAGCCCATTGATATCGTTGTCTTCTGCACGGGCTACACCATCTCCTTCCCCTTCCTGGAAGAATCCGTCGTCAGGGTGGAGAGCAAGCACCCGTCCCTCTACAAATACGTGTTCCCACCCCAGCTGCAGAAGCCCACCCTGGCTGTCCTTGGGCTGATTAAGCCCCTTGGAGCCATCATGCCCGTGGCAGAGATGCAGGCACGCTGGGTGAGCCGTGTCTTCAAAGGTAGGGGAGCACATGTGAGCCCTCCTGTGCCCCAAAATGCAGCTCAGACCAAACTGGGCATGTTTTGTCCCTCCAGCCAGTGAGATCCCAGAGCTAAGAAGTTCAGAGTGGACAAGGGAGCATTTCCCAGGCTCAGACTTTGCAAATTATTTCACTTCAGCTAAGCTACAGCAACATGAGTGAGGAAAGAAACCTACTGGTGTTTTTTGGGCGGTTTTTAATAAAAATAGTAAGAATAACCTCATGGAGGGCTGGATCAGGACTACTCCACAGAGATGAGTTTTCTGGGGTTTCTCTTTGGGATGATCCTCTCTGGGGCTTTCACTGCCCATCTGCCCCCGCTTCACCTGCCTGTGCCCTGACAGCACACATCTGTAAGAGCAGGAAGAGGTGTGGGTACATTTGGAATGCTGGAGGGCTGGTTTTGGACAGGACTGCAGCACTGCCAAATAAACTGCCTGCAATAAGAGTTTCCTGGCCTCCCAGGGAAGGGATTCCCACATTTTGCATCACTGAGTGAGTTCACAGTTTTACCCCCAGGAGTTAAACTCTGCAGAACACTCTCCTCTCTCTTCCAGGCTTGTGTCAGTTGCCTCCCCAGGCTGTCATGGAGAAGGAAGTAAATGAGAAGAAGAAAAACCAAATCCAATGGTAAGTCATTCCCCAGAGCCCCAAAGTTTTTTTGGTGGATTGAAAAACCTCTGGAGTTTTTGGGGCTCTCACTCTGCGCCTATTCCCTGCAGGCATGGCAGAGGAGAGGGGAGGATTCCTGGATCCAGCTTCCCCTTTACTCACTTGCAAAGAGCCAATGTAACCTTTAATTTAACACTGATATTTTGCCTATTGGTGACAGGAAAAAATTAATTCAGGGTACTCAAGGCTAAAGCTTGCTTGGGAGCTGGGGAAGAGCTCCAGGATCCCCACAGACTGAGAGATAAAATAGAGAAATTAATGGTAATAAATGCAAAGTAATTCAGCTTGGGGGGGGGGAAGGCCAACCCACAACCAGCGAGGTGTACACACAGATTGTCTCATCTCACAGTATGGAGACCTGACTCACTGTGAACAGGTGTCTGAGCACACTGGTGTGTGGTTCACAGGCAGGCAAAAGGCTGAAAAGGATTAGGGAATGAATGAGCCAATCCCAGGAAACTGGGTGATAGACAAATCCATGGTTCACTTAAATAGCTACAGGAGAAAAGGTATAGGAGAGTGAAGTAGAGAATTGCACAGAATACAATACAAGGTGAAGTACAGAATACAGAATACAACACAAGGCTAAGTGGGTATGGGCTTTTGCAGACCTCTGAAGGTGGGACATGAAGCTGTGAATTCTGCAGAGAAGGTGAACTGGGAGCAATTCTCCAAGCCACTGTGTATTCTTGCAATATTTGGTGGAAATGGACGTGAGGGATACTAAAGGGTGCCATCTTTCTCACGCTGCACATGACTTTTCTGCAAAAGGCAAAGGGATTTGGGTTGGAGGGGATTTTTGTTTGCTTGCTTTGAAAAAGACCCCAAACTGTTAACCAAAGTCTGCTAACAAAGATTCACCAAGGGGAAGGGGATGAGCAGGTGAAACTTGTGAGTGAGGGAGAGAAAGATTGACTGGAGCCAGCATCACTTTACAGGAGCTGTGTGGGGCCAGGGTTTGTGTCCCAGGTTCCCACTGCACCTACATCCAGTCCTTTCCTAGAGAACCCAGCTGCATTCCAGATGCAATAACACCAAGGATGCAGAGGATGTCCACCCCAGTTGCTCTAAGCCCTGCTGACACCAATCTCCCTCTTTAGTGCAATACAGCATTCCTGCTGCCTCTTTCTCTTCTCTGATCATTCAGGTTTGGTCAGACCTTTGATGAAGTGCTCAAAACTGAGTGGTTGGTCTACCTGGACACCCTGGCCTCCTTCATTGGTGCCAAGCCCAGCGTGCTGGGGCTGCTCTGCACAGACCCTTGGCTGGCTCTCACCATCTTCTTTGGGCCCTGCTCCCCCTACCAGTACAGGCTGGGGGGCCCTGGGCGCTGGCAGGGGGCACGGCAGGCCATCCTCACCCAGTGGGACCGCGTCCTGAAGCCCACCAGAACACGAGTCCCTGCTGGCTCCTCCAGCTCTTTCCTGTCTCTCCTGACTGTGGTGGGATTCCTTCTGCTCCTGGCTGCTGTGATTTTTGGTTTCCTATAGCTTTTGGAATGTGTTTGTTTGGGTTGTTTGGTTGTTTGGGTTTTTTTTTGTCCTGGGAGATTTTATCTCAGGTCAGAGAGTCCCATGGGACTGGGGAAAAGGATTTCAGTAGATGGCAACAAACTTTGATCTGCAACCTGCAGCATAAACCTCCCTCTGCTCCAGCCCAACCTCAAGCCCAGCTTTCTAGGCCTCATTAACCAGGGATGGCAGCCTTGCCCAAGTGTATTTTGCCCCTCTGCTCCCCTGCCTGCTGTCAGGAGCAGAGCAGGGATTGGTGCCACAATTGTGCCTGGATCACACGAGACAGGATGCAGAGAGGACAAGACCAGCAAAAGTGGTGGTGTGTCCCAGGAGCAAGAATTATCTGGGAAAATACTCCTGTGATTATCTATCACAGGAATTATCTGGGCTGTGTACACAGGTCAGGCTGTCCCCTTCTCCAAACCTAAACACTGCAACTCCAAAATCCCAGCTGGGGTTGAATTGGTGCATCTTTCCAGTTGTGTGGAAAGATTCCAGGTTTGTCCCACAGGAGCCTGTGGGGCTGAGCACTCCTGCCTTTGCTTCCCTGCATGCCCCACCGCTGGACAATCCTGAGGCTTTGTTTTGTGCGTGGAGAGACTTTAAATAAATAAAATCTCAGTGGCTGTGGCAGGAGTGTGCTGCAGATGCCTCCCTGTGCTTTCCTTGTGTGCATGGGAAGAGCTGGGGGGGAGAGCTGTGTCTGAGTGGGGGCTGTGCCTCCAATTGCTGTGGGCAGCTCACAAGGCTGGGGCTCTCAGGGCTCTCCCTGACTGCCCAAACTGAGGCTGCACAGTGCTCCCTGTCCCACATCCACGCTGTCTGCTGGCCAAGGGAGCGTGTTCCGCTGATCTCCTGGGGATGCCAAGGGAGCACGAGCCCAGCACAGGCACCACAAAAGGATCAGGACAGCCCCACGCTGCTGCCTGGGCTGGAGCAGGGACAAGTTACAGCGTGGGAGTCCTTGCAAGCGTGTTCCCTTTGGGATTATCTCTGCATTTTCACCTGGCACTGCCACAGGGAGGCTGAGAACTTTCTTCCAGTGCATTTGAGCCCACAGGGCGGGGGAATGCAGGTGTAAAGGTCAGTGGTGCAAGAGCTGTGGCTGTGCCTGGACTTCAGCCTTCCCTTCCCATCCACGGCCAGAGAAACTCAAGGGAAATTCGGAGGGCAGAGCAGCGAAGGCACAGCGCTGTCCTGCAAGGTTTGCTCCTCAATTCTCTTGGGTGGGCTTGGCAGGGTTTAAAAGTGGGCAGACAGCTCTCCAGGGTTTTGGGGATTCACTGCTGGCTTTGTCTTGCTGCTGGTGGGGGGAGAGGGGCGTTGCAGGGACCCTCTGGAGCAAATCTGTCTGCAGGCAGCGCTGGAAAAGGGGGGTGGCTTGAGCACCCTGAGCTTGCCTGCCCTTTCCTGAAGTCAAGGAAGGCTCCAGAAACAAGGCAGGCAGCTGTGGGCATGTCCTGCCCTGTTACTGCAGATCAAGGAGTGGCTCAGGCCAGGCTTGTGGATGCCAAAGGGGCTGTTTTGCACCTCCCTCATTTTTTTCCTCTGGCTCTCTTCAGTTTCCTCCAGTTTCTATTTATGTTAATTTACTTTTTGACACAAAACCGATAGAAAAAGTTATAAATTACTCTTTCTGCAGACCCTGCAGTAGCAGTATTTCTTATCTAATCAAAGTTCGTGTGGGTTCATTTTTTCCTAGTTTCTTTGCTTTCCAGTCAAGCTCAGTGCAGCTCAGTTTACACACCCCAGCTTTGAGTTCCTCCCATTTATCCCCAGCATTTCCCGGGTTCCTTACCTTTTGTATATCCTGTAATCCCAGCCTTGCTTTCACAGAGCTGTCTAACTTCTGAATGGCTGAGCCGTGCTCCTGCTCAGTCAGGCATTGCTTTGCTTTTCCCCTCTTTTTAAACCCTTTTTGTTTTCAAGAGATTGCTCTTTAATGGGGAGTTAAAAGGGAAAGCGTGAAAACGAGCCAGCTTAGCTGGAGTTACTTCTCCCAAAGGTTTCAGGATGATCAGGCAGAAGAAGATAGCTGCAATTTCTTTGCATGCCCTGGTTTGGGCTGGAAAAGAGAATAAATTGAAGCAGCAGAACAGTGAGGTTTAAAGCACCTCCTTTTTCATCCCATGGAGGAGGGAGATTCCTGGACCCCCAGAGTGGGTTTGGGGAGGTAATGAGCAGGATCTGTGCACAGCACTTGCACCAGCAGCTGGCTGTGGCTTTCTCCCAGGACAGTTTTCCTTCATGACACCTGCAGCAGAGACCAGGGGTGTTTTTGTGGGGATGGGAAGAAGGGACTGATGTTTCTACTGATCCCTGGGTTGTTGTGCTTCCAGCTGCTGTCACACCAGCCTGTCACCTGCTGCGGGCCAGAATGGTCCAGCGTGTGGCTGTGGTCGGGGCTGGGGGTTTGGAATCTGTCAAGTGCTGCCTGGATGAGGGGCTGGTAATGAGCAGGATCTGTGCACAGCACTTGCACCAGCAGCTGGCCATGGGTTTCTCCCAGGACAGTTTTCCTTCATGGGCACCTGGAGCAGAGACCAGGGGTGTTTTTGTGGGAAGAAGGGAAGAAGGGACTGATATTTCTGCTGGTCCCTGGGCTGTTCTGCTGATCCCTGGGCTGTTGTGCTTCCAGCTGCTCTCATAGCAGCTTGTCACCTGCTGCAGGCCAGCATGGTCCAGCGTGTGGCTGTGGGGCTTGGCCCCTGTCAAGTGCTGCCTGGATGAGGGGCTGGTAATGAGCAGGATCTGTGCACAGCACTTGCACTAGCAGCTGGCCATGGGTTTCTCCCAGGGCAGTTTTCCTTCATGGACACCTGCAGCTGGAGAAGACCAGGGGTGTTTTGGTGGGGATGGGAAGAAGGAAGTGGCGTTTCTGCTGATCCCTGGCCTGTTGTGTTTGCAGCTGCTCTCACACCAACCTGTCACCTGCTGCAGGCCAGAATGGTCCAGCGTGTGGCCGTGATTGGGGCTGGGGCTGGGGGCTTGGCCTCTGTCAAGTGCTGCCTGGATGAGGGGCTGGAGCCCACGTGCTTCGAGAGCAGCGAGGACATCGGCGGCGTCTGGCGCTACACGGTCAGTGCCCCCCGCGTCTGCCCCGGGCTTGTCCCTCTCAGGAAAATTAACCCACAAACACCAGAGGTTTATGTCCAAAAAGGAGACAGAGGAGTCCTTTTTGACTTTATTCCAGTAAAGGGAGAGACCATGGGGCATTCCTCTGGGATGTCTCAGAGTTTTGGAGCACACAGCCGCTTTTTTATCCCAATTTCCCAGCTACATTTCCCTTCTCTCTTTCCCCATTGCTGAGGTACTTGAGAGGTTCGGACTTCCCATAACACCTGATCCCAAAGATTTCCCTCTAACATATAACCCTCCCTTTTTAATTTTTAATTCTTATGGAATTTAGGGGTTTTTCTTCTCCATTGTTTCTTTCATCTTTCAATGTCTAATTTAATTTACCAGCAAACCTAAAGTTTATTTGTAAAATCAAATATATTTTTCCATTCATCAATCAGTGGAATCCTTCCCATTGTTTCTTTTATCTCCCAGTGCTGGTTTTATCTACCAGCAGACCCACAACTTGTTTGTGAAGACAAATCCACAATTCCTCTCATCCCCTTCCTTGGATGCTCTGGGACTGCAGCAAAGAGAAAAGGGTGGCCTCGCCCTCAGGGACTGTCCCTGTCCCACTCGTGGGGCTCCTCCTGACTCCAAGATGGAGAAGGAAATGGAGGGTGTGGGAAATGGATGGAGTTTTGCACCTTGGCTAATGGAGCTTTGCAAAATAGGTTTATATGCATTGATTGTTGTAGTGACAATGTTGGTGATTGTGCCTTGTGTGCTTCACTTGCAAACGATAAACAAAACCATCAAAGAAGTTTTTTTTTCATTCAAGAGAGAGGGGGAAATGTAGGAAATGGATTTGTAGAGAATTCTCAAAACCTGGCAGAAGGTTCACATAGTGTGCATCTGTATGTAAACCTTGAGATAAGAAATGCTGACTTAGAAATGCCATGGAATAGGACAGACATTGTTGAGAGACAAATGGAACTAGAAATAAGTTTCAAAGGATAACCTTGCCAATAAGACTAAATACTTTGGAGAAATAGAACTATGAAAGATGCATTGTAGTAGGACCCATGAGGGGTAATTTTAGATGATTGGCTTTAAGGCATTTACAGCATGGTATAGCAAAAACTGATAGGCCAAGAAACGCTTATAGTGTATTGTAATTAAGACTTAGTTGGCTTCTGATTGTGATGGTGTGAATTATAACATCTGTACTGTCTCACCCTTCAAATGAGACTAAAAATAGAATAAAAGTTTTAAAATGTCTCTCAGTTGCCCCATCTCTGGGTCAGAAGAGAGCTTAATCCGACAGAGGGAGCAGTAATGATTGTCTCCAGGTGCTAGTCCTGGCTTATTCCTTGTACCAAAATGTAAGGAAGAAAAATACTCTTATACTTGATGGGGAGAAAGTATTCCCCTGCACACATCAGCACTGGCTTCACACAGGACTCCACAGACAGCAGGAGGATCACTGTGTACCGCTCAGTCATCACCAACACCTCCAAGGAGATGTCCTGCTTCAGTGACTTCCCCTTCCCCGCGGATTTTCCCAACTACCTGCCCCACAGCCTGGTCCTGGAATACCTCAGGATGTACGCCCGGCACTTCGATCTCCTGCGGCACGTTTGCCTCCAGGTGAGCGGGTCTCGGGTTTTGTGTTGCTGGAATGGCTCTCGAGGTGTTAAAGAGTCTTTTTCCCCAGTCCCGCAACCAAAGAAGTCGAGATTCCTCGGTTCTGCTTTTCAAGGTTGTTTATTTTCTCTTATCTGTTCCATTCTTTCTCTGGCCTGCTGAGATCTGTCCAGCAGGTCGGGTTGTGGCACAGTCCCTGCCCTTGGGGTGGTGTTAGCTTTTTATACTAAGAACTACATGTAGTTTATTTACAATAATTTTCCAATCCCTATCACCTATGTTAGACAGTCTGTCTCTACTTTAAACCAATCCAGAAGTGTCACCATCACAGCAGAAGATGGAGGACAAGAAGAAGGAGAAGGACAGGACATGCCCAGATTCCTCCATCTTGCCCCTTGAACCCCCATTCTAAATCCCCAAAATTCTACTTTTTCACCCTGAGACAGATTAACTACCATTCTGCTCAAACTCTTGTGGCTTGTAAATCTTCACACAAAGTTGGTAATTGTTCCCATGGGCTAAAATCAAAGGCACAGGTGTTTTTGACTCTGTGCCAAAGTCTCGAGCCATCCAGAGCAGCCAGAGGAATGTCCTGGGTTCCAACAACTAAAGAATATAGATAGGATACTTACAGAATGCTAAAAAGATAACAATGAAAACTTGTAACTCTTTCCAGAGTCCCAGCACAGTTTGGTCCCAGTTGGCCAATGAGTGAAAACAACTCCCACCAGAATCCAAAGAAACAATCACCTGTGGGTAAACAATCCCCAAACACATTCCACATGAGCACAACACAGGAGAAGCAAATCACATAAGAATTGTTTTTCTTTTCTCTGAGGCCTCTCCGCTTCCCAGGAGAAAAGCCCTGGGTGAAGGGCTCATGTTCAGAGAGTGTGAATGCCACACTCGTGCACAGATACATCTGGCTGAGTGTTTGCATTTCAGATTTCCCTGCTGTTGCCACAGCATTTGTGGTTCCTTGGACCAGCACAAGGGTTTCCCAGAAGCTGATACCAAAACCAGTGAAACATTAACAGAACTGGTAACTGCAGTTTTCAGTAGTGACCACAGCACTCAGCTTTAACGTGGCCATAGGAAAGAGTTCATTTGAGAGTTCTGTGTCCAACCCCACACCATCAGAGTCTTTCCTCTTCTCCATAGTCAGGTTTTATCCTTGTCCTTCTCTTGATTGCCTTATAGCTGTGGGGCACTGCACACACAGTCAAGAACAAACAAGTCTGGTAAACTGAGGAGCAGCTTTGTGGCAGCTACAATTGACAGGGAGCCTCCATTGCCCTGTGACAGTGAGCAGACTGGCTTGATTTGGTCCTGGCTTTGATCCAAGCAAGGTGAGAGCTGCTTCTCCTGTCCAAATTGGCCAAAGCTAACTCACTGAAACAGAAATAGTTAGAATTCTTTTCTGTAGCAATCTGTTATCTAAACTACAAACTCCTCAACTTAGAACTACTGCCTTCTTTTACTTTTGCATATTATTTTGGCATTATTTTTAGGCATCCTTAGGCCTTGGACCAGTACTTCTTTCAGTTTTAGCAGCTGTCAAATTCAACACAGAATCTGCCACTGCCATCTACTAATGCAGATAGCATCCAATATGGCTTTTAATCTGTGCTAGACTTGTGCTAGCTGAGGTGCTACATGGGAGAGCAATGAAGTGGGGATGGAGGAAAAAGGGACAAGAATGGGGTGGAGGAAAATATGTGAGCAATAATGTTTGACCTTTGTCAGGGTAATCTTTCCAACTGAATTGTTTACTTACTGAACTTTCTTCAGGGCTGTGTGAAATCCCCATTTATGCCCCCAGCTGTAACACTCTCCCTTCAGCTGCCTCTGTGACAAATAGATTTGTGTCCAGCTGCAGCAGTGGGGATTTCTCCTGCTCTGATGTGGGGTTGCTGTGATTCAGCAGGAGAGCCAGTGCAGCTGCATCAGCTCTGCAGCACGGCCAGCCTGGCAGTGCAAAGCAGTCCTTGCTCTTGCAGAATTTTGGGGGAACAGCATCACCTGGCCGTGTCAGCAGTGACCAAAGGCTTGCAAGTGCTGGAATCAGGGAGATATTCCACGTGTTGCTGTAGTGTAAGGAGGTCAGGGACACCCACCCATTTATCCACAGGTATGTATGCCCATACACTGTGTGCTGCCCCTTAGTCTGAGCATCTTAAGCTGACTTCAAACAAATGAAGCTCTGCTCATTGCCTGTTTCCCTGTAGTTTTGCCAGTAGGTCTAGTCCAAGCAATTTTCCCCTCTCTCTTTCAATTTCTGGGGGCTAAAATCTGTTTATTCTACCAGACAGGGCTTGTGGGTTTTTTACAAACTTGTAATGCATTTTTTAGATCATTGGCTGGAAGATGAAAAGCAGTGGGAAATATTTTGGCAATTAGCTCATTGTGAGAGCAGAGGAAGCAGTGGAAGCAAGCTCTGTGTGTATCAAGATGTCTTTCTGGGGTGAATCAAGCACATGGTTAATCTACCCCGGGTCACCATTTTCATCACTGGCCATCACAAATGGCATAAGAGAAAAGGGGAGGAAACCTTAGAAGTTGTTCTGCAGGGAGATTGTTTGTTGTTGTTGTTGTCCTGGAGTTAAATTCTTCATTGCTGGTGACTATGGACAGGTAGCCAACAGCTGGGAACTTTGGGGCAGCCTGGTAAGAGGAGCATCAGTGTTTTACATGCTTAACTTCTTCAGTGTGGTCACAGGAGACACTGTGCTCCTTCCCAAGAGCAGGGGACTCTGGTGGAGCTGAACCCGAGGCAGAAAGAATTTACTCTGGATCTGGACTGGGGGCACCACAGCGAGGGACTGTGGTTTATTCTGAAATGAGCAAGGTTTCCTGGCAAGCTCCCTTTGGTTTGGGAGCTGTAGTGCTTTTCTCTTTGGGATTGATGGAGTTCCCTGAGGCTCAGCTCTGAAAGAAGTGCAGTGGTGATTTTCTGGCTTTCCAGGAATGCCTGCCCATGCCAAGAAAAGGAATTTCACTTCTTCTCTGTGTTTTTTTCATCTTGCAGAGGGATGGAAAGAACATAATATTTTTGCTTTTAATGCTGGTATCATTATTTGCATTCAAATGAGATGAAACCAGTAGTAAACAGGAGAGAAATTCTATGTTAAGCCGAATACAAGACTAAGACATGATAATGATAATTTTGGGGCACATTTCTTGTTGCATTGGATGATAACACAGCAGTTTA